>CM064531.1:23185454-23392510 GCA_032716605.1 Paralithodes platypus | reverse complement strand
TTTTCCTTACATAATTCCCTGTGTAGCGAGTGAGAGAGGGGGGAAGAAGGTGGGATACAGTTCAGTTGGTCCACGGTGGTCGTGGGGACCGGTCATAGCGTTGCTACGCTCGTCCCACCGCTCAGCTCTCTCTCTCAGCAATATTACGTGCTGAAAATGGCGACTACATAAGTTGTGCACCGCCACATAGTCCATATTTATTTCATTCGACATAAGTTGCGCGCCGCCAATTAAGGGTTAATGGCCACTTCCATGCGATTTAGCATTGGCCACGTTTTGTGCAACTTTGGAAGCTAAATTTTGTGGCCGTTTAATTTGGGGTTTGGCAAAAGGCTTGGTGTCCGTCCTTTTCCAAGAGGTTTTCCAGGCCCTCTTCTTGCAATGGAAGTTGGCTGGCATCGAATTGTTCCTCTGCCGGCTTCGGTGTTGCAAATATTATTCCCCAAGTTATGTAGCATACTGTTTAGCTGGTTGGCATTATTCCCCAAGTTATGTAGCATACTGTTTAGCTGGTTGGCATTTCTCACTTGTTTTAAACGTCTGACAGCTGTGCTGAGGGCTGCCACTGTGTCACTGTTGCTGTATTGTTGTGCTATATTTTGGAATGTAGTCACTAACTCACTAACATCTGCACACTGCCTCGGATCTTCATGAGTATTATCTTCCACTTCAGCCATCAGATGGTCCCGCGATAGCTGAAGGTCCTGTGCACTTCCTTGTGCACGAGCAGGAACAGAGCAGCAATTGTCTTCATTTTCATGTACTTCGTGCTGTGGCTCCAACAGTCCTCTGAAAAAACTTTCAGGCGGCGTTTTGTCTTCGCCCACTGCCACTGACGCCAGCCATCGCCTGTTTCCAATACTATCAATAAACACTTGGAGCAGGACCGTCATGCTGTAATCCGCACAGGCAGTCTGATGTTTACATACTTTTCCATTTTCCCCCACATTACATTCACAAAATCCAGCTTCCAGATCTACGCTATGATAAATAGATGATAGAGACTGGCTCTGGACTGTATACTTTCGCTATCACTGAGCTTCAGTACATTTTGCATGTCCCCTTTATTAATCCCACTAACCCACTCTATCATATCCCCTCCAGCTCTGCGTCTCTCTAACAAATGTAAGCCTAATTTGTTCAACCTTTCTTCATACGGTATAGGTATACATCCATATACATATACATACAAATTACATATATCATAAGAAAATGGGAGTCTTCAGAAAGCAGATTGGCCCACACAAGGCAGATCCTTCTCACACCCAACCCTAATTATAAGGCTGACTTATAGGCCCAACTCACTAATACTATGGGCCCTGGGGACTACCCTCGCCAAAATGGTCAAGTCAGCATAAGTAAAAAAAAAAGGAATCTGCAGAGAGCCGAATGGTCCACACACGGCACGTACTGTATACCGTAGTAATTAGATACATAACCTCACCAAAAGGGTCAGCTGTCAAACTACAAGCTACTTCAGTCTATAATCTGACGGTCTGGACCTATATTTCTTCCTCTTTTTATTTTAAAATTTTCATGGAGGAGATTTAGCAGGATGTTTTCTATTTTGTAAAGGCCATCATTTAGATTCATAGTGTTTCTATATACCGGTACTCTGATCAAGGCGGACTCGGCAAATAGTCTTTCATAATAGCAGCTTGACCAGATCATCTTAGCCTAATCCTAATATATATGATGGCTTGATCTTTGTTTTTGTTTAAGTATACCATTAGATTCTTGAACTGACATTGCCCATATATATATATATATATATATATATATATATATATATATATATATATTCTGTATATACTGTATACAGTATAAATATATATATATATATATATATATATATATATATTTATACAGTATAATATTATATACTGGTTACATATACTGTATATACAGTATATATATATACACAGTATATATATACCTGTATATATAAAACGATATGTAAATAATTGTAAATATATTATTTTTAACTAATATATACAATATATAAGATTTAAAACTGTAGTCTCATTCTGAGTCTAGGCCTATTCCTATTCGTCTCGTTACCGCGCGCCGTACGGAGAATATGTGCGAGTTTAGTTGAGTTCGCCATAAAATAGTCCGCGTGCGGCCATTCTCACCAGAGGTGCCGAACCAGTATACAGAAGGGCAATATGCCTCCCGGAGATGTTCCAGTCTCAGCAAGCACACACGCAGCTGAGCGCACCACAATGCCCGCCCACCTCACATCCAGACATGACCCAAGGTTAAGAGATATAACAGGTTGGCGCACGCGCAGCCTGCTGACGTCACAATGCTGGACGAGAGAAAGAAAGGTAGAAAACGCTCGCCTGCCAGCCAACCTGCTGCCACTAGACCCAGGGGTGTCCAACTCCAATATGCGGGCCTCATGCGGCCCCCCTCCCTCTAGCATGAGGCCCGTGAACCAGTTTGGCCAAGTAGTGTCAAATATTGCATTTTTTCTAGAAATCTAGACATAATTATTATTTCTTAAATATATTATATATTGGTACTATATTAACTTAAGTACTAATTCTAGGAAGTATTTGTGAGAGTAAGAAGCTTTTAACTTAAAGTAGATAGGCCATATGCAGCTTCACGTGATCTTATGTTCTTATGTAATTGGGGTTGGGTGTGACAGGGATCTGCCTTGTGAGGGCCGATCGGCTTTTTGCAGACTCCCATTTTCTTAGGTTCTTATGTTCATTCATTAGAGAGATGCAGAGTTAGAGGGGATTTGATAGAGGTGTTCAAGTGGGTTAGTGGGATTAATAGAGGGGACATGAAAAATGTACTAAAGCCCAGTGATAGCGAAAGAACTATAACAATTGTTTTCAAGATGGATACATTTCGTTTCAGAAAAGATATAGGCCAATAGTGGTTTGGTAACAGAGTTGTAGATAGGTGGAATAGGCTACCAAGTGCTATAGTGGGATCAAGAATGATAGAGAGCTTTAAGATAAAATTAGATAGGCATTTGGACGAGATGGGTCTCTGTAACGAGTGCAAGACTAATTTATTCAACCTTTCTATATATGGAAGATATATAATATTATGGATAATTTTGGTCATTCTTCGTTGTACTGACTCCAAATAAACTATATATGTCCATTCTGTAATGAGGACATCACATTTGAACAGCATAATCTGAACCTGGTATATACCGGTATACACACATACATACAAATAATTACATTCCGTAAAACCAAGTCGCTTCGGACTTGGGTCGTAACTTCGGACATTGGCGATAATAAGTAATATCCACTTTTCAAGATGACTTCGGACACCATTTAGGATAAGGATAGCTCTCTTATTATGGGGGATAATTTTAGGAGGCTTCCTGGATTACCGCGCACTATCACCACGTATCACTTTACCTAGTTATATCTCTATAATGTGTTTACAGTCAGATATTGTTAAAAACTTCGACAAATTTCCGAAGTTTCACGGTTTTACGGTTCATAGCCTACATACTACACACACACATATACTGTATATATATATATATAAATAATGCATCCAAAATGCATCCAACAACTTGACAATATAAAGGCATTTTGTTCAGTTAAAATAGAAGAGCTGCACTTTCACAGGGCATTATACAGTAGTTATAGCATCACGGTATGAAGTAAAAGAAAACGGAGGATGGTGCTGGCTCGGCTGCTCCTTTGAGAATGAATGGTAAACAGTCGAGTGACCTCCGACCCTTCCTTCCTCGTGACGTCATGCGCGAGCGGGTACGAGTTTGAGTGACCCCATGCTCCAACCTGTTGTATCTCTTAACCTTGACATGACCCTTCATTTACACCGGCTCCCCAGGCCAAGCGCCTGACTGACTATTTTCTAGTGATTCTAGTCCAACTGGCGCCCGACCCCCTCTGACAATGACCGCGTTATCACTCGTCTATTCACAATCATTCTCCATTCATTCCTATTCATTAGAACATAAGAACATAAGAAGATGGGAGTCTGCAAAAAGCCGATCGGCCCATACAAAGCAGATCCCTGTCACACCCAACCCCAATTAATAGGCCCAATTATAGGCCCAACTCACTAATACCTTGAGTACTGACCCCACCAAAACGGTCGGAGATTAACACAAGATTACGGGGGTCTGCTGAGCGCCGATTGGCCCACACCTGGTAGATCCCCCTCACACCCAACCCATCTCGTCCATATGCCTATCTAATTTTATCTTAAAGCTCCCTATCGTTCTTGATCCCACTATATCACTCGGTAGCCTATTCCACCCATCTACAACTCTGTTACCAAACCAATATTTGCCTATATCTTTTCTGAAACGAAATTTATATAATTTGAAACCATTTGTTCGAGTTCTTTCGCTATCACCGAGCTTCAGTACATTTTTCATATGAACATAAGAGCATAAGAAAATGGGAGTCTGCAAAAAGCCGATCGGCCCATACAAGGCGGATCCCTGTCACACCCAACCCCAATTACAAGGCCCAATCATGAACTCATCTCACTAATATCCTGAGTACTGACCCCACCAAAACGGTCAGAGATTAACACAAGATTACGGGGGTCTGCTGAGCGCCGATTGGCCCACACCTGGTAGATCCCCCTCACACCCAACCCATCTCGACCATAATTATGCCTATCCAATTTTATCTTAAAGCTCCCTATTGCTCTTGATCTCACTATATCACTTGGTAGCCTATTCCACCCATCTACAACTCTGTTACCAAACCAATATTTGCCTATATCTTTTCTGAAACGAAATTTATCTAATTTGAAACCATTTGTACGAGTTATTTCGCTATCACTGAGCTTTAGTACATTGTTCATGTCTCCTTTATTAATTCCACTAACCCACTTGAATACCTCTATCATGTCACCTCTAACTCTGCGTCTCTCTAACGAATGTAAGCCTAATTTCTTCAACCTTTCTTCATACGGAAGATTTCTAATATTATGGATAATTTTTGTCATTCTACGTTGTACTCTCTCCAATGAATCTATGTCCATTCTGTAATAAGGACACCAAAATTGAACCGCATAATCCATATGGGGTCTCACTAATGACAAGTAAAGTTTTAAGATAACATCAGCAGTTCTGTTACTCACACTCCTAGATATGAACCCGAGAATCCTGTTTGCTTTTTTTACGAACGCTTATACATTGTGTTCTAGGCTTCAAATCATTGCTAACAAAAACACCTAGATCTTTCTCACAGTCTGAGTTTTCTAATTCCATATTAGCTAGTTTATATTTAAAATTTGTATGCATCTTCCCTATCTTTAATACCTTGCATTTTTCAATGTTAAACTTAATCTGCCATTTTACTGACCATTCGTGTAACGTATCTAGATCCCTTTGCAGACACTCTATATCTCTAACTGAATCAATTTTTCTCCCCATTTTGGTATCGCCTGCAAATTTACTTATCCTACTAGTTATACCTAAATCAAGGTAATTTATGTATATAATAAACAACAGAGGACCTAATACAGATCCCTGGGGGACACCACTCTTGACTGATCCCCATTCTGAATTAGTGCCATTTATGCTGACTCTCTGCTTCCTACCTAACAACGCCCCACCTATTCCATGTGCCTCAACCTTTCTCATCAATCTCTCATGAGGGACTCTGTCGAAAGCTTTACTGAAATCTAAATATATAATATCATATGACTTGTCATTATGTTCTGCTTCATATACCTCTGAGAAAAAACTAAGTAAATTAGTAAGGCAAGAACGTCCCTGAGTGAATCCATGCTGAGAAGAATTGATTAAGTTAAATGTTTCTAAGTGGTTTCTCATTTTCCTAGCAATAATTGACTCTAGTAGCGTTCCTATGATTGAAGTGAGACTAATGGGACGGTAATTGGATGCTATTGATTTGTCACCTTTTTTGAAAATCGGAACTACATTTGCAAGCTTCCAAGCTTCTGGAACTATACCTGTTTCTAATGAATTGTTAAAAAGAAATGTTAATGGGTAACTTAACTCATCTCTGCATTCTTTTAATACTCTAGCATATACCTCATCGGGACCAGGCGATTTCTGAGGATTCAGTCTGTCAATTTCCTTAAGCACATAATTTCTACTTATAGTTACTCAATTAACCTATTTTCTATACTATCGCTATATACCTTACGGACTTCTGGAATCTGTGCCAAATTTTCATTAGTGAAAACGGATAGAAACTGACTATTTAATGTACTGCACATTTCTAAATAATTTTCTGTCATTTCTTCTATCGAAGTTTTAAGGGGGCCTATTTTATCTCTAACTTTAGATTTATATAGCTGGTAAAAATCCTTATGGTTATTTTTTGAGTCATTGGCTCTCCTGATTTCATAATTTCTTTTGTCTGTCCTTATACCTTTTTTAACCTCTCTTGATAGATTCTGATAGTAAGCAAGTAGGTGAATTTCGCGTTTCTTAAATTTTCTATATATTCCTCTCTTTGTTTTCCTAGAAGGTCTAATAGTCTATTATTCATCCATTTGGGTTGGTTCTGTGTTGATCTAAATTTTCTTTTGGGGATATATTTATTTTGCGCATTGTGGAGTGAAGAAATAAAATGATTATATGTAGCTGTCAAATTATCCTTAGTTAAGACAGGTATCTGAGAGAGAGTATGTTCATTAGCGCACCTGTGTCCACTTAATAGTTTAACCATAAGTTTAACTCTTAAGTTCTTAATCCACCATAATTGGCTTTTCTGGAATCTGGGATAAACGTCTTATTTTCTTTAGCCTTTCCTGTCCATTGTATGTTAAGATACATTTATTTATGATCACTATTTCCTAGTTGGTCTCCTATCTCTACATTATTTATCATTTGTACATTATTACTGAGAACTAAATCGAAGATATTATAACAGAATGGACATAGATTCATTGGAGAGAGTTCAGCGTAGAATGACAAAAATGATCCATAATATTAGAAATTGTCCGTATGAAGTAAGGTTGAAGAAATTAGGTTTACATTCGTTAGAGAGACGCAGAGTTAGAGGGGATATGATAGAGGTGTTCATGTGGGTTAGTGGGATTAACAAAGGGGACATGACAAATAATGTACTAAAGCTCAGTGATAGCGAAAGAACTCGTACCAATGGTTTCAAGTTAGATAAATTTCGTTTCAGAAAAGATATAGGCAAATATTGGTTTGGTAACAGAGTTGTAGATGGGTGGAATAGGCTACCAAGTGATATAGTGGGATCAAGAACGATAGGGAGCTTTAAGATAAAATTGGATAAGCATATGGACGAGAAGGGTTGGGTGTGAAGGGGGATCAGCCGGGTTGGGCCAATCAGCGCTCTGCAGACCCCCGTAATCCTGCGTTAATCTCTAACCGTTTTGGTAAGATGATCCTCAGGGTATTAGAGTGTTGAGCCTATAATTGGGGTTGTGTGGGACAGGCCTTGCTTGGGCCAATCGGCTTTCTGCAGACTCCCATTTATAAATTGTTTGTATGTATCTAACAAATTTGATGTCTCTTCCTGACTTAAGCTAGGGGTAAGGGATAAGGGGTATGGGGTACATGCATTTGGCCACCTGGATAGACTTAATTTTTTTACCATAGGGTCGTTAATAGGGCTCTTCTTAACCCACCATAATTGGCTTATCTAAAGTCGGCTATTAATGTCGTATTCTCTCTGGGATTACCTCTCCATTGTATATTAAAATACACAGAATTGTGATCACTATTTCCTAGGTGGTCCCCGATTTCTACATTATTTATCATACGTTTATTGTTACTGAAAACTAAATCGAGAATATTATCACCTAGTCGACGTATCTATGAATTGAAATAAAAAAAATATCTTGTACTACCTCAATAAACTCCTTTGAGTCAGAGTCGCCTATTTGATGCTGCCAATCTATATTCGGAAAATTAAAATCTCCCATAATGCACACATTGCTAAACCTTGATGCTATTTTAATTTCCTCCCATAAAGATGTTCCGTCATTTCTACTCATATTTGGCGGTCTATACATAACTCCAATAACTATGGTCTCACTACCTTCGTTAACCTCTACCCAAACACTTTCATTATAATTATTTAGTCTAATACCTGCTTTAATACAGCTTTTTAATGTACTCTTGACAAATATTGCTATACCACCTCCCCTCCTACTTGTTCGGTCATATTTAAACAAACTATATCCCGGTATATCAAATTCTGCTAAAAAATGCCTGGTTTCTGTATTAATCCATGTTTCAGTTAGTGCTATTATGTCTATATTTTCTTTGCTCACAAGTGCTCTAAGGTCATTTATTTTGTTACACAAACTCCTACAATTTGCATAATATACCCTCAACCTATTACTTTTATTTGCAACTAATTTTCCATTGTATTTATCTAGTTTATTATTACCTGTTGAACTACTAGACCTAGACGGAAAATATACTCTATCAGAATGTTCGTCATTAATAACAATTACATGTGGCTGGGATTCTATTTTACTTACACACCTATGGTTTATTAACAAAACTCCGCAACAATCTTGTCGAGTGAGCTGGCCAAGGTCGAAACTCCTAGTCGAGAGAGATGTACTCCATCCTGGGCATACAGTTCATCCTTACCATAAAAGAGGGACCAGTTATCCAGGAATGGAATAGTATTTGCCTTGCAATACTTCTCCAGCCGGCTATTTACACCAATAGCCCTGGAGGACCATTCCTTCCTTACCCCTCTTCTTGGCAGGATACCGTGTACCACAGGAACTCCACTCTTTTCCTTGATCCTCTCCAACATTTCCTGATACTTGGAGAGCAACTCCTCAGTCCTGCATCTCCATATATCGTTGCTCCCTGCATTGAGGAAGATGATGGGGTCCTCCCCACTCACTTCCAGGACAGCATCTATCTTCTCAGCCACCCTCCCGACTCCGGCACCAAGCACGCAGACAACTTTACCAACCTGAGTGTTTGTTGCCCTGCCAAGGTATCTAACCATTGAATCACCGACAATGAACAGACTTAGCTTTTTCCTTTTGTCGGCGTGTAGCAGCAGTTGTAGCAGCAGCAGCAGACTTCCTCCCCTCCCCTCTCACTGCCTCGCTGTAAGATGGGTCATCTCCTTCCCCCAATCCGTCTTCACTTCCATCACACTCGTCCTCCAGGATGCTGTACTTGTAGTTTACAGGTACACACTGCTTCTTCAAGGTACACTTCGTTCCACTTGAAGCTACCACTTTCCAGGAAAAGTCCGATTTTCCTACACAAGTGGCATTTTTAGTTTCCTCTAATGCCATCTTCAATGCTAAGTTCGCGTCCTCGAGAGATTGGACCTCAAGCTCCACATTCTCCAGCCTTTCTTGCAAGGCAAGACAAAGCTGGAGAATATGGGAAGAGGTAGCAATCTCATCAGCACAAGCCATCACTAAGAATGTTCACTAGCACCTCAATTAGGGGTAAAAAGGTATGTCACTAGCGGTCACTCAGGACGTCTTCACTGGTCAAAGGTCAGCAGGCAACTCATTACCTCTTCCCTTGCCGGTTCTACAGTCATCCCCCTACCTTCGAACGCTTTTACTATACCATCACTCCTTCTCAACGGAGGTCTTCCTATCCCTCTACCTCGCCTTGTATCTGACTCATATACTCTCTTTGTAAGCCTTTCATCTCCCATTCGCTCAACATGTCCATACGAACACCACACCCTTCTGTGCACTCAGGTCGACAAGGGTTCCTGCTGTCCCACTTTCCTATGTACAGTCTACCGCACTTATAGCGCGTACACAAAATGCAGATACAATTATTGCTGGAAACTTTCCAGAATACACCCACCCACTACAGTCCCTGCCATCCTAACTCGACCAAAAGGACTCACTGTTTCGTTTTGAATGTGGGAAACGAGAAATCACCTCTCCCACCCCCCTTCCTCTCTCTCTCTCTCTCTCTCGGTTTGCCCTTGTTAGATTTGTTTTCGGGTGGGGTGTGGTTTGGGAAGCGTCTCGCCAGCAAAAATAGGTGCATATATGCTTATAACCTCTCTTGAGTACTCTTCTGTAATATACAGGAAAGGTAATGTTAATATTACCTCTTACAATATAAAGAAGAGAACTGTCAAACCATGCTATCAGTTACGTATGCTCTATTACTGATACCGTATTTATCTTCTTGTCCACTCACATTACTTGATACGACAACCCTTATATAAGGATTAGCCGGGAACATGAGCGAACGACTACAGACCGTCAGAATAATGGAGGGAGGATGGACAGGTTACTGAATATAGTCCAATGAAAAATGTGTAGTTTTACATCCCTTTCTAATGTGTTTTATATACTGTATTACTCTAAGATACTGTAGTAATTACTTTCTAATGTGTTTTATATACTGTATTACTCTAAGATACTGTAGTAATTACTTTCTAATGTGTTTTATATACTGTATTACTCTAAGATACTGTAGTAATTACTTTCTAATGTGTTTTATATACTGTATTACTCTAAGATACTGTAGTAATTACGCCCAACTTTGGTAAAGTCTAGAAATAATATTCACCGAAAATCCCGTGATTTCTTTACATTATCAATAATATGAGCAAAGGGCTCATACTCCTACATGATAAGATGAATCCTATGCATGGTTTATGTTAATGGTTTTAATTCCCCTATGTGACTGACATTATTTAAAAACCTACTTTACATAGCACATACTAAACCAATTTACTATTATTTATGAGTTCCTCTTGCCTAGGTATAACAAGAGCTGAAAGATAAATATATTCAACCTGTATATTTCATCTGACATAGTCGATTAATAAGTAACTGAATTAATTAAAATAAAAACAATGTGTTAGCTGTATCCTAGGATATGATTGTAGTATCCCTTTGATGATCAGTACGGGCTCCTTTCACTTATGACATGCTCTCCTAAATATAATTTTTATCAATAATAGTATTACTAGTAGAAATAAATAAAATATCATATCATTCTTGCTAAAACAGCTTCCCAGAAGTTAGGTGTGCTCAACCGTCACTGTGGTTTCTTCACCCGCGCACAGCTTCTTGTTCTGTAAAGGGGCACTGTGCGCCCATGTATCGAGTATAGTTCGCATGTGCCCTGGGACAAATTAATGTCCGTGACAGGATTAGATGTTAGTAGGGGGCAGTTGTTAGTAATATATTAGAGAAAAATATATATATTAATTTACAAATGCATTCAGTCGTGGATTTAAGGCAAGGTGTTTGTCTAGGCGAAGTTTAAAAGAATCAACGGTGCTGCAGTTTATGACATCTTGGGGAAGCCCAATATGCGATATGAGTGGAGGTTCCCTCATATGCGATATGAGTGGAGGTTCCCTCATATGCGATATGAGTGGAGGTTCCCTCATATGCGATATGAGTGGAGGTTCCCTCATATGCGATATGAGTGGAGGTTCCCTCATATGCGATATGAGTGGAGGTTCCCTCATATGCGATATGAGTGGAGGTTCCCTCATATGCGATATGAGTGGAGGTTCCCTCATATGCGATATGAGTGGAGGTTCCCTCATATGAGTGGAGGTTCCCTCATATGAGTGGAGGTTCCCTCATATGAGTGGAGGTTCCCTCATATGCGATATGAGTGGAGGTTCACTCATATGCGATATGAGTGGAGGTTCCCTCATATCGCATTTCTCGAAAGAGTAGTTTCAAAAGCATTTCGCCTCATCAACTCGCTTCTTCTTACTAATTCCCTACACGTTCTTTCTACACACCGCAATGTTGCTTCTCTTTCACTCTTCTATCGCTATTACAACAATCAGTGTTCTTCAGATCTCTCTCAGTGCATACCTTTTCGGCGGGTGTGAGGCATTCGACTTTCAACACAGTACCACTTATGTGCTGTCCAACTGTCCAACCCAAGAATTAGCAAATGTTCTCAGTCTTTCTTCTACTTAACACGAACTCAGAAACTCTCACCACCAATCAATGTTTCCTTCATCCTCTGACTTAGATTGCTTTAAGCTTAGTGTGTTCAGCATATTGAACCCAACGTCCTTTGAATTTGGCTCTCTGTCACTATTTTGGCTTTGGGGGCGACACTCGTTACAGGGCAGCATGCCTTTTGTCTCCTTCTTACACATAGAACAAAAACTAGAAATATATGAGCTGGAGTTTGGAGAACAGGTTTAGAATTTATTAGGGTTTCATATGAATAATGTTGAGGTAGAGTTTAATGTATCATTATTACTATTATTATGAATATTATATTACAGTAGGTGGGGGTGGAAGAATACAAACACAATACAATGCTGGCGGCAACACTGGCAAATCTAGATATTATTAGTGCTTAAGGTGTGTGAGAGACTGATTTGACCGTGGCAACAAATTTAATATACTCATTATAACATATTATACACTTTTTATATCGACTGTCACATACTTTAGTACGATGCCTATTATATTGAAACTTTCGTACCATATTGTTCGACAGTGGATCTTATTAAGAGCATCTGTAATAGTTTATGGGTCATATGTTGAGATAGTACATACCGGTACCTACGGCGCTTATCTCCGACACTTCACCTTTGGAACCTGTGGTAACTAACCCAATGCAGGGGTGTTACATTTTGTGGGTTACCACCGTTTGTCACCCCAGATGGAACGTCACAACGACCCACTTATACCAGGTTACTATTACGCTGCTGTCTCAACAGAACGATTTGGGTGTGAATAGACCCGCACGGGATTGATCTCTCGACCTTATGAATTTGGGTCCACTATACCACTGGTAACCATCTATAGATCTTCCTCCTATTCTAATACACAAGCCCTATGTAATATTGCACTATATATAGTTAGTATTTAATTATTATAGAATATTAGATACAACACGTTTAGATAGTTTCATATTCACTATTCCCTTTCTCCTGCTCCATCTCTATACTGTATATGTCCCTCTCTCATACTCTATAATCTTCTCTCTTCTTCTTTGTCATCCTAGAGTAGCGCGGCAAATCAAAATATAATTTGAAAAGCAGCTACAGGACTTCAGCACATCAGAATTTATTGGTAAATATTACGACATTACAACGTTTATTTTAAGAACAAACGAGTAGGTATGGAATGGATTTTGCACTGCGATTCCGACCCTTGTTGGCAATTAAATTATGGTAATGTGACCAAGTAAATTAGTTACTAGTGTGTATTATATTATCATATTAATAGTAACCCATTACAATCTTACATAGCCTATAATGTAACCGACCTATCAAATCATTTCACAATATGATTTGTATATGTAAGCTTAATGTTTGCAAATATAACCTATCGGTTGCTTATAGTTGCCCTATATTTTATTCATAGCAAAAAAAGGTTAATCATAATAACACACACATACTATATATCTATAGATTGATAGATAGATATATAAATTAATACAGAGAGACAGGGAGAGGGAGAAATCTATAGTTGTAGATATATTATACATTGTGTGTGTGTGTGTGCGCGAGTAAGCACACTTAGAGAGAGAGAGCGCCTCTCGGTTCATATTCGAACCAGGGATTACTTGGAGAAATGAGTGTGAAAGGGGGAGGGAGTTTTTAGACAGTTGCCAGCCAATAGTTTTCTTCTCTGGCTTGTAAGCGCTATAAGTGCGGTAAACTGTACACTCACTAAAAGTTGCTCAGGGGTGGGTCCTTGCTTCCCCTACTCCACCCTGGGCAGGTGGAAGGGGGGAGTCGGGTCCAAGTCTACCCCCACCTCCCACCCCCAAACTATCCCCAACTCCTCCACCTTCCTTCTTTAGCTGGCAGTTAGTGATTAGCGACGATTGTTCTCATTTATTGCAAATTATTGTTAAACCATAATTGCACATGCTTACAATGGCCAACATATAATATTTATTATGAATTAATTAATACAATATACGAGGACAGAGTCCACCTGGCAAGGCTGAGATGCGGACACCATCCAGCTCTCCTGAGCTATCAGAAGAGACTGGATGACTCCGTTGTCGACGCCTGCCCGGGATGTAACACAGCACCCCATACCATTAAACACATCGTAGAAGACTGCATTTCACACAACCACTTACGCCAACAACACAATCTACACTCAATGAGAGCTCTGTGGGAAAGCCCGATCGGGGCCATGGCCTTCCTCAGGGACTCGGGGCTGTTCGGCCAGGCAGCTTAGGGAACAACAACAACAACAACAACAGTGATTACCAAAATGAGTCTCTATAAACAACGTGGGTTACACGAATATCGGCTGTAGTGATATTCTGCTTCTCTCTCTCTCTCTCTCTCTCTCTCTCTCTCTCTCAACACGCAGACTACGAGGTCAGTTCATTCAAGTTTTTTTAAATATGTAATGGGTTTGACAATGTGGATCATGGCAAAATATTTAACCTCATTATGAATACAATATGCAACCATGGCTAGCAGTTAGAATTGAAACGGTCCATCACTAGTAGTTGTAGAAAGCTGTTTCCCATTTAAGATATGTTCTACCCAAGGCCTTATACACAAGTGTATATAGATCTTGGTTTTACCAGGAACAAACTGTCCTCAGAAGTTGTAAACATTTCCTCCGTTGAGCAGTTCAAGAAGACAGTAGTCAGTAGATAGTATTTTGCACACTGTAAGGAGTGTAGTGCACTGAACAATGTCTCGCCTTCCACTTCGAATATTTCCCCGAAATGGACCGCAAAGTCTTTGAGATAATAACTATTCCTTGTAACTCTCTCATAGCACACACATTCTACAACCAAGATATCACGGGTCTAAATGGGGTATATTTCCCTTCATTTGTGTGTGTGATAAATGTTGCTTGCATTCGATACACATAGAGGAGAGTTGATGGTAAAACTGTCTATTAAACCTATTCATTATTTGGGGGTTTGTAGAGGTGAGAGGCTGGGATCACAGATAGAGACAGAGAAGGGGGAAGTGAGAAGGCGAGACCTGCTACTCAAGGGCTCGATACTAAAACATTACTAAAAGTTAACACCGACTTTGATCGTAAGTTGTATCGAGTTCTACATTAAATTGATTGAAAAAAGGTGCATAGGCCACATACAATTAAATACAGACCGTTTATAGTATGTTTGGTATTGAATAAATGGGAGAAACTGATTGAAATGATAAACGAAACAATCAATAACAGTCGCAACCCTATTCCAGCCAATATTTGCCTTTATTCCTTTCCTTATACAGCATGATATAATATTATAAGCTCGACTGTAGAACCTACAGTAGGAGTAGATCGTAGAGGGCACGTTAATGTGTATTGCAATAATGGTGAACATAATATCCTGAATACTCTATGAAATTGGATTTAATTACGGTATTAATACATTCAAATCACATTAAGTCTTGATCGTAGAAAGTAGTGCAATGAGAGAAAGACAAACACACTCAGAGAGAGAGAGAGAGAGAGAGGCACAAGACCACTACAGCCGAGATTCGTGTAACTCACGTTGTTTATAGAAACTAATTTTGAGAATACAATTATACAGAATATTTTATAAATAAATTCCTAATACATTTTAAATGTTGGCCATTGTAAGCATGTGCAATTATGGTTTAACATTAATTTGCAATACATGAGAACAATCGTCGCTAATCACTAACTGCCAGCTAGAGAAGGAAGGTGGGGGAGTTGGGGATAGTTTGGAGGTGGGAGGTGGGGGTAGACTTGGACCCGACTCCTCCCTTCCACCTGCCCAGGGTGGAGTAGGGGAAGGAAGGACCCACCCCTGAGCAACTTTTAGTACAAGTGAGTGTACCTATTCATTACTCAATCTGTCTTTATGCTTCACTCTACATATACTCCTCAAGCAGTTCATCTCCATCACATCCAACTTTCTTCTATCTTGTGCTTTCAGAGCCCCATACATCACTGTTGGTATAACTATCCCTTGATACATTGCACTTTTAGCTTTCATTCCAAGATTTCTCACCTTCCACATACTTCCTATTGCTCCAAAAACTTTCCTTCCTTCACATACTCTCTGTCCACCATTTCCGCCTCTGCGTCCTTGCTTATGACTCCTCCAAGATATTTAAAACTTTCCACTTGTTCCAGTAATTCCCCATCCACCCGTACATTTAGATTTATCCAACGAGCACCTCTATTACACACCATCACTTTAGTTTTATTGACATTCATCCTCAGCTTCCTCCTCCCACATATTACACCAAACTCTTTGACTACTCACTGCAGCTTCACCTCAGAATCTGCCACCAGTGCTATGTCATCAGCAAGCAGCAACTGATTCAACTCCCAATCTCCACCATTCGTTCATACTAAACCCAATCCTCTACCCATAGTTCTCATATTTATCTCCCTCACCACACAATCCATATATGCATTAAACAACCACGGTGACATTACACAACCATGTTGCACACCTACATTTACCTCAAACCATTCACTCAACTCATTTCCTACTCTAATACACGTTCTGCTCTCTTCATAAACAGTCTTGACTGCTCTTAACAAATTTCCTTCAATTTCATACATTCTTAGCACCTTTCACATTGCTTCTCGGTCCACACGATCATACACGTTTTCCAGATCTATAACAGCCCAAAATGTCTTGTTATGTTTCTCTAAATACTTCTCGCATAGCTGTCTTAGTGCATAAATCTGATCCACACACCCTCTTCCCCTCCTAAAACCGCACTGCTCTTCTTCTATTGCACCTCCTTATCATCTCTATCAACACCCATTCCAACAAATGATAATATACTAATACCATTATTACTTGAACACTTCTACCACCCTCCCATCCCCTTGTACAGTTGGCCAACTTAGTCCTGCGATAACAAAATTGTGGTGTGTGGAGGTGTGTGGCATTTCACACGTAGTAAACAACGTAGTTTCATGAATGAAAGACTCAAACCGAAAGGCATGTGAAAGAAGGGACATGATTGGTCGAGGTGAGGAACATCGTGAAGTTCAACTTTCTTTCAGATTTGCATTACTTCAGGGTAAGCATAACTTCCAGAAAGACGTTGAGCATTAAATTAATATGAAATGAAGGTGTTTAAAATTATTATTAATACATAACCATACATAAGTATATTAATAGACATGGCAGGAATGCGAGTGTGGTGGCGGCAGGAGGGATGGAATTCGAATCAGTGTAATCGAGACGGCGCGGCGGGACTACATGACTAACAAGTTGTTTTCAAGATGCCTGTATAAGAACATAAGAACATAAGAAAATGGGAGTCTGCAGAAAGCCGATTGGCCTAAGCAAGGCAGATCCCTGTCCCACACAACCCCAATTACAAAGCCCAATTATAGGCTCAACACTCTAATACCCTGAGGATCATCTTACCAAAACGGTTAGAGATTAACGCAGGATTACGGGGGTCTGCAGAGCGCTGATTGGCCCAACCCTGCTGATCCCCCTTCACACCCAACCCTTCTCGTCCATATGCTTATCCAATTTTATCTTAAAGCTCCCTATCGTTTTTAATCCCACTATAGCACTTGGTAGTCCATTCCACCCATCTACAACTCTGTTACCAAACCAATATTTGCCTATATCTTTTCTGAAACGAAATTTATCTAATTTGAAACCATTGGTACGAGTTCTTTCGCTATCACTGAGCTTTAGTACATTTGTCATGTCCCCTTTGTTAATCCCACTAACCCACTTGAACACCTCTATCATATCCCCTCTAACTCTGCGTCTCTCTAACGAATGTAAGCCTAATTTCTTCAACCTTTCTTTATACGGAAGATTTCTAATATTATGGATCATTTTTGTCATTCTACGTTGTACTCTCTCCAATGAATCTATGTCCATTCTGTAATAAGGACACCAAAATTGAACAGCATAATCCATATGGGGTCTCACTAATGACAAGTAAAGTTTTAAGATAACATCAGCAGTTCTGTTACTCACACTCCTTGAGATGAACCCGAGAATCCTGTTTGCCTTGTTTCGAACGCTTATACACTGTTGTCTAGGCTTCAAATCATTGCTAACAAACACACCTAGATCTTTCTCACAATTCGAGTTTTCTAATTCCACATTAGCTAGTTTATATTTAACATTTGTATGCATCTTCCCTATCTTTAATACCTTGCATTTGTCAATGTTAAACTTCATCTGCCAATTTACTGACCATTCGTGTAAGGTATCTAGATCCCTTTGGAGGCACTCTATATCTCTATCTGAATCAATTGTTCTTCCCATCTTGGTATCGTCTGCAAATTTACTTATCCTACTAGTTATACCTAAATCAAGGTCATTTATGTATATAACAAACAACAGAGGACCTAATACAGATCCCTGGGGGACACCACTTTTGACTGCTCCCCATTCTGACTTCGTACCATTTATGCTGACTCTCTGCTTCCTACCAATTAGCCATGACCTAATCCATCCCAACAACGCCCCACCTATTCCATGCGCCTCAACCTTTCTCATCAATCTCTCGTGGGGGACTCTGTCGAAAGCTTTACTGAAATCTAAATATATTATATCATATGACTTGTCATTATCTACTGCTTCATATACCTCTGAGAAAAAACTAAGCAAATTAGTAAGGCAAGAACGTCCCTCAGTGAATCCATGCTGAGAAGAATTTATTAAATTAAATGTATCTAAGTGGTTTCTAATTTTACTAGCAATAATTGACTCTAGTAGCTTTCCTATGATTGATGTAAGACTAATGGGACGGTAATTGGATGCTATTGATTTGTCACCTTTTTTGAAGATCGGAACTACGTTTGCAAGCTTCCAAGCTTCTGGAACTATACCTGTCTCCAATGACTTGTTAAATAAAAATGTTAATGGGTAACTTAACTCATCCCTACATTCTTTTAATACTCTAGCATATACCTCATCAGGACCAGGCGATTTATGAGGTTTCAGTCTGTCAATTTCCTTAAGCACATCATTTCTACTTATAGTAACCGTACTTAACCTATTTTCTATACTATCGCTATATACCTTACGGACTTCTGGAAACTGTGCCAAATTTTCATTAGTGAAAACGGAAAGAAATTGACCATTTAATGTACTGCACATTTCTAAATCATTTTCTGTCATTTCTCCTATCGAAGTTTTAAGGGGACCAATTACATCTCTAACCTTGGATTTATATAGTTGGTAAAAAGCTTTAGGATTATTTTTTGAGTCATTGGCAACCTTAATTTCATAATTTCTTTTTTCTTTCCTAATATCCTTTTTTACCTGTCTTGATAGATTCTGATAGTAAGCAAGTAGGTGAATTTCGCCTTTTCTAATTTTTCTATATATTCCTCTCTTTTGTCCTAGAAGATCTAATAGTCTATTATTCATCCATTTGGGTTGGTTCTGTGTTGATCTAAATTTTCTTTTGGGGATGTATTTATTTTGTGCATTGAATACTGACTTGATAAAATTATCGTATGTATCTACCAAGGTTGACGTCTCTTCCTGACTTAAGATGACAGGTGCCTGAGAAGGGGTACACTCATTTGGACACCTGGATCGACTTAATTTTTTGACCATAGGGTCCGCTAATAGGGCTCTTCTTAACCCACCATAATTGGCTTTTCTAAAGTCAGGTATTAATGTTGTATTCTCTCTGGTATTACCTTTCCATTGTATATTAAAATACACAGAATTGTGGTCACTATTTCCTAGGTGGTCCCCTATCTCTACATTATTTACCATATGTTCATTGTTACTGAAAACTAAATCGAGAATATTATTACCTCTAGTCGGCGTATCTATGAATTGAAATAAAAAACTATCTTGTACTACCTCTATAAACTCCTCAGAATCAGAGTCTCCTATTTGATGCTGCCAATCTATATTCGGAAAATTAAAATCCCCCATAATGCACACATTGCTAAACCTTGATGCCATTTTAATTTCCTCCCATAATGACGTTCCGTCATTTCTACTCATATTTGGCGGTCTATACATAACTCCAATAACTATGGTCTCACTACCTTCGTTAACCTCTACCCAAACACTTTCATTATCGTTATTTAGTCTAATACCTGATTTAATACAGCTTTTTAATGTACTCCTGACAAACACTGCTATACCGCCACCCCTCTTACTTGTTCGGTCATATTTAAACAAACTATATCCTGGTATATCAAATTCTGCTAAAAAATGCCTGGTTTCTGTATTAATCCACGTTTCAGTTAGCGCTATTATGTCTATATTTTCTTTGCTAACAAGGGCTCTAAGTTCGTTCATTTTGTTACATAGACTCCTACAGTTTGTGTAATATACTCTCAATTTACTTCTTTTCTTTATACCTGGTTATATACCTGGTTCTGTATACTGGTTAAAATAATTTATCTTGGAACGTCTATAGAAAGTAAAATGCTTAGTAATGTTATCTTGTCCGAATTTTGTACTAATAGTATTGAGGTCTGAACTTATGTCTGTATGATTATTTTGAAATGATTGTTTCTGGTATATCTTAATTACTGTCTTACGCTTTCCTTGTTTGAAGTTGGCAAGTAACCAATAAAAATAACCTTTGTAAAGTGTGGATTTTTCCTCAGTGTATGAGAGGTCCTTAACTTATGCAATTGGATGCCGCCAAGAGTTTTTTTTTATCCTAGCAATTACCAGATGATTGTATTAAATATCTAATGAATTGTCACGCTAACTAATTCGATATATCGTACTTGTTAACCCCTTCAGACTCATATGACGCAGAGGTTGCCAGATTAGCAATAAGAAATAGAGTTCTCTCACTCTTATAATTACCTCTCCAAAATTAGTTTTCTGCCCACAGCTAACTCAAAGACAACTGCAGAGGTTGAAGTTGCTGAACTAAAGGTTTCTAAATACCCCTGATGGTAATAAAGGCTTTAAAGTATCCCTAATAGGCTCAAAAGTGCGTCATATGTCGGAGAGGGTTAATGGCCCTTATATGCAATATCTTTACAAAACCCAAAATGATTGTTCATTTATTAATTAGCACAGTGATAACCATAATAGGCCTACATTTCAAATGCATTACTTCGAGCACCTCGGACGACGATTATATATATTTATTATTTGTGTTTATAATTAGAATAGTTTTTAAACTACTGTATGGTAACCTATCATGTTTGAAATAGGTTAAAGTATATCGAGTTGATAAAAATGTGTTTTGGTTACGGTAGCTTACAATATTTTAGGATCAAATGTTATTACACTAACTACCCTAATTTAATTAACATAACTATGCTAACCTGATTTTATCTGTTCATAACTTTATTTATTATATACTAACTTAATCTTATATCCTAACCTACAGTAGATTACCATATCCCAAACTACAGTATTATTGCATATAATATCCCAAGACAAGCAAAACGTAATTTATATAATATTGACAAAATATCTGCAAATTATTGTGTTTCACTTCGTATAATGCCAATCTAAATACAAACTAAAACAAATATTAGTAATATAATAAATACAAAAATATCGTAGCCACGGGAGACTCAATCCACGGTTATATTACAGTCTGTGCCTCCCGTAATAAGCCTCGAAATATGATTATTGAAGATAAATGCAATCAAATCAGACTATTCCTGCTTAATTGCATCATTTAACCATTTTGCAGTTCACAATAAATACATTCTGCCTTTATATCACTAATTCGGAATTCAATTGAGATGAAGGACCACGCACACCGTGGATTGGATGAAGGACGACGGAAAGTAGGCCAGTGTGATAGCCATTAATTCCCAAGGAACAAGCTAATTGTTTCTCATGTAATATGTTTACTTTTAATGAAGACATGTCAGAGCAAATTATTATGTCAGGTTGCAAATATTTCCGCAGTTAAATAGAACAACTAGCAGTTATTTGAATTGTTGAAGGTTCCTCTTGCGAAATGACCATTTCTGCCACTACTGCTTTAACTTTAATGATATATAATGACAATTGATTATGGATGGGTATATTATAGCACATTCACAAATCAAGCAATATACACACATACCGAAATACACACTCTTACAGGTTTAAAGTAAGCCCGAAAATGTTGTGGCATAAAACTAAACATAGTTTGCTATATCTGGGTAAAATTTGTCCTATTGTCTGTTATATTTCTGATTGCGGTAAATTGAATCTTTTAACAATCTTTGCTCAAAGAGCGGGTGGTGGAGTATATTTGACTGTGCCGCCCAGCGGAGGGTTTTACCGTAAACGAGCTTGTTTCCGTGCTCGTTTTCATGCATAAACAAGAGCCAGAGCGTAATACAAGTATGTATCCCTGAAAAGGCGTTGAATGAGCTTTCCAATGACACCAGAACCATCCTTCTACGATCACTGGTTGTCTTGCAACGATCGTGCAACCGAAGGGCAAAATCGTTAAAATACGGTAATATCCTTACATTATTACGTGTGAAACGAGTAAGGGAGGGTGGAGTAGGGCGGAGTACATCTCAGTAGCTCCAAGGCCACCGTGGCGAGCGGTCATGAGGTAACCTACGCTCCTCCCACCGCTCCGCTCTCTCTCAGAGTACATTACGTGCTCAAAATTGCATGCGACTATAGCCGGGCCCTGCCACATAGTCCTTGGTTCTCTTGCCCGGCTATAGCCGGGCGCCGCCAAAGAAGGGTTAACAACTGATTCCTAAATACTTAACCCGGGAGCTGCGGGGAGACTCTTAAGAGTTCCCCCGGCGCACTGCGGGAAGACTCTTAAGAGTCAGAGAAAATAAAAATCAACTTTTGACATCGAAAAAAAAAAATTTTTTTATATTTTTTTTTTTTATTTTTTTATTTTTTTTTGGCCCCTGGGCCATGCAAAATCTCAGTCCTCTACCTCCCCTCCTTCCCCACTTTCCTCCTCTCCTTCAGTTATCACCTATTTTCCCTGTTATTCCCTTATTCTGAGGTATATTTTCGTGCTAACATTAGAAATCCGATTGGAGGGTGTGGTCATCACTGATAGCAAGCGAGTGCAAGAGAGAGAGAGAGAGTATCGATCGACTGTGTCTCAGTGGCCTTGGGGGAAATTGGCGGGAAAGCAGATTGCCTCACCCATACATTATACAACTCGCGGGCTATATCTCCGATTTTGACCATCCAAACGCTGTTTTCACTCGTTTTATTGTTGTTTCAGGTTAATACCTTTATAATCAACCCATAATAGGCGCATATGGATAAATATTAATGCTATTAATGGCACAATGAATATTTTAGTGACGGAAACACCTCAAATACGTCAGCACAGGGGGACGTTTCCAATTACCCCCATGCGCACTTCAGAGGTTAATGACAATATTTGAAACTACTACACAGCTATGACATATTAATGCCAAGTCTGCATAATTAACAACCTATTTCGCTATAAAATCTTTCTAATAGTTGAGATGAGGACATAACAATTTACCATCAGCTGAAAATATACAGATAAATCACAGTAACGTGAATATCAGCACAACTGTATGGCGATTTTATAATATCCCAATACTTGTTAAACATAATCATGGTTATATAATTACTGTTTTTCAAAGCCCATTACGTAATTAATCTGATGTTTGCCACTTATCAACGAATTCCAATACTTCCCTGCTCCCACCTTAACTTATCACACCCTCCTTCCCCACCTCCCTAACACTTTTACCCCCACTCTGCAAACCATCACCCTCCTACCATCGCCTACTTCCACTCCCGTTTTCCCCTCCCCACCACCACCACCATAACACTCCTGCCAGAAAAACACACCAGAGGTTCTCCATGACTGAGTAGAGGGGCTGAGGTGGCGTCTCTGTTTCATATGCTCGGAACTGTATATTCTACCGCTGCTGAACACGGTGAAGCCCGTGAGTCTTGTTCCAGTCTAGGGTGTGAGACATGCGAAGCACCCACCCATGGCTCGAAGCAGTCCCATCTCTGAAGCTGCTTTGCCTCCTTGCTTCACTGTCTCATCCCTCAGACTCGGACCCTCACTCTCATAATGCCAACTATTGAGCAATTAACGCCTTACGAGCGGGCCCATAAGGAATTTCTACTACCCGCCAAGCGGGTGCTTTTACCCTAAATGGCCATGTTTCCATTCTCTTTTTCATGCATAAACAAGAGCCAGAGCGTAATACAATTATGTATCCCTGAAAGGGCGTTAATTCAGCTTTCCAATGACACCAGAACCATCCTCCTACGACCACGCGTTCTCTTGCAACGTTCGTGCAAGACGAAGGAAAAATCCCTAAAATACGGTAATTTCTTGACATAATACCGTGTGTAGTGAGAGCGGGAGGGTGGATTTGTGTGGAGTAAACGTCAGTAGGCCCGCGGGACCCGAGGCGAACGGTCAGAGCCCGACCTACGCTCCGCCCACCGCTCGTCTCTCTCTCAGAGGCAATATTGCTCCAAAATTGCACACAGACTTAAGTCGGTCCCCGCCACATAGTCCTTTCTTCTCTAGCCTGACTTAAGTCCACCCCCGCCAAACAAGGGTTAACTCACTAGGCATTGCACCCCTGTAGCATATTTTGAATATGGGAATATTCATACAGTGCTATTTAATCAGGGAACAATGAGGTTTATATTTTGGCGTTTCGGTGAGCTTTGTGGTAATTCATTGATACTAGGTACAGCACAAATTCTATCCAAATAATATCTTCCCATTGACAAATCGGGATTCGAACCGGAGTCCATTGGATTACCAGTCCAGTGGCAAGACCACTCCACCACACCTCCCACGCAATTTGCGTTGGTTTATCATTGATTTGAATATTTATATGCTAATCAAATAATATTTTAAAATCTTGCAAGAGACATTGGAACTTCCTAAAATATATTGTGTGGATTGGTGAATGGATTCAAGTGGTATATTCATTCAAGGCTTGACCCGTGGTCAGGCTTTTTGGTGTATGTTATAAAATTAACACCTCTCTCTCTCTCTCTCTCTCTCTTTCTCTATCTGACAAATTAGACTCAGCTCTTCAGTTATACCAACAGTTTTTTCATTTGGTTATATTTATAGAATAATTATTGTTTCTAGGTTAGCACACATCTAATATTAACGTTCATATTCAGTACACATTAATCAGAATCCATTAAATTAGTACTGAAACTGAATAGTTAAGGTCATATGATTTACCCTGAAACATTTTGGTAGGACTTCCATATAAGAAATGTGTAGTTCCAGCAGTAGCAGAGGTGTTAGTAAAGAGCTCTTTATAAAGACCCATGCTAATCTCAACCTTATGTCCGAGAGCAATAAAGGCTGAATGAGACTCAAACTATGCAGTTCGGGGGAGGAAAGGGGGTAGTTTAGTAGTTTACACACAAGTAAATCGACTTCAAATCACCATGAATAGAGAAGAATTTGATATCAAAGTTTAATCACGGTTGCCAGCTACTCTAAATATACCGATAATCACGAGGGAAATGCTTTACCATAAATTTTTGCCTCGATGTTAATTAATTTTTCAATATATAAATCTGACATGACATATCACTACAATTTGGCTTATAACAGTAATATATGTTATCATATCAATTATCTCTCTCTCTCTATATATATATTTATATATATGCACATTATTGTACAATATTATTTACGAAGTGGCTGCGGGACACCACCGGTGGTGTCTCGCAGCCTACACAGTGAGGCTGGGCTGCGTGACACCCCTGGTGGTGTCCCGCAGCCACTTCGTAATATTAATATTAATCTATCTATCTATCTATTGCCGGACGCCTTACTCCCCTTACGAGGGTGGCCATACACAGAATGCCCCCAAGCGGACCTATTCCCTGTGAGAGGGACAACCAGAGCCAGTTTAGTGAAGGACTTACAGGATTGACCACTCAATTTAGGATCTGTCCGACTCCAAGGCCCTCTGTGTATCTTGTTAGCACTATTTTTCTACAGTGGTGTTCGGCTAATCCATCCACTAAGCTGCCTTACCCTTAGGTAAGCAGTACGGATTTGTACCAGGTTTACTCCCCTAGACAGGTTGCCAACCAAGGCTGACGAGTCCCATTCACCCGGATTTGTATAAGGTCGTCTCCCCTAGAGGAGTAGCTGACCAAGGCTAACGAGTCCCATTCACCCGGTGTTAATAATAATAGAAAATAATTATAATAATATTGATAATCATAATAATAATTAGAATATAAATACATAGCAGTGATAATAATACTAATCATGACAGCAATAATAGAAAGAGTATATCTTGTTCAATTGCTGTTAAAAAGTATATTATGTAGTCTTAATTTTAAGGTATGTAAGGAGTTAGCTTCTTTGACATAAGGTGAGAGTTCATTCCAAATGTTGGGGCCTTTTACTGAGATAGATCTAGTACCTATTTCTGTATAAACCTTTGGGACAACAAGGTTATGTTGTTGCCCTGTAATACTGGAGGTTACGTTATTTACAGTTGACAGGTTTAATAGGTAGTCTGGGTATACATTTTTTAGATATTTATAGATAGGTACTCCTGTGTCATGGGTAATTGTTTTCTTTAATGGTTAACCATTTAAACATATATATAATATGGGTGACGTGGTCGTACTGTTTTGCCTTTCCGTCTAAAATTTTGGCTGCAAAATTCTGCAGTTTTTAAATGCTTGTTAGTAGGGTAGCGCTCGTATTCCCCTATATTATATTACAATAGTTTAAAATGCTTAGCACGAGAGATTGTACTATAATCTTCCGGGTTCCTTTGTCAAAAAAGTCCTTGATCACATTTAAATACATAAGGGTGCCCATTGTTTTTTTGCTAATTTCACTAATATGTTTGTCGAACGCCATATATTTGTCTATGTATACACCTAGGTTTGTTTACATATGTGGTGGGCTTGATTGTGGTGTCGTGTAGTTTTATTTCAGTGTCGCTTGGTATATTAGAGAGTAACTGGCGGCTGCCTATGAAGATGCATTGCGTTTTATTGTCGTTCATCTTAAGCCCGTTTTTAAGAGAGAGAGAGAGAAAGAAAGAGAGAGAGATTTGATTTTGATTTTGCCCCGAGGGGCGCGTTTATTGAGCAGCGCCCCCCATCCTGTGAGGGGACAACCACTAGTAAGGCGATACATACTGCTCAAAGAGCCATTATTCCACTGAAACAACAGCATCGTCGTCTGGTTACATTCATATTTGTGTTTATAAGTCGGGTTGGCATTATTCAGATGTGTTATTATAGTTTCCTCATTTAATTGTCACATGGTATGTATAAAAAAAAAAAAAAAAAAGCAAGCTTGTAGTGACTGAATTATTAATTGACAGGTTGTAAATAATAGCACTACAGAACTAGTGCAATCGTATGAGGAGACTATTCATATTTTCATTACATCAATGGTTATTGAGATCATAGTTAGCTGAATACAATTATTACAAAAATAGGCAATGGTATAAATCAACATAATACATAATTTAATACAGGCGGACATAATCATGATCCGGTTTGTTGTGCACTGGGAGCTAAGGTGTCTTGAGATCGCCTCGCACCCATACACAACGAACGTATTATAGTCTGCATGGTTGGTATCTAATTGAATATACTTAGTGGGTATTTCAAGAATGTCAGGGGGTAAGGAAATGTGATTTGTATATTAGAAGACTGTGATTAACGAGAGAGAGAGAGAGAGAGAGAGAGAGAGAAAACATGGGAAATCTAAAACTGTGTACCGGTATCATCACTTTATGTCTGTGTTCAAAATTACGTAATGCTTAATAGGAAAACCCCTCCAGTAATGCGCATTTCCTCATAATTGATAATTATTTGTTAAGTCTACATTTATGTGTTTCCAAGTATCGCCAGCATATGACATACAGTTTCAGAAGGATATCTCGTAACAAGATTATTATAATACTCAATAACCCTCTTCAAAATGATAATCACATATTTATAGTCCCAGTTGCTTTATTGTACAGCATTGTATTCAGCTTATGAAGGGCCTCTAATGGTCCGAGTTCAAAGGAAACTTAAAAGGATTCTTATTTATCTTTTTAACAACACAAGCTAAGTAAAGTATGAATCAAATGTCCATTTTTACCGTATGTTAGCAAATTATCAGTAATAACAGTATTCTAGGACATAATTATGTAAGATGGTTATAATAACTATTTTAATGCAGCTAATATCAGGTAATGATATTTGTTGACCTCGAAGTGGCACAGTGTTGTTTTCCCCTTGTCATCTGAAGCTATGTTGCTCCATACTATGTTATGATCCTATCCTTACTTCTACACTAAAATCCGATTACATTTGTGTCGGAGAATGTTGCTGTTTATGTGTATGATGGAAACCTGTCTTCAATTATATCACCAAATGAGTACCGGACTAAACTACTTGGCTAGTAAAATATAATAACTGTAAATCCCTGCTATTCTATATAGCGAAATAATGTTGTATTATGTAATGCAATGGTGGCAATTACCATAAATTATCAACCAGTCACTCAACAATATGCTAGTTTACACTCGCACTCGCCCCTTACCACCACCTCCATAATCATGGGTGTCTGGAAGGACTAGAGGGGCTGGTGTCTGGTGTCTGCTACCCCACCTCGGCTAGCACAGCCACCCTCCTCTGCCTCCCTTCCTGCCACTTTCCCCCACCCGTCAAACTATTACCGCCCACCACCCCCGACCCCGCCATCGCCTCCATCCCCCATCCCTTTCTGCCCCATCCTAACTCTTCAGCCAGAAAGGATACACCGCGAATTCTCCGTGGCTGAGGAGACGGGCATCTCTGTTTCATATGCTCGGAACTGTACAGGCTCTCAGCCTATGCCCGAGAGGGAGTAGTAAGAATATAGAAGACAAAATAATAATACATAAACATTCGTAATATGGTATTGAAAATAAAAACGATAAATATAAAAACGAAATAATAATAAAACAACAAATACGCAAAAACCAAAGGTGTGTGTGTGTGTGTGTCAACCTTTGGATAGGCGAGAGATGGTGTAAATCAAGTAGAAGAGCTGCTTTGCCCAAAATCAAAACGGTATACCCACTCTGCGATGGGTTACCATCATCACTACTATTACCACCATTATAACTACTACTATCACCATCATCACTAGTGCTATCATCACATTAACTGTCACTATCATCACTACAACTGTCACTATCATCACTATAGCAGTCACAATCACCATTACTATCACCTATCATCTTACAATCATTACTACTGTCATCATCATCACTACTACTATACCTATCATCACTACTACTAGTACTATCACCATCATCACTACTACTAGTACTATCACCATCATCACTACTACTAGTACTATCACCATCATCACTACTACTAGCACTGCCATCATCATCACTACTACGGTCACCATCGTTACTACCATCATCATCACTACTGTCATCATTATTACTACAAGTATCACCATCATCACTACTATTACCACCATCATCATTACTATTACCATCATCCCTGCTGTAACTGCCATCTCTGCTACTGTCATCATCAGTACTATCACCATTATCACTACTACTATCACCATCATCACTAATAATATCACCAAGAATACAGGAGGATTCGGCCTGAAAACAACTCGCCCCCGACAGGGGGCAACAATCGTCACATTAACCAACCAAATTAGCTTGCAAACTTTGGTGTCGATACATTAACCCGTTCAGTACCAGTTCTGTCATCTTCCTTTTATACTGGATAATAATGTACAATTTTATTCAGTTTAATTAGTAGGCCTTCAACTATCCCAATTAACCCTTTTTTCCACCACAGATCCTTCTTAAGCTACACAAAATCGTCTAATTATAGCTATAATATGATAACAAAATATGTCGCCAGTACAGAAAGGGTTAAAAAGTATAGGACAAGTTTGGGGAAAATTATTACCACTCCTATTTTGATCTTTGACCTTAAGTATTATAATACGTATATGAAATTGATGCATATGTTATTTAAGTAAAATGCAAATAACAGTCAGCTTTTCAAAATTTGAATATTTTTTTCATGATGAAGGTTGACTTTTGACTTTGACCTGTGACCTTGACATTTGTATAGCATTATATTTTTGCTTGCATTGATGTAACCTTGGCAAATCAAATAAGTGTACCAAACTGTATTAAAGATCATCAACTAGCTCCAGAAGTATTAAAGGAATAGTTGACCTTGACCTTTGACCTTCATGATGTCCGAAAATTTAAATTATAATTTAGAGCACAACTGTCTCGACGAATTTTGTGAAGTTTACATGAATAGTAAAGAAATTAGCATTTCGACCTTATATTTGACCTTAACCTGTGACCTTGACCTATCAAATGGGATTATGTTTATTCTTGTATGACCTTGGCCTAGGCATTCCGAATATGCATGATATGCCGAGTGAGAATCTTACATTAAATAGGAAACACTAGTAAAAAAAATATTTTGACCTATATCCTTTGACCTTGACCTTAGAAATTCTTATAAAGGATTTAGGTAGCTTAACACCATTATGAATATGGTGTAATTCGTATAAAAACTTATAGATTACAAATAGTGAACATATAGTGTGACCTTTGACCTTTGACTAAAATTTAAATACATATATTTGGATGGTCGTCACATTGACTAACCGAATATGCATGTACAATTTGGTAATTATACATTAAACAGTCTAGGAGGAGTTTAGGGAAAATGACAAACACTCTTGTTTTGACCTTGACCTTTGATATTAACTATTACAATATTTATGTGAAATTTGATATATATGTTATATATTTAAGTAATAAACATGTTATACCAGGGTTTTTACCAGGTTTAGATATTGGTTATAGTAAGTTATTTCAAGACTGGTGAGTTCAGAGTCAAAAAAAAAATGCACAGAAGTTAGATAGAGGATACATATAACACTGAAATATAGTTTTATGAACAGTTTATTTATGTTAACTCTATGTACGGTGATTATAGACAGTTGTTTATAGACAGTTGATTATAAATGGTTATAGGTAAACGTATACAACATGGAAACTGTTCTAGCACGAACGAGGGTCTAGACTCTAGAATCTAGACCCTAGATGGAGCTCAGGTATACAAAATAATATTAGCTATCCTCTTATGTAATACACACACTAAAGGTTAATCTCTGAAGTTAATAGTCGAGCAATACACATGTAAATTCACTATACTCTTACAATGTGAGTTATATCAAGTATACGAGGATATACTGTACACTGTGTTTATTATTTATGAATTTTGACTCCTAATAGGAACCTGGCGCACTGGTGTAATGAGATGGGAGTAAAAACTGGTGGACTCTCATTTCTATAGACACTTGGTACACTGGGTTGATTTTAAGTAGAGCCACTTCTTATAGACTCTGACTTTTAACAGGCACCTCACCCACTGGTGTAATTTTGGTAGAGTCACTTGAGGACTCTTAACTCCTAATAATACCTCGTCACTGATATTGACTTAACTCGGAGTTATAATATAGCTCCAGAATTAACACTTGAAGCCTGGGGTGAGGTAACAGCTAAAGGTTGTCTGAGTCTCCGTATGGCCGTCCAGGTTGGCCTGTCGTGTGAATAAGCTTGGTTAGTTACAAGTGGAGTAATGACGTAAGATCTTAAATAATTTCCCTCTCGATTGGAGTATTGGGATAACTTATCGGACTGCCGCTAGGGGTTTTAAGTCTTGACTGTCCTGATCGTCAGATTACTCTGTGATGGAATTCCGTTAAGGTACACTTGAATTGGGGTTTTTAATATCCTGCCTATGTCATGACACAGTGACAGGATATCGGGCTAATGCAAGAGGATAGTATGGTCATGACCATATAGTATTTTTCTTGACTGCCTCTGACCTTTGTAAGAGGTTCAAGGAACTCAAGACGGTGTTTTAAAACTTGTTTAGTATCTTTTACCCTGACATGTCAGTGGGTAAGAGTACTAAGGACTTCTATGTGCAGAGTGCCAATTAGAGTATCTCGCGAAGCCCTGAACTAGTCGAAGGAACTTAGCATGCTAAGCTTCGAACGGTAGTTAGAGTATGCTGTTTTAATAAAAGAAGTCAGGTGGGAACATTCCTCTTCTTTAGACTTCCTTTATTTAAGGCGCATTCCTATTTGGGATTTTGATATTATTAAACGGCCATGACCTGTCAATAACAATGACTCCTTCAATAGGTTTGAAGACTCCTAGACCGATGAGAGATTAGGCATGCCTTTCATTCCCACTGGAAGTGGAGGTTAATTTTAGGGCTGTTAAAACACTGATGTCAATGTGATTTTGGAGCCCCAAAATTGTTTGCCCTATTCAGTTTTCTCTAGCATAGTATTGAAGTTTGCTGATATGTCTTGCTTTGGTTCCTTGGGTGGCAAAAGGGCGAAAGTGATCCTCCTCTCAGGGTGATGTTGGTCCTTCTAGTCCTGGCGAAACACTATTCTTCCTTTTTTTTAGATATTGCTGGGGGGCCAGGTGGTGTGTTGATGTACTTTCTGGTTGTAGATGGACATTCTGTTGCAAGGTAGGTAATTCTGGCTTCTCTCCTGATGCTGTAAATAGAGGATGTAGTATTGTAGGTGGCTAAATGTTCCCGCGCACTACTTGACTCACGGGACATTCCTTTTTGGGTACCTCCTTCTATAGGGATTCTTCTCTCTTCTATGGGGAGCCTCTGGTTGTCCTAGTTATTCCCTTATCTCCTTTCGTCTTCTTGCTGTTCTTCTTATGGGTATCTTCAGTCGTGATGGAGCAACTCGGGCTTCTCTCTTACTACTGGAAATGGATGATGAAGTATTATATTTTAATAGAGGTTTCCACGCACTACGTGACTCAGGTGGTTTCACTCTGCGGCGCATCCTTCCATAGGGGTCGTTCTGCTTTCTATGGGGAACATTTTTGTTTTCCCTTGGTACGTCCTTGTCTCCTTTCGTCTTCCTGTTGTTCTTCTTGCCTTGTTTCTCCGTCTTCTTATTGTTGTTGGATAACTTGGGAATACGGGGCAGGGCGAATATCCTCTGCTGTGTGTTTCTCGTCTGAATTGGTGGTTTCGCTTCTTCCTCAGTTCTTCCTTCGATGGTGAACAGTATTCGTTCTTTTTGATGGCGGTCATTTTGTCCTGGTTGTTCGTCTTTTCTCTCTGTTGTCCTATTTCCTAGGGTTTTATCCTTCTCTGCTTCTTCCTTCGTCTTCGGCTTATCTTCGTTGAGTTTTTGGTTTAACTGGCGAGGGTCTAGGATGTGGTGTCAGCTGCTTGCCTGGTTTTCGTCGCTTTGTTTGGTTACCATCTTTCCTTTTGTTTGTGTATCCCCTTTCTTCCGTCTTCCATCTATTCTGTTCTGATTTTTTCCTCTTGTGCTTTCCTCTTCCGGTTCGGGGGTGCTTCTCGTGTCTTTGTTATTTTAAAACAACTAACTCATCCAGTTTTCCAAAATTTGAGTATTTATTTTATGAATATTATATGTTGACCTTTGACCTTGACATGTGACCTTGACCTTTATGTAAGAGTAATGATTTTGTTTGCACTGACATTGCCAATGAAAATCAAATAAACATGCCTGATTTAATTAAAACCCATTAGTTAGTTTCATATATATATATATATGTACAGTATATATATATATATATATATATATATATATATATATAATAGTTGATCTTGATCTTTTACCTTTATCTTGACCTTTATGATGTCTCAAAATGTATTATTTTCCTTTTTATTTAAAGTGCAACTATATCACCACATGTTGTGAAGTTTGCATGAAAAGTAAAGAAAATAGCATATTGATCTTTGATTTGACCTTAACCTGTGACCTTGACCTTTCATATATAATTGTATATTTTCTTGAATGACCTTGGCCTAGTTATTCTGAATATACATGGTAAACCTAGTGTGAATCTAACAGTTGGTATAAGAAATACTAGTGAAAAACTTATTTTAATCTTTGGCCTTGACTTTTGACCTTACCCTTTGGAATATTTAACTAAAATTCGGTCAATATGATACCAAGGTTAGCAGTAACTTGTATAGTGAAAATGAAGACATTTGAGTCAAAAATTTATAATATGAAATATTGACCTTATTTTTAACCTTGACCTTGACCTCAACCTTTGAGTTAAATGGAAAATGTATGTTTGTCTGACCTTCAGATTGACCAAATTAATATACAGTACCTGTGAAATTTGGTGAAAATCCAACAAATGGATTGACCAAATTGATATACAGTACCTGTGAAATTTGGTGAAAATCCAACAAACGGTCTAGGAGTTTCCTGACAGACAGACGGACGACGACGACAGACAAGCTGACTGGTGGTGCACAGTGTATGGGCGGGATCTGTGTGCGCGATACGACTCTGCTTCGCAGAGTTGATAATTTTCATTCTATAAAGTCAGACAATTTGATGCAACGCCATTGCACTGGTATCTATAATATATGTATAGAATATCAAATAGTGGCTTGCTGGTGTAGTGACTAGCGTCTTGGACTTCCACCCAGAAGGACCAGGATCACGCCCACGCTCGGCGCATTAAAGATTGTTCACAAGCACAGAGTCATTACCGTCCCTCATGAGCAAGGGGATGGGATAGTAGTACAGGACCCCAATGGAAACACGCCTAATCGGCCTTATTGGGCAATCCTTAACTGGCTTAGCATGCGCTAGCTTTAAGAACTATTATTATTCTTATTATTATGACATAGCCTTGGCCTCATTGCAAGGATACTATAGTCTGTATTTGTAGAGCTACAGTGTTTGCAAACACAGGATTCCTCCTGTCTAGCATTGGAGGTATGGTGTCTGTGGGGAGCTTGGTAGTTTAATCTCTCCAAGCAAGGGAAGGGGTAGGAAGGGGTGATGGATAGGCTGGGGTAGGAGTAGTAAGGGGGAAGGGGGGGGGGGGGGGTAGGAGGAATAGGGGGTAACCCCTAGCCATGAAATTCTACTTCAGGGTGTACATAGGCCTTTAATTATGTTTGATTGAAACTATGCTGGCCACTTATTCATATTAAATATATTTTACACCCAAGATGAAATACTACAAAATCTTGGTAGTAGTTGCATTAAAATATCCGTCACAAACTTATGTATCATTACAATTGTCATATGCTATAATACATTATAATACTTTTGAAGATTACAAAATGTTGTCGTTCCGATTTTAAAAACAATTGATAAGTTAATCCCATGAAATGTCCGTCCCATTTTTCTAACAATGATAGGATAATTGTTTACTTATTATTGAGAACATTACAGACCACCTAGAAAATTTCACCTTGATTAAGTCATATCAACATAGGTTCATCTAGGGATACCCTTTTCTTACTAATTTAAAACCGAAGCGGCCAGTCATAAATAGCCAGACCGAAGCGGCCAGTCATAAATAGCCAGACCGAAGTGGCCAGTCATAAATAGCCAGACCGAAGCGGCCAGTCATAAATAGCCAGACCGAAGTGGCCAGTCCTAAATAGCCAGACCGAAGTGGCCAGTCATAAATAGCCAGACCGAAGTGGCCAAAATAGCCAGACCGAAGTGGCCAGTCATAAATAGCCAGACCGAAGTGGCCAGTCATAAATAGCCAGACCGAAGTGGCCAGTCATAAATAGCCAGACCGAAGTGGCCAGTCATAAATAGCCAGACCGAAGTGGCCACACACGCAAAGGGTAACACTGTCATCCCATATTGGTCACACCACAAGGGTCACACACGAACCCGACAGGAGGATTTGTTTTTATTTCACACACAATGTACACCTAAAACACCATCTTATAAACATCGCCTACGCTATAACCATCATAACTTTAACAATCACAACAATCACAAACACATTACAGTAAATGACACCTACGCGTTTTATTATGTAAATCAACTTTCAGCAAGAGCAGAGGAAGGTGGGCAAAAAGGTCACAGACCTGCCAGATGTACAATATTATTTATATCTCCTTGCTGTTACTACAACCTCAGGCTGATACTAGCATCATTGTATAACAATCATTCATAAAGTATGTCTATCGTTTCTATACCAACCAATAAAGATGAGGTATCCTTGGTAGTTTTCTCAATATGTAATACATGAGAATATGGAATATGTTTCGCGACCTATATATATATATATATATATATATTTGTATAGCCAGGTAATAGATTCTCTTTTAAACAGACGAGGTTAAAGGCAACAGCAGTTTCAGCATTCAGTATTTTATTGTTACAGCTTTCAATATTCCTCGGCAATACAACCTCAACTCTGCTTATGACTTCCTAGAAATTCTACGAGATAGTTTTCTCAATATGTAATACATGTAATACAATACCCCTGCTAACGACCACATCATCGCCTCCCTCGACGTAGAGAGTTTGTTTACCAACGTGCCCGTTGACAAGACAATAGATTTTATCCTACGTCGAGTTTACCACTGCCCTAATACTGGACATCCCGGAGAAGGCCCTGAAGACGCTCTTGGAACTATGTACCAAGGAGTCCCCTTTCCTCTGCCCCCGCGGGAATATGTACCAGCAAATCGACGGTGTAGCGATGGGAAGCCCCCTGGGGGTCCTGTTCGCCAATTTCTTCATGGGAACTATCGAAGAGGAACTCCTGGCTGCCCACCGGCCCACTGTCTACTGCAGGTACATCGATGATATCTTCGTGCGGGTGAAGGACCTGGACGAACTCAGGGACCTCCAGCAGCGCTTCATGGCCGCCTCTGGACTCCACTTCACATACGAAGAAACCACCGATGGTCATCTACCCTTCCTCGACCTCCTTGTCTCCCTCCACGACCACGGCTTCAAAACTACAGTGTACACCAAACCTACTAACAATGGCCAATGTCTTAATGGGGAAAGTGAATGCCCTAAACGATACCATCAGTCCACCATCGCCGCCTATGTCAGGAGAGCCCTCACCCATTGCACCACCTGGAATGACACACACAATGAATTGGAAAGGCTCACCCAGGTCCTAGTCAACAATGGGTATTCCAACACTGACGTCACCAATGCCATCAACCACCACCTAGAAAAATGGTACAAACAAGACCAACCCGGAAAATGACATTACATTTTTCTACAGAAACTACATATCTTCCGACCACACAACAGACGAATCCATTATGAAAGAAATAATTCACAAACACGTCCTCCCCACCAACCCTGACAATAAAATAAAACTCATTATTTACTACAAATCTCCTAAGACCTCCAACCTTGTCCTCCGTAACCGCCCCATTTCCACCAACCAACCGAAAGACGATCATGTGATATACCAGCATATTTGCACCTCTGGGGACTGTGGACCCCTATCCTATGTTGGAATGACACAGACTCGCCTTTCCCGTCGACTAACCCTCCACCTTCAATCTGGCGCTATAAAAGATCACTATCAAGCCCCCCACCATCTTGCCCTAACTCGCGCCGACCTAGACAAACAAACTACCATACTCGACAAAGAATCAGACCCCCAGAAGACTAGCTATTTTAGAAGCTCTATATATCCAAACGCTCAACCCCAGCATCAACAACCAAACACAAGACCTTCAAATTCTTCCTTCAGGCAAGCGCTACAGGCATACTGCCCTCGTTCCTCTCGCCCTGTGCCCCCCTCCCGTACCTTTCCGCGATCAGCACACTACTGACAACACCAACCAATCACAGCCACCCACAGCCAACAACCAACCACCGATAAGATTTAGTGCCCGTCTCGCGAATAGACTGCCTTCCACCAATGAACAGCCACCCCACACCCAGTAGCTCCGCCCACCTACCTATTCTTGATCCTCGAATTTTGTATAAATATGTTGCTTTGTCCTTATTCTAATCATTACCTGCCCATTCCCTGAAGATGCAAGATGTTTACTTGTGAAACGTTGGATCCACCATGAATTTTGTTAACCTGTTGTACCTCATCTCTGAACCCCAGAGGAAAATTGTTAGAAATATTGAAAGCTGTAACCATAAAATACTGAATGCTGAAACTGCTGTTGCCTTTAACCTCGTCTGTTTAAAAGAGAATATATATATATATATATATATATATATCACCACTGTTGCTATAACGACTTCCCAGAGGTTGGGCGTCCTGAACGGTCTCTGTGGGTTCTTTACCCCCAGACAGCTTCTTTCTCTGTACAGGAGCACAGTGCCTCCATATATCGAGTATTGTTCACATGTGTGAGAAGGTTACCCCCATACCGCACTTCTCGAAAGGGTCGAATCCAAAGCATTTTGTCTTATAAACTCACCACCTCCTACTAATATCCTTCAATCTTTTTCTACACATCACAATACTGCATCTCTTTCACTGTTCTTTAGAGCTTTTTCAGTGCATTTCCCTTACGGCGAGTGGGAAGCAACCCCCTTTCAACACAATCCCACCCATATTCTGTCCAGTTCTCCAACTCGAGAATTAACACTTTTGATCAGTCGTTCTTCTACTCATCAAATAAACTCTGGAATTATCTTCCTAAATCATCTTATGACTTAGACTGCTTTAAACTTTGTGTGTTTAAGCATTTTGACCACAGCTTTTTTCACTCATTTGGCTTTGCGGGAGACACTTGTTACGGACAGCCTGCCTTTTTTTCTCCATATATAGAAAAACAAATATATATGGTTTGATCCCAGGTAATGGTAAAAACATTACTTCATGTAACTCCCGTGTATTTTGAGAGATGCACTTCATATTAACGTACTTCTCATGCTTGACTGCCTAGCGGAGAATTATTAAGCCAATTCAATCTGAGTTGTGTGGGAATAGTTGTAAATATTCCTGATATGGTACTCTGGAAAATGGATCCTACGACTTGATATGGAATGGAATACTTCCTTCAAGTAGGATTACTCCATCTACTAAATATAAATAGGATATGGTTTAACTATTCTATATTATGTTGTGGTGGAGTGGGTTAACTCTGCGTTCGGTGTGTTTGAACTTTCCCGCCAACCCTGAATCGGCTGAATTATTGTATTTTTATGATTATGGCACACTTATAGCTATGCAAAACAAATCCTAATCTAGGTTACACAATACACATACTGTATACATCCACAGGCAGTACTCCTTATCTTGCGAAGGGTGAAGAGTAGAACACTCTAGACAATGTGGTTCATCTTTTATGGTGAAAATATATGGGGGAGTTATGGCTGCTGCGACCCTGAAACCTAGTGAATGCTCGAGTTATGGGATTTTTGGATAAACATATCTCTACAATTAAATGGCCTAACCTAGGTTATAACATATACATGTTATCTTGCTAATATTGAAGACTAGAACATTGTAAACCAAGTTATTCTCGTCTGAGGTGGAAAATAAAATGTTGTGGTTTGGCATGTGATCAAGACTTGTCCGAAAGTACCGACGCTATACCGGTGATGGCTTTAATTTGTTTACATTCGTTCAAGTATTGATTATTGATTACATATTATTATTGATTATTGATATATTTCACCATTGTAACCATTCATCAGTCACTGTCCACTGCTTTATTACATTGATTGGGACTACAGAAAATCAATACTAGATTACTTGATGGCCTCACTCCCGCATGAGCTACCTGACTGACTGACTGTGTGTGTTTGTTCTTATGTATTATGTGGACCGCTCGCCAATGCAACTAAACTTTCTCTAGTGAGTTTATATATGGTTCTAAGCCATGTAATAATGCAAAAGCTCAATAGAGGACATCCGCGTGAGATTGTTCAAACTCGATTTGGCTCTATAGAAGCCAAATCTACAATTACTTCTTAGTAGTCCGGGAGCAAAGGCCGCAAATTGTATCTAGATCAAATCAACCTCACCCATACCATTGTGGAGAACATTTGTAAAGTTATATACAAAGAGTATAATTTTTTGACATATAATGCTAAAACGGTAACTTCGAAATCTATTGTATTTACGAGATTTATTGAAAAACATATTTTGAATATTTTAGTTACCCTTCAACCATTTTTTTCGATTTAAGTAACTGATTACTTGTGAATGTTGTTTTTATGTACTACAGTTTTGTAGATAATATTTTAGCATAACTAACTATAATAAAGGACTGCTGTATTTATTATCCTTCCGTACTATTGCGGAGCGGTCCAATCTGCAAGGCAGGTAGTGTAAGAAAGGACCTCTTTGTTTGGTACCCTTCAGTACCCGACTGGGGTGCGGAGCGGTACTAACCTGCTACTACTGAGTGGTACATACTGACTGCCGTACGTGCGGAGGTGTCCGTAAGCCACGCACGCGGCTTACGGATACCTCCGCACGTATGGCAGTGCTTCATCGGGAGTTTTCGTAGCCAAAACAGTGGTAACACAATTATTTAATTATCAAAAAGTTATTTGAATATAGGTTAATTGTAAACTACAAGACAATTATTATGATACACAGTTTATTTGGTCAAACAATGCAGAACTTTAAAAATCAACTATTGTAGAAATTATAATTGTTACGAATTATAAGAGAAAACGAATTTGCTCAAATGGCAACAGTCTAAAAATTAATGTTTTTAATGTGAATGCACCAATATATTTAGTTAACGAACATATATTTCGAACTTGTCTATTTTTCTAATTAGTAATTTGATACTTGTGTGTCCGTCCACTTACATGGACGACGAAAATTAACAATTTGGTAGGGTTGCTCCCGGACTATAGTTCCTAGAATAATTATATGTAAGTTATGGGTAAATCGTCTGCAATTTATCTTCTGTGAACAAATAATATTTAGTCTGTAGGAATTATTTGTACAACACAATATTATCATAGAACTTATATTTCATATATTTGATTTTTATTTATTTTTTAATACCAGGAAACTATAATTATATTAAAGCATTAAAAACAATTTAGCATAACAATAGAAATGAGCACATTTCCTCCAATTATTCTTAAATAAAGAATACTAGGTTAAATATGCACTTAATATGCTCTAAACATCACTCGGAATGTATTGATTTGAAGTAACACTAGTATTAGAGGAGAAGACACTGAATCAATCTTAAATATCCTTTTAAAAGGTATTTGGGGGACCTTCCGTTAAGGGAATCTGATTTTCTTCTGACTGCCTCTAAGGGAACTGGCTAGCTGGGGCCATCCGAGTGTTAGTGTGACACCCATTGTAATACCATCCATTGCCAGTAATAACACTATCATGTAGTTCCCGGATCAGAGCGAGGTCATGGGAACTCTACCAGCGAAGCAAGAATTGTCTTCTCTATTGTAGTTGTAACTCATTTATAAGAGTTTCAGCTGCTGAGTATCGAACTATATTACAATATAATGATATGTAATGTATATTGAACTATCGTTAGAGTTTAATGATTATAGTTACAACAAAAAATACCATACCTGTAACATATGCATATGTCCTCCCAACATTATAACGTCTTTAGTGTTGAGTGTTGTCCAGTTTTTACTAAGCAGTTTCCTATTTATATAAATAGCTCACTATTTCAGTGGCACTGATACAGTAGTAACACTGACGCTCTCGGCACGCTCATATCGTTAATTATTAATTTTAATTTGTATTTTGATTTAGGCATTTTCTGAACAATTATATTCCTAGTTTTTTGTTAGTGGACTGTACCACAATTTGACTATACTACTGAAAATATAAATTCCTCAATCCTCCTAACAACTGTTGTTATACTGATAAGAGGGTCTATATTTTTCCACCCATCGACTGTAGTCCACCACTCCCTATGCAATGACATGCACTGCATTATTTTGATTGTACATGTAAGATATTTGTTTATATGTTATATTTGACAATATAATTTATGTATTGAATAAATTAAATTATCAGAGAATATTTTCCTAATAATGTATTTAGTTCCTAATGCCCTGATCCCCATGGGGGTGACCACGACTGAATCGCTGACATATTCCAAGGTAAGTCGTTCAATTAACCAGCTTGTTCCCGTTCACGGAGGGAGGGTCACCAACCAAATCACCCATTGGCATGTGTATAGTGTGTGAGGGTGCATTTAACCCGAGAATGGTGAGGAAACTCTTAAGAGGTTTTGGTTGTGAAAGGCGACAAACCTCTTAAGATCCAAGGCCTACAAACAGTTTTTAAAAGGCCCCAGTAGCACTTAAAACAAAGGAATATGTGATTAAGTGAGATAATTCCCCTCTATACCTTCTATCACTCCTCCAGATATGTCAAAATCCACTCCTCCCCCCCCCCTCTCTTCAATTATCACATATTTGTCCGCTTATTCCCTTGGTTATCGGTTTATTTACCGCGCCAATATCTCCAACCTGGTTTTAAGGTATCTGTGCGTATCGAGTGCCTGGGGAAGAAAGGAAGTGAGAGAGAAACCTCAGTCTTGCTTCAGGCTTCGAGAGAGGAGGTTGTAGGGCTCGCGCGTCTCTCACCTCATGACTGGACGGTCGGCAATAATTCGTCTTTTTCACCCCCCAAATACTATTCCCACTTGTTTTATTGCTGTTACATGTTAATATCTTCATATTAAACGTAAAATAGGCACATATGAAAAAGTAATAACGATATTTTTCGTAAAATTACGATTTTAGGCGGGAATGAAGCCTAATATCATCGCTTGGCGGTAGGGTGTTCACTACTAATAGCTCGCACTTATAGGGTTAATGCTTATATAATGTGTGACGCTTCTGCATAGTAGCCACGTAAGGGCATGCGCGCGCGTCGGCTGCCGAGCCGTTTAGAAACCGGCTGGCGGCAGGCAGGCTTTTCCTTAGTATATATCCTACGACAACGTAACTAATGTCTGGGATATTCTTATGTTGTTTCACAGCTTGAAGCTGCCCTTATTCTTAACCAACGCATCTTAGTATATTTTATTCTCGATAGTTGATTGTTTCATTATAATATATAAGATGTAAGTCTAGTGAGAGTGGGAGGAGACGAGCGGGAGAGAGAGACCGGCTGGGGGACGTTGCTTCGCGCGGAGAGTCCAGCTTGGGACGAGCCTGATGTTGCCACGTGCATTTGATTGCAACGTTAGGCTTAGTTTAGACTCACGCACGGGGTAGAGGATTTTGACCCGGCAACTGTGTTGAGTGTTGCCAAGCATGGGATGTATTTTGCATGCCTAGGGTAGGTCCAGACAGATTCAAGACTCAGAGCTCACCTCACTGTCGTACCCTTCGGACCCCCTTGATATCTATCCCTCTCAACCCCACTTAGAAACTTTCTCTCTTACTTTGTATACCTTCCTTCCACTACTTCACCAATCTATTTAATTATCCCATCCCCTTGATAGACCTTATATCTATTATTGTATTAACGACGAGCTCTCAGATAACTAGATAGGATTTTGGGCCTTATGCAGAGACGTAATTGTTAATGAGACCTAGGAAGCTTTTTTGTTGTCTCATATTTGGTGGTTTCATGCTTGCTAGTGTGTTCTTGTGTCAGGTTAGCAGGGGCTAGAGCGGAGGGGAGGCTTTTTGCGATCCTTTAAGTAAAGTCTGCTGGTGCGAGTCCTATGGACCCGCACGACTTTACTAGGATATCCGTGGGAGTCTGGGGGCATTTTCTTGTCTGTGTGTCTAGCATTGTATTGTGTGAGGGCCCTTGCCTAGTCCACTCAGCACTGCGCTAGCACGTCTTGCTTTTGTTTTACGGTCGCCAGGAGAGAGTCAGATACTTGCGATCTGAGTCTCTCAAGAGAGCACCCTTTCAATTAGAGTAATTTGGCGCACAGACTTGGGAACGTCCCTAGGCTAGAGCAGGTGGCTCAGCCCGGGTATCCGAAGCCTATATCCTTCCGGCTAGACCTCTGCCACCTGGCAGATTAACAGCTAGGGGTTTATCATCTCTGTATGCTTGTTATGGTGCCACAGTTTACCGTTTTTGTGAGCATTGTGAGCCAGGGTGTGGCTTAGAGACTCTGTCCGAGCAGGCTTGCCTGACTAAGAGTGAGAAGCACACCTGTATGTGGTTATGTTGCGAGTTGCTGCCTTTATTTAATTATACCTATGCCATTATACACTGTAGGTCCTATCACTAGTATTTATTCCTGCTTATGAGTTAAGAGTTCTCTAAATCCGTAACGTACTTTCTTTGCTAAGCATCAGATCCTACAGTAGCTGCATGCAGTTTAGAAACCCACATTTTGTCTACCGGTACGATGTTTTGAGGACTGTTTGCTTTCACGCAGGGGTGATTAGTTGTATTAATTAACGTAACGTTAAATGTACTTTCTTCTAATTTGTTATTAAATTGTTTCTGCAATTTAATTCCGTTATCTATCTTTTCCTTGAAGCTTTATGTCAACTTAATTGGGTGATCTTTTATATAGTCTGCTTGACTATCAGCAGTCTATAGTGCGTGCACCCTGTAATCGAGTCATAGGATACCTCGTTGTCCAGGCAGGACTCTTGACGGTTTAGGGTGGTTTGTTGCCTGGGTTTATAGATAAGGGATGGATCTAGCGTTTTCCGTTGTTGCTTGTTGCCGCATACCTAGTCCAATAGAAAGAGCCCAGTGTTTATATATCCCAGGACGTAACAAATGGCGACCTTGCAAAGGATTTACTGAACAGAGGAATATAGTGGTCATTTGTTTTGAGATTCCTTATGATTAGAGGAATACAGTGGACATAGTTTTTTTTTTTGGAGCAACCAATATAACACATTAAAGACTTTAAATAACATTAGTATATACATACTTGCATAGGAGATAAGGCACATTCTATAACCGTGATAATTACTGCAGTACACAAACATGTCTAATACATCGGACCACAGTGATGGGTCAGGTCACGATACGGGCTCGGAGGGAGAAAGACCTGTGGAGTGGCTAGTCGATAGCGAGGAGGGAGCTAGAAGATTTTTAGAGGTGCCCCTTACCGCTGCCAGGGTGTTGAAGCTGAATAAGTATGGCTTAAAGTGTGTGGCAGGTCTTCAGGGTCACCAGGGTTTAAGTGGCATGAGGAAAGATCAGCTGAGGACTTTGATATTGGGTTTAGAAGGGAGAGACCTGGGTGGAGAGGCGACTGGGGGCCCCGGTTCCCAGCCCCCCCTCCACTCTACCCCCATATTAAACGTCAGGGTGCCTGAATTTAGTACATACCCCCAAGTTGATGGTCAATGGCAGCGTGGAATTCAATCACAGGGACCCTCTCCATTAAATGCACCTTCCCCTCCTCAAGGGTTGACTCCAGATTTGTTGTTTCGGCTTGAGATGGCCAAGGTTGAGGTTGCTAGAGCTCAGGTTGAGGCTACCGAAAGACAGGCTAGAGCTCAGGTTGAGGCTGCCGAGAGACAGGCTAGTGTGCAGGCTGAGGCTGCAGAGAGAACAGCTATACGAGAGGCTGAACTGCAGGCAGAGTCTACTAGGTATCGGGCTGACAGGGAGCTGGAGAGATCTCGAGTGGAGGTAACAGGGCGAAATATTGGGGGAGGTAACAGACATCGGGACCAATCATTGTCGCACCTGCTTAAACTAGTTCCTGTGTTCGATGAATTAGGTGTGGCTGAGTTTTTTATGCGATTTGAGAAGAAGTGTCAGGAACACCAGTGGCCTCAGGAAAAGTGGGCAGCATTAGTTTCATCAAGACTCCTAGGAAAGGGGCTAAAAGCGTATGATGCACTACCTTTAGAGTCCTGTGTAGTTTATGATGAGCTAAAGAAGGCTGTGCTATGGGCCTATGAGTTACAACCAGAAACTTACCGCTTGAAGTTTCGGGGTGTTACTAAGGGCAAGGATAGTACCTTCCTAGAACACGCCCGGGACATGTCTGATGCACTACGACATTGGCTGCGTTCTGAGAGGGCAGCTACTTTTGAGGAGTTGAGTGAGCTGGTTCTCTTGGAGCAGTTCTTTAAGTGCACAGGCGGGGACTTAACATTAAATATAAAGGAAACAAATCCTAGGACTCTCCAGGAGGCAGCAGAAATGGCTGACCTCCGACTGTCATTAATTCGAGGGTGCGGAGCAGCAGCTAGGAGTGAGTCGGGTGCAAAGGATCGTACCCCTCCCCCTCCCAAGAATTTTGATACACATAATTACACAAAACCATCTAGCACTGACAATAAAACTGAACATAAACCAAATACCGTCCTGTATAAGAAGTCTAATGGTACCTCCCACTCCCAAGGGAAACCAAAGAGTAAAGAGTGCTTTGCATGTCACAAGGAGGGTCACTTTGCAAATGCTTGTCCGAACAAGCCACCAACCAAGGTTGTGTCATTGGCCCACAGCATAGGGGTGTCGCCTATATCTTCTGAGTTTGCCAAGGGTAGTTCGTCAGAGGTTGGGACACAGCCTGTGTTCAAGAGTCCGGAAGGCTCGAACCCTGTCCGCGACGTCTTTGGGGGTCATAGAGGGCATGGTTTTGTGAGGTGGGCTGGCGAAAGGCGAGGAGTTAATCTATTGCGTGATACTGGGGCTTCTCAGACCTTATTAACCCTGGATAGGTATCGTAGGATTTGTGTTCCGATTAAGGTCCTCTCGTACCAAATGTGGCACACCGCATATAAATATTCATATAAAATCTGGTAATTGAGATAGATTTTTTTTGTCACTTGCTACAATAAATATAAAGCTTCCTTAACATTATGGAGAGTGTAATTGAAAATCAAAGTAAATTTCATATTTATAATAAATGTATCCTAATATTAATTTGGGTGCGCGGTGATCATATATCGGTTTCCGCGCACCACCACGTTCCGTTTTTGGCACTATGATTCCTATCCAGGGGGAACTTTACTGGTAGACCGATTAACGCTGCTTGGGTGGTGGTAGTTCATGGGATCAATGCTACGAAGTCCTACCCGCTGGTGCAGATGGAGCTGGAGGTGGGTGGTGTGGCGAAGGAGCTGGATGTCAGAATTGTAGAGAACTTGCCTGTTGGGGGCGTCGACCTCCTCCTCGGCAACGACTTTGCGGTGCCTGCTTCTAAGGTTTCACCCTTGGTCGTTGCCGAGAAGGCGGCCGACGTTAGTAGGGAGGAACAGGAGTGGGTTGAGAAGTGTAGCGTACACACCATGGCGTGTGTTGTGATGCGTTCTCAGACATCCGGAGCCTTGCAGCCACCACCTCAGTCTATAAAACCGCGGAGGAAAGGTCACAAGAAAACGGGAAGTGTTGGTCAATTGGAGAGTTTTGAGCCGGCAGTGTTTCTTGGTGACTCATTATTGGCACCTATGTTAGAGTCTGGAGAGGCCCCGGGGCCTGTCACCGCTAGTGCAGGTGCAGGGCAGGAAGAGACTCTGCGACAGCATCGTTTTGCGCAGCGTGAGGAAAGGATGGCTCAGCGGGACATTGGAGGTGGAAATAAATTATTTAAGATGAACTTGGATAATCTCGCACCTGCTGATATATGTTCCTTGCAGCTGGAAGATCCTGAAGTCAGGGCGTGTGGTATTGGTGCTGTCGAACTGGAGAGCGATGGGGATGCGCAGCCTGGTGATTTTTTCTTGTCCGAGGGGATCTTGTATCGGAGACATCAGGATCCCAAGAAAAAGTGGGATGGCGGGTCAGGATTAGTGGACCAGTTAGTAGTACCGAGGGTGTGCCGTGAGAGCTTATTGAGATTAGCTCATGATGTGCCTTTGGCAGGGCACCTGGGGGCACGTAAGACGGAGGCAGCTCTGAGCAAGCTTTTCTGGTGGCCTGGGTTAAAGGGGAGTGTCGTGTCATGGGTGTCACAGTGTCACACTTGTCAAGTTGTTGGGAAACCCAATCAGGTCATCCCGAGAGCCCCGTTACAACCCATCCCTGTCATTGGGCCGCCCTTCAGCAAAGTAGTTATCGATTTGGTTGGCCCATTGCCCCCCACTAGTGCCGGCAATAAATTTGTACTAACTGTAATGGATGTAGCAACACGGTATCCAGATGTTTACCCCATGCGCAACGGGATGGCTAAGACTGTTGTCAAAAACCTACTTGTCTATTTCTCTCGTTATGGCTACCCTCAGGAGATCCAGTCTGATCAGGGATCCAATTTTACTTCTGATCTGCTTAAGCAGACCATGCAGCAACATGGGATTGTGTCTGTGGTGTCCTCTGCCTACCATCCCGAGAGTCAGGGAGTTTTGGAAAGGTGGCACTCGACTCTCAAGAGTATGTTGTGGTGTTATTGCATGGAAAATGGGAAGGACTGGGATCTAGGTCTCCCATACGTTTTTTTTGCTGTTAGAGACGTACCTGGGGAGAGCTTGGGATTTAGCCTGAACGAGTTGGTTTTTGGACACAGGGTCAGGGGGCCCCTCCACATAGTTAAGGAGATCTGAGAGGGAGTCACAAAGCCATGCTCGCTTCTAAAGTATGTAGTTGAAAGCCGTGAGAGAATGCTAAAGAGCTTGGAGGTAGCAGGTCGGAACCTTAAGAGTTCACAAGCTCAGATGAAGGACAAATACGATCAGAAGGTGAAGCTGAGGGAGTTTGAAGTAGATCAGGAGGTACTGATACTACTGCCTCTGGTGGGACACCCCTTGTCTGCCAAGTATTCTGGTCCGTATCGGGTTGTAAGGAAGGTTTCTGATCTCGACTATTTAGTAGCTACTCCTGATCGTAAGAAAAAGAACCAACTTTGCCATGTAAATCTGATGAATGAGTATGTGAGGCTCCCCTCCGAGCCTCTCACCGTCCCGGTGTTGATCTGCAGCGATCGTGGTGGAGAAGGAGGAAGGGACAGTCAAGCTGCGGGGGAGGATAATTGGGATTGTCATGTTTCCGCGGATCAGTGGGCGGGGAATTCTAGACAAGTGGCTCACGAGTTGATATTGCACCTGCCTGAGCAACAGCGTGTAGCTGTGCAGCACTTGTTTGATTCAAACCCAGCTGTTTTCGCGGAGCATCCTGGCCTCACTACTCAAGCGGTGCACGATGTCGATGTTGGGGACCACCCACCCTTTAAATCAGTGCCATACCGTGTTCCCCCTATTAAATTACCAGCATTTAGGGAAGAGCTGGATTATATGCTGAAACGTGGGCTGATTTCTGAGGGTGCAGTAAGGTGGACTTCCCCCGTCACACTGCAGCCCAAACCAGATGGCAAGGTGCGGTTTTGTATAGATTTCCGCAGGTTGAATGGTTTAACCCCTTCAAATGCCTACCCTCTCCCTCGCGTGGACGACAGTGTGGATAAGATAGGAAAAGCCAAGTTTCTCACTAAGATAGACCTTGTTAAGGGTTATTGGCAAGTGCCCTTGTCTGAGCGAGCGCGAGAGGTGTGTGGGTTTGTGTTGGACGGTGCCACATATCGTTGCCATGTTATGCCGTACGGGCTGAAAAATGCCCCTGCAACGTTTCAGAAATTAATGAACGACATTGTAGCCGACATTCCCAACTGTACGGTGTACCTAGATGATGTCATATTATACGACGATGATTTTAACCCTTTCACGCACATATGACGCAGAGGTTGCCAGATTAGCAATAAGAAATAGAGTTCTCTCACTCTTATAATTACCTCTCCAAAATTATTTTTTTGCCCACAGCTAACTCAAAGACAACTCCAGAGGTTGAAATAACTTAACTAAAGGTTTCTAAATACACCTGATGGTAACAAAGGCTTTAAAGTATCCCTAATAGGGTCAAAATTGCGTCATATATCGGAGAGGGTTAACAGTCACTGTGCTCACATCGGAGAGCTTTTTAATAAACTGAATGAAGCAGGTTTGGTGGTAAACCTGGGTAACTGCGATTTTGCCAAAGCCACAGTTTTGTACCTGGGGTTCGAGGTGGGGATGGGTCAGGTGTGCCCTCCACAGACAAAGATCAAAGCCATCGATCAGTTTCCCCAGCCTACGACTAAGAAACAAATTATGCGGTTTCTAGGTATGATAGGCTATTATCGTCGCTTCATTAAAGGCTATTCGACTGTACTTGCACCTTTAACTGACTTATTAGCTAAGGACAAGAAGTTCCGGTGGTCTCCTGAGTGTGGAGAGGCGTTTTCCTTGGTGAAACACCTGTTATGTACCCACCCAATACTCAGGGCCCCGGACTTCAGCAGACCTTCTCAGCTGGCGACTGATGCCAGTGGCGTAGGGCTGGGGCTGTCTTGTTACAGACAGATGATGAAGGTATCGAACATCCAGTGAGTTTTTACAGTAAAAAATTCAATAGTGCACAAAGGAATTACTCTGCAATTGAAAAAGAACTCCTGGCGATAGTGCTGGCGCTCAGGCACTTCGATGTATATGTTCCTGCTTTCGGACCAGTCGTAGTGGTTTATACCGATCATCACCCTCTGAAATTCTTGAATCAGTTTCATAACTGGAATATGAGGCTGACCAGGTGGTCACTCATGCTTCAGGAGTATAATCTGGACATACGCCATATTGCCGGTTCTGATAACGTGATAGCCGATTGTCTATCAAGGGTGGATGATGTTGGTTAGACTGCCACAAGATTGAGGGTTGAGTGTGGAGGAAAACAGGCTGTCACTGTAGTTCAGCTGAAAAAAATAAAAAATAAAAAAGCAAAAACCTTAAAAAAACTCTTTATTTTTATATCGTGTAGAATTTTGTATAAGATGTTGTAGCAGTATCTAAGTTGAATGTTTTCGCTTATTGTCGCTAAGTTAGTTGAACTTGCTCGGTGGAGCGCAACAGTCTTTATTTTGTTTATATATAGTGCCTTGTGTCACAACAGTGTGTGGTACTATGAGAAGCTTTCTCTTAGATATGAAGAACTTAGTCAAGGGTCTTATATCTTGGGGGAGGTGTGACGCTTCTGCATAGTAGCCACGTGCGGGCATGAGCGCGCGTCGGCTGCCCAGCCGTTTAGAAACCGGCTGGCGGCAGCCGGCCGGCAGGCTTTTCCTTAGTATATATCCTACGACAACGTAACTATTGTCTGGGATATTCTTATGTTGTTTCACAGCTTGAAGCTGCCCTTATTCTTAACCAACGCATCTTAGTATATTTTATTCTCGATAGTTGATTGTTTCATTATAATATATAAGATGTAAGTCTAGTGAGAGTGAGAGGAGACGAGCGGGAGAGAGAGACCGGCTGGGGGACGTTGCTTCGCGCGGAGAGTCTAGCTTGGGACGAGCCTGATGTTGCCACGTGCATTTGATTGCAACGTTAGGCTTAGTTTCGACTCACGCACAGGGTAGAGGATTTTGACCCGGCAACTGTGTTGAGTGTTGCCAAGCATGGGATGTATTTTGCATGCCTAGGGTGGGGTCCAGACAGATTCAAGACTCAGAGCTCACCTCACTGTCGTACCCTTCGGACCCCCTTGATATCTATCCCTCTCAACCCCACTTAGAAACTTTCTCTCTTACTTTGTATACCTTCCTTCCACTACTTCACCAATCTATTTAATTATCCCATCCCCTTGATAGACCTTATATCTATTATTGTATTAACGACGAGCTCTCAGATAACTAGATAGGATTTTGGGCCTTATGCAGAGACGTAATTGTTAATGAGACCTAGGAAGCTTTTTTGTTGTCTCATATTTGGTGGTTTCATGCTTGCTAGTGTGTTCTTGTGTCAGGTTAGCAGGGGCTAGAGCGGAGGGGAGGCTTTTTGCGATCCTTTAAGTAAAGTCTGCTGGTGCGAGTCCTGTGGACCCGCACGACTTTACTAGGATACCCGTGGGAGTCTGGGGGCATTTTCTTGTCCGTGTCCCTGTGTGTCTAGCATTGTGTTGTGTGAGGGCCCTTGCCTAGTCCACTCAGCACTGCGCTAGGCTAGCACGTCTTGCTTTTGTTTTACGGTCGCCAGGAGAGAGTCAGATACTTGCGATCTGAGTCTCTCAAGAGAGCACCCTTTCAATTAGAGTAATTTGGCGCACAGACTTGGGAACGTCCCTAGGCTAGAGCAGGTGGCTCAGCCCGGGTATCCGAAGCCTATATCCTTCCGGCTAGACCTCTGCCGCCTGGCAGATTAACAGCTAGGGGTTTATCATCTCTGTATGCTTGTTATTGTGCCACAGTTTACCGTTTTTGTGAGCATTGTGAGTCAGGGTGTGGCTTAGAGACTCTGTCCGAGCAGGCTTGCCGGACGAAGAGTGAGAAGCACACCTGTATGTGGTTATGTTGCGAGTTGCTGCCTTTATTTAATTATACCTATGCCATTATACACTGTAGGACCTATCACTAGTATTTATTCCTGCTTATGAGTTAAGAGTTCTCTAAATCCGTAACGTACTTTCTTTGCTAAGCATCAGATCCTACAGTAGCCGCATGCAGTTTATAAACCCGCATCTTGTCTACCTGTACGATGTTTTGAGGACTGTTTGCTTTCACCTTCTTTCACGCAGGGGTGATTAGTTGTATTAATTAACGTAACGTTAAATGTACTTTCTTCTAGTTTGTTATTAAATTGTTTCTGCAATTTAATTCCGTTATCTATCTTTTCCTTGAAGCTTTATGTCAACTTAATTGGGTGATCTTTTATATAGCCTGCTTGACTTTCAGCAGGCTATAGTGGGTGCACCCTGTAACCGAGTCATAGGATACCTCGTTGTCCAGGCAGGACTCTTGACGGTTTAGGGTGGTTTGTTGCCTGGGTTTATAGATAAGGGTTGGATCTAGCGTTTTCCGTTGTTGCTTGTTGCCGCATACCTAGTCCAATAGAAATAGCCCAGTGTTTATATATCCCAGGACGTAACAAATGTTAGTAAACCAAGCAGTCTAAAATATATGTTTGCAATAATACTGTTAACATGGACAGTACAAAATATAAGAAGCTATACACTGAAGCTTTGAATTGTATAACTTATATAGGAATTATTAGTATTTTCGTATTAGGACCAGTAATTACATTATGCCAATCAGCTTTACTAAGCGATACAAATGAAATAGTGTAGCAGCTATTTCAGTGTAATAAATTATTCGGTCAGTGTCAATGCAATAGTGAACTAATTATTTAAGTTGGAAACACTAGTAAAAGCATGACATCCGTTATAGTGTAGACGGGGATGTAATTCCGTAGGAATTTCATGCCAAAATTGAGATGGAAATTTGAAATTAAAATATTTTATTTTAGTGCTTGATTTCACTTCATTAGGGTATAAGATAATGAAAAATGATCGGTAACAATTTTTCCCGACACCCGTAACCATGGTAACAGCCAAAAAGAAAATGGCCGCCATCACTCGTGGAAGTTTCAAAAAACGTCAAATCTTTGGAAGTAAACGTCCGATTTCAATAGTATTTGAGTCTATTATAGGGTTTCAAAACATTTCAATAGTATTTGAGTCTATTATAGGGTTTCAACACATTTCAATAGTATTTGAGTCTATTATAGGGTTTCAAAACATTTCAATAGTATTTGAGTCTATTATAGGGTTTCAAAACATTTCAATAGTATTTGAGTCTATTATAGGGTTTCAAAACATTTCTGATCGTTTGGAATAGGTTTCACATCGATTGGGAGTCAAGGTCATGCCGAAAACTAAGGGTAAATGTCATGTTCTACTTTTTAGTGCACAAATAGGTAAAATCTACATAGTTATTTAGTTGTACATATTTAGTGTTTATTATATATGAATGTGTATGTTGACAGTCTTAATGTTGTTGCTATAGGGGTCAAGACAATAATCTCCTTAGTTTGAACATCTTATTTAAAATTTAGAGACATTACAAATTAAAGGAAACAAATAAATGTTCTTGTAAATCGATAAGTATTAATTGAGTATTAATTGACGAGCGTAGTGATGCAGATCATGGCCGAAAAAGTACTGTATGTAGATATTCGTTAGTTAGATGGTTCAGTGGACTGTATAATAATATCATATAATGGTTTGTATCACCTGAAAACTGGAACTAGTGCTGTAGAACTTAGTTGACCTGTTGAGCCGTGATGATGTTATAAGATGGTGTGTGAAACGGGTGTGCTAGCTATTAGGATAGAGTTGATGCATAAAGAAGGGGGCCACTATACTTAATGATTGATGGGAATGATCATTAATGATCTATGGATTAGTATGGATAGATGGAAAATTGATGAGCCAAGTACTATCACTAATGGGGCGAAATATGAGGTGAAACACGAGAGTGTAAGCAGACGGTCTGTTAGTGGTAGCGGCTAGGGAGAGAGTGCGGTACCCTCACAATATTCGTGAGAGGTCCGCCAATATCACGCATGCGCAAATGGGTAGGTATATATTTTCCCACCCAACTATAATTACCTAAGTTCATAGGAATGATAGACTACCCAATATCAAATATAGAACATAATTATTAACTTCTTAACTATTCTATATAACCATTGATCCCACAAACTTGGTACTAAATACCCAATGTAATACTTAAAGTAAGACTGTCCATATCAGAGTTTGGACACATTCCCGCCACCAGGTTTATATAATACAGTATCTACAAAAGCCCGGAGGCTATTTTATTCCGCCATGAATGGGAGGAGGCTTGAGCCGCCTGTCGACTAGGACGCCCACTGGGTACTTTGACCGGTTGATCGGTCGAGGTAGCCCCTGTGGGAATGTCTCCAGGCGTCTCCGAGGAGTCCTCTTTGCACTCAATGTCCCCCTCAAGAGGGTACAGTTGGACAGTCGGCCGCGTATATGTTCCCGTCTTCGTCCGGGCTCTAGCCACTCTGACTTCTCCGTCCTGACCGGGTAATAACTCGACAATACGGCCCAATTTCCAAAAACCGCGCGGACCCTCATCATGGATGATGACGACACCACCGATACCCGGCCACCGACCATTTATTGGTCTCAGCTTACACTTATGCGCCTCTCTGACGGTCACCAGATACTCGTTAGACCAGCGTCGCCAGATATCTTTCGACAGTTTGCGAATATATTGATATCGGGCTGAAATGACATCTTTATTTATGTAGTCTGGATCTTCCAACCCATCCTCTACTTCATTATCGTCAGGAAGATCCCGCAACCGATGACCCCGTACCAACACAGAGGGGGTTATTTTGTATTTTTATTTTTTTTAAGAGACAATGAACGGAGGAAGGAAAAACACAGATAAAACAAAAAGGTCCATGTGACTAAAGGCATCCTCCATTCATAAAATGTTTGTAACAACTGGATTTAAACATTTGTAGATTGTAAGTTTGTGGAAAGCAATTCGAGGGAAGTGAATTCCAAAGAGTAGTAGCTCTGGGGATAAATGAATTCTGATAAGCAGAAGTTCTGCATTGTGGAGGAGAAAGTGTAAATTCATGGGCGCTCTCAGCTGCCCTAGTTCTACGGGGAAAGATGTGGAGAGGCGGCACAATTGAAGCAAGTTCCTCGGAACAATTGCTGTGAAAATATCTGTAGAATAATGCAAGGGATGCAACGTTTCTTCGTATGGATAATGTAGGAAGGTCCTGTGTGATTGCAGGGTTATTGATTAATCTAATAGCTTTATTTTGAATTTTGTCCAACTGCCTCAATGCAACCACTCCACTTCCACCCCACAGAGGTGAACAGTAATCCATCTGAGAACGCACATGACTTTTATATATCACGGCCAACTGCTCGTCAGTGAAGAATTCTCGAACTCTGTACAGGAGTCCCAGTTTTTTAGAGGCATTCTTAGCAATGCTTCTAACATAATGTGTCCAGCTCAAGTTAGTAGTTAATGTTACACCGAGAATGTCAATACTAGGGGAAGTGGGAATATTTACATCATTAAAAAATATATGGGAGTCAGTGAGATTCGGTCGGTTAGAAAATTGAATGTACTTGGTTTTCTGTGCATTAAAGGAAACTAGATTCTTTTGTCCCCATCCATTAATTCTAGAAAGGTCCTGGTTCAGAGAAATTGCAGTGTTTATTTTTGAATTTATAAGATCGGGTTGGGTGAAAGAATTCGTAAATGTGAAGGAACTGTGGAGTGTTGAGTCATCTGCGTAGGAATGTATTGGATTATGAGTGGTAGATATGAGATCATTGATATGAATGAGGAACAGAATTGGGGCCAAAACTGATCCCTGAGGAACACCAGCATTTATTGAGTGAAATTGAGAATAAAGGCCATCTACCATTACACATATTTTTCTGTTATGAAGATAAGAAGAAATTAGTGGAACTAATGATGCAAGGCCGTAGTGTGACATCTTCGACAATATTGGGGTAAGATCCCCTAGGTCGCCGGAAGCATAATATAAGGAACGATCATTGATAGTTGCCTTAATTTCCAACAGTAGAGTAGTCAATTCCTCCAAGGAAATTAAGGCACGTCCCAACACCTTCTTCAACTCCGTCTTGACAATGCCGATGGCCCTTTCCCATATAGCGCCGAACCACGGCGCCCTAGCCGGGATAAACCGCCACTCACATTGAACACTGCCAAGGTGGGACTGAACTTTAGGGTGATTACAAATGTCCGATAAGTACCCAGAGGCCCCAACAAAAGTGCTGGTATTGTCACTTAAAATGATCCGGGGAAATCCCTGTCGACTACAGAACCTCCTGAATGCGTGGAGGAAACTGTCACAAGTGAGGTTGGTGACTATTTCGATGTGAATCGCTCTGGTGACCGCGCAAGTAAATAAAAGCATGTAAGCCTTTATGGTCGGCGAGTCCTTGATCGGGATTGCTCCGCTATAGTCCACCCCAGTGATCTTATACGGGTCTCCAGGGGGGGTTCGCAGGGCTGGTAAAGGTGGCAGTCCTGCATAGTCGTAGGGCTTACCTTTTACACGACGACATTTCAGACATTTACCCAGTACGCTTTTCACCACCTGCCTGAGTTTAGGCACCCACCATTTTTGACGAACATAGGTAACCATGTGACCGACCCCGTAATGGCAAGAGAGCCGATGGCACCGATCAATTATCAGGTGGGTCAAGGGATGTTTGGAGGGCAGAAGTTTAGGATACTTGCATGATTCCGAGATATCCGCTAACCTCAATCTGCCTCCACAATGAAATATACCTCCCTGCAGGTGTAGTCCTAACTGGTTGATTAAGTTATTTCTGGACTGTTTACCCTTCACCATTATTTTAAGTTCCTGCGAATAGGTCTCTTTTTGGCATAATTTGAGTAAAACATTATCTGCAGCTCTAATTTCATGTACCTTGAGATGAGCACTACCAGTGGGGGGCAGGCTATTTCTTTTTGCCTTCAAATTATTTACGAAACGTATCACCCATGCTGTGACACGCTGCAATCTTTCATAGCTGCTATGTTTGTGCCAGTCCCATAACTGTGTGTCATCTTGGGGCACCGTGCCTACAATTTGGGTCACGATACCAGCGGGCTGCTGTTGGAGATCTATATTCTCTGGCCATCCATCGGGTTTTGGGAGCCAGGAAGGACCATTCCACCACAACGCAGAATAACTCAATCATTTAGCGGACACGCCTCGAGATACCATATCACTTGGGTTCTCTTTAGTCGACACATACCGGAAATAAGCAGTCGGGACTAGGGCATGTATCTCGTCGATGCGGTTAGTGACATACACTGGCAGTTTCTTTTGACTGTGAATCCAGTGTAGCGTAATTTGACTGTCACTCCACACATAGGTTTCAGAGATATGAAGTTTATCTTTATAGGCATTCTCAACGAAGTTATTCATTCTGGCGGCTAGCATAACTGCAGTCAATTCCAATTTAGGGATGGAAAGGGACTTGATGGGGGCCACCGTAGCCTTTGCCATGACCAAGTGGCTACCCTCTGGACTGACTAGATATCTAGCAGTCCCGTAAGCGACACTGCTTGCATCAGCAAATGTATGCAGAGAAACAGTCTTTCTGAAACAGATCCTCCTAGAGAACTCAATACAACTACAGAGAACCATATCATCCACTATCCCCCGCCATTCCGCTTGCAGGTCCACAGAGAGAACATCGTCCCAACCCAATTTCAGTCTCCACAATTGTTGGAGAAAGATTCGAGACCTTATTGATACTGGCAACACAGCACCCAAAGGATCAAAGAGTTTGGCAGCAAACCTTAAACACTCACGCTTTGTAACCTGTTCAAAAGGAGCATACTGAACTCCAAAGGAAAGAGAATCGGAGTCAGTTTTCCACACCAGGCCAAGTACTCTCACCAAATCCTGTTGTTCCGCAGCAACACCATCCTTCTGCAACACCTTTCTCAAGACGGGACTATTTGTGGCCCATTGGCGCAGGAATAAATGGGCATTATTCATTACTTCACGAGCCATATCGTAAGCATGGACGAGGGAACTTTCATTATCCCCCGTACCTTGGAGGTTATCGATATATAGCCCGGCCCTAATTTCCTGCACCAACTCCAGGTCTGCATCAACAAGAGAAAGATGCTTAAGGATGGTCGCGTTAAGGAGAAATTGAGAGCAGGTCGCACCGAAAAGGACAACCCTGAACCGATTTTAATTCAGTCCAGGGCAGACGTACCTGATATTGTTGACTCTCAGGCTCGTAGGTGACTGTCTCCTCATAACTAATCAAAGCTTGCCGTTCGGCTTGCGAATGTTCTTTGGGTGATATGCCAATGTGGTCTGAATCCCACAAAGCATTCAGTTCTTCTTTGCACGGGAAATGTTCAGTAGACATATATTGGTCCACTGGAGTTACTGCCACTTTTAGAATTGTTACAACCTCAGTATTGGAACTGGGTGTGGATGCCGCATAAGAACCACTCAGTGCATATCCGAATTTGGTTGGAAGTAAAACCAAATTACCTACCCATTTATAACCAGGTCGCACTATGTTGTAGTAATAGTCGGCACCAATTAGTACCTCCAGCTGTGCTGCCTCTGTGACGCATGAATCGGCCAATTTAATGCCTTGGTGCTTTAAACTATCATTTCAGCACTAAGACTAGACTCGCCTTTATGTTCGGGAAGATCCTCGACCACAATTGCTTCGAGACGATGGAACATACCCCGATGTAAATATTTCAGTGCTACAATAGTATACTCGCAAGGGATTTGAGTTCCGGTGAAATCATGAAGCCGTAATTCTTCCGTCCCCACGGTTTCGTATGAAAGGGACGGTAGTACGGATTTCTTCACGAAGGTCCTCTGTGAGCATTGGTCTAATAGCGATCGGACTTTTATACTTTTCCTGTGTCTACTGTTACGGCTGGATCGGCAATACATATTCGGGATTCTTGATCGTAGGACAGAAATGGCTTAAGTGACAACGACACGCTCGATTCCAGTCCCAAATACTATATGCTCCAGACAACAAAAGCACCAACGCCCTACAGAGTTATCGTCTACGGTAACGAGGTACCTTAACTCGGCGAAAGTGTACAACAGGGGTAGGCTATGAGGCTAAACTCCCTCAGACATTTATAGGTTACGTTATTACTAAAGAAATGCAATACTCAAGAAACTACGTTAATATTAAGCCTCTAATAATGTAGAATAGAAGCAGGCTAAAGGTATGACAGTGAAATGCTAAATGACAAATGTACACGCCTACTTGAAAGCGCGTGCACTACACTAACTGTCCCCTACTAACATGCACTAGCATGTAGCATACAAGATGTTCATGATCCAGTAGATACCTAATAATACACATGGGAGGAACATAAACAGTAGTCACTTATTATAATAATGAATCTATACTTGGAATAACTAAAAGGTTGCAGGCAACAGTACTCCGCCGGTAGCCTACTACCGCATAGGCTACTTCGCTTCTCTCACTCTGTCTCCCCTCCGAGTCCGTATACGCCCTACGCAACAGAACTCCGGACACAGCAGCAAAACGACAGTGCAGTTAATTGATACATGAAAGTATTAATAGTGTTGTCTTGTGTGTGAGTAATGTGTATTGTATAGTGTTATAGATATATACTTAAAGAGAGCTGCAATGCATAGTAAAATAAAGATATATCCCACTCCTCATCCCCATGTGTTCTAGCTAGCAGGCCAAGTCACAGGAACAACGAGTCCCAGCACCGAAAGCGAGAACCCAGGAGAAGACTGTAGAGAACACAAGGACAGATAAATTACGTTACTCTACTATACCGGCACTACGAGCGAGCTGTAGTCTCGGGTGCTACACTCGCTCCTGGCTCGGCATGCAAATCAAGGCTAAGTCCTCGTCCCTCTACAGACAACTCCTGGGCATGGTCGGGCTCTTACACATGGCACCAGTCTAGTCACCAATGGGATGATGAGCAGGGCATATAACTCGTGAACATGTAGAACGTTCACCAACTATCCTCATCAAGAAGATCGCTGTTCACATTAACCCCTTAAATCTAATACATGTAAATATATGCTTGTCCTAAGAGTAATACGAGAGGTGAGTGCTGAAACTCCTTTAGGACCTCAAGGGAAGGTTATGCATTTAAATAGAGAGAAGAATGAAATGAGAGTAATGTCGTCAGAGAGAAAGAGTGCAACCGTGAGAAGTGGGGAGAGAGAGCAAGGGATGTTAGAATCTCAAAGGTTCTAGGCAACCTGATCATAGAACACGCAGCCAACCTCCAGGCAGTGTGCTGTACGACAACATGGGCCCAGCCCAGGCAGGCAACAATGGACTACCAACCCTATCGCGCCTAGCTATAAGGGCAAGGCTGCCAACCAGTCCATACGTCTGGCAACCACCCGGCCGGCAGCGCGGCGCGTTGCTACCCTCTTGCTCTGAAGCCTAACTCACTCTCTCTCTCTGAACTCCCATGGTCTTATCTATCAACTTCTCTATTGATACTACATATTAAATGGAAGGTCTCGACATGGCTTAAAACAAAACCCACCACTGGTTAGCACATGACGAGACCTTTGCAGAGATACAAAGAACATAGTTATAAGTTGTCACACTCAATATACATTGCGGCTGACGGTAGCCAGATCACGGGCGGTACAGTGGAGTACCAAGGAGTACAATCAGGTTGCGTTGCCCAGCACTGGGGTGCGTCACACTACCATTTACAGTCAGCTGAACTGTGGGTAGGATCACTGTTTGCTAATTCATACTAACAGATATTGTTGTTGAGGTTGTAGGTGTTGACTCTTCCCTAGTAGTACCTCCACTTACCGGTCTTGCCTCTCTCTGTTTTGGGCACAGGGAGTGAAAGTGCTTACCCTGGCAATACCTACAATTTTGGATGTTAGGGTCAGTGCACACATTACCACCATGATCACTGGAGAGACATCCCGCACAGAGTCGTAGTTGCCGAGCTCTCTCAACCCGTACAGCCCCAGCGACGCGCCTGGCGCGTCGGCGATGTATGTAACGCACAGCCCCAGAGACGCGCCTGGCGCGTCACCCTAATTGCGCCGACCGTAACCTCAGGTGTAGCCACTCAAGAGGGCTCAGATTTGTATGGGAACTGTGTACGTATCCCACGCAAACGTACCGATGGTTGACAACTCTCAAAGTCCACGTGCGTGCGCGTGAGCGCGCAATAACCTGGTTTTTTGGGGTAATTGCCTTCAATTTTTTACTCTTGTAAAATACGTTTTCGGGGCTCTGTAGGACCATTCTTTAAGCTTTTTGAGCGGTTTTTCATGGTTTTTCCTTCATTCCTAACCCATTCGCTATTGTTTCTGGAATAAAACAATTTTTTGAAAACCGGCCGGGTTCTGGTGAACAAACATTACAAAACTAGCCGGGGCTGGACGGGTTAATTTTGAGCAGTCCCGTTTTATGTTTACAGCATTTATACCAGGGATGGTTATTCCAACCGCACAGTTTACATGGTAACCGGCTACTACCACTCTGTGTTGCGAATGCAGCCGTAGCCACAGGCATATTCCTTCCTGGGGAGGCGTGACCAACTATGTTATATAATTCTGCCTGAAAACACTGTGTGAATTTCTTGTAATCTAGGCTTTGCTCACCCATCTCCCTCCTAATGGTCTCCTTGACTGGTGATGGCAATTTATTCAACAACACAGAACTCTGTCAGACTCTCCTGTTGACTAGTCATAGATCTCATGGCACTTACCATGGTGGCGTAGAAAGCCTTTAGTTCTACGGCCTGACATTTAGGAGCGACAAGATTATGGAAATGCATTATGTGTGCCGCCTTTACCCTGTCGGGGTGCCCGAAGGTTTCTTGAAGTAAGTCTAAGGAGGGGATGTAGCTTGCACCCTCCACCGAGAAACCTTCTATCAGCTTATAGGCATCCCCCTTTAACTGACCCTTTAAGTATGTTAACTTTTGAATTGAACTTAAGTCAGTCCTTTCATGCACCACACATCGAAACATGTCCCAAAACCCAGTCCATAATGTGGAGTCGCCAGCGAAGGTGGGTAGGATCAGGTGCGGCAATTTAACTCCCGATCCCATTTTGTTGTCGGATCGAGTTTGCCCTTCTTGACCACCCAACTCCGCCTTTAGGTGGGCGACTATCCCATAGATGTCAAATAAGTAGATGGTATCCGCTTGGTTTTCTTTGAAATATTCATCGTCTGAGGTGTATAGCGGCAACAAGACCTCTTGATTGGCCTCAAATTTGGCCACCTGGGTTTGCACGCTATGAAGTTTTGCCTCTATATCTATCCGAGTTGCGGACTCCAAGAACTCATCCAAACCTGCTGCCAGGACAGTCAAGGAATCTTTAATACCTGCCCTATGGCGTTTGCCCTGGGCTAGAGCTTCCATATTGTCACCTTTAGTCTAAAACAAATGAAAAATGCAAATCCCAGACCTTTATGACAGTTTATTCGAAACAGGAAAATCTTCCGCCGATCAAACTCGGGTTCTAAAGCTAAACGCGAGTGACCAATGACAGATAATCAAAGAGCGAGAACAAATGTGAGTAACATCAAATGCGAGAGGGAAAACAAATTGCAATACTTATCATGCCGATCAAACTCGGGTTGCAACACTAATCGCGAGTAACGGCAAGAAATAAAAAGGGAAAAAACAAAGGATATACTAACAAGACATGGTGATAAATAGCCGATCAAACTCGGGTTCGGACCTAACACTAAACGCGAGCGACGTGATACATAGCAAATTATCAGAACATGAGTGGCATTAGAACTTGTAGAGTTAGCGCCTGCCGAGTGCCGAAATCATCAAAGTTAAAACCCAAATTACAACCATTCAAATTTTAGTACTAGAAATCTAGATGACACAATAATCAGAAAAGTTATAGGCTATCACAGAAATTCTGAAAAGTTAGGCTATCTCAGAAATTTTGAAAAGGTTTAACTAGATGCATCGTGATTCACTGATAATTTAGTAAAGCCAATAAATATCTTTAAATTTAAATTTAATTAGGCATAATCAGAAAAGCAAGACACATTGAACTTTCAATTAATCAGAAAAATGCATTATAGGCCTATGGCTTAACCCTCCAGCCCCGGCTATGTATTATATACATATTCCTCGAAACCCGGGTGTTTTGGCCGAAAAACGTCTAGGCTAGGCTACCGTATATTCGTTAATCAGACTGCTTCCCGCATTCCCGCGCATCCCCAAGCGTAGCTGTGTTATTTACCTGTAGAATGGCATTAAGTAGAGCTCTCTAAGTCAACTGGTTGAGCTGTGATGATGATTTCATTGGAGATAACTTTATGGCCAAAACAGCCACTTTACACCACTTTTCGATACTTAACAACAACATACAGGCACACACGAACAAGCGACGCTCTCCTTCTTGTGGCCGGAGATGCGGGGCGTCGGTCCAGCCGGCTGTTGTTTACATGCGTCGGACCGACGCCTCGCACACGAAGCTCACAGGCTTTCAACCACTGGGCGTTCAAGAGGCCTTCCGGGTACCTGTTATATGTTTTTGTATGGGCGTTCAAGAGCCCTTCCGTGGTGAGAGGGTTAAGCGTCTGCACCAAAGAAGACCCGAGCCGATTCAATTACCTCCCGGAACAGCCGATCCGAGGCGGGCGGTGTAAGATGGATACCATCCCACACAAAATCAGCTGTTGAGGTGTTCATGGACTGGTACCGGCTCCGAGCCCATGGTAGGTTGCGCTTGAGCCACTGGTTAACCGAATTGCGAATTTTGTGAACTCGGCGGGTTCGACTCCTCTATGGTTCTGGCGCTTCTCTATTCCTATTATGAAACAATGGCCTCCTGTCCTATTCTCTATCTCCCTAACCAACTCCTGGATCTCGTTGGCTAAATCCTTTGGTGCAACGCCTGATTCCACGTCGTTGCCACCGATGACAAGGTATGTCAAATTAGGACGCCAGCTAAGTAATTGCTCCCAGGCCTCAGTACTCCTTAAAGTGCTTACTTTAGCCTCTGGGGCGGCAAGAGGTTTGACAGTGTAGTAGGGATGGTAAACTGGCTTATATACATACAGATCCCGCACATATGAATGGCCTATAATGGCCACCTTTCTTATAAGTCCAGGGTAAATAGCCCTCTCTGGCTCAAAACTTTCGCCTATGCCCCCCCCTGCCGCGCCGTGCTGAAAGAAGCCTTGCGCCATGTTGGCAATACACAAAAACCCTCTCGGCCGAAACAGACGATAATACTAGCGAGAGGGTAGCCATGCAGAAGCTCACGGACCAGAAAATAATGGGAGCACGCCGGCCAGGTGCCACAACACTAGGACGGGCGAAGGACCATATATTATATAGACATTCGTTAGTTAGATGGTTCAGTGGACTGTATAATAATATCATATAATGGTTTATATCACCTGAAGACTGGAACTAGTGCTGTAGAACTTAGTTGACCTGTTGAGCCGTGATGATGTTACAAGATGGTGTGTGAAACGGGTGTGCTAGCTATTAGGATAGAGTTGATGAATAAAGAAGGGGGCCACTATACTTAATGATTGATGGGAATGATCATTAATGATCTATGGATTAGTATGGATAGATGGAGAATTGATGAGCTAAGTACTATCACTAATGGGGCGAAATATGAGGTGAAACATGAGAGTGTAAGCAGACGGTCTGTTAGTGGTGGCGGCTAGGGAGAGAGTGCGGTACCCTCACAATATTCGCGAGAGGTCCGCCAATATCACGCATGCGCAAATGGGTGGGTATATATTTTCCCACCCAACTATAATTACCTAAGTTCATAGGAATGATAGACTACCCAATATCCAATATAGAACATAATTATTAACTTCTTAACTATTCTATATAACCATTGATCCCACAAACTTCATACTAAATACCCAATGTAATACTTAAAGTAAGACTGTCCATATCAGAGTTTGGACACTGTATCTGATTGTCCAGAGTAGCAAGATACCCATCCCAATCACCTTGATCGCATGCACTGATAATGTGTTATGTACGGTAGTTCATCAAGAATTGAGCCAGTTCCCCAGCATCCATGCCAGAAGTTAAAGGCTATACCTGATCAGCACAGTCAGATACCATGTCGTTGTAAGACTCCATCGTGCGCTCGTTCCGGTAGTAAAGGTTAGACTTTTGTTCCTCACACTTCTTCCTAAGAGGTGCATCAGGAGGCATTTCCCTAAGTACTGCATCAAATAGGAAGAAAAAAACATACAAGCACATTCATGACATGATATTCCACTCCTCTCTTGAAGGCTTTGCCTCCATATATCCCCCAAAGTGCCGCTGGGGAGTAAATGCCAGTCTCAATAGCAACTGTATCTAGTCCACTGCTCTCGAGATACTTGCCAAATGCATGCAATGCAGCAAAGCATATAATTATGTAACTCTCCTGCTCTGAGAACACAGCAATTGCATTTTACTGACTCTTGAATTTTGATAGCTCGTGCATACAAATCAAGGTCAAGTGTGATGAAGGTGCTTCGTTCTGGACCAACCACTACAGCTGATATTTCATGAGTGAGACTGAGCACAGTATAAAATGTTACATAATCTGTCAGGGATGTCTTAAAGAGTGTTGCTACCACTTCACTGTTTGAACGATGTACACTCATTCATAAAAGAAAAGCACTCCCTTGAGCGAGAGATCTAAGGCTTTACACTATTTAGTTGTGGTAACACTGGCCCTGAACTATCGACGTCACGAAAATGAGTGGCGACAGTGAATTGTGCGAGGGAGTAGGGAGCTGATGTGAACGAAGCAAACCTTCAATTAATTTTGAGAGTTGCTTTGCTAATGCTCTCCTTTTCGTGACGTCGATGGTTCAGGACCAGTGTTAACACAACTAAATAGCTTGAGGCCTTAGATCTCTTGGTCAGGGGGTTACCCTTCTTTTATGAGTGAGTGTACAGTTGCGGCCAGTTTCGCGCAGGACACCCAATAGCTGGCAGCACAAATAGTATTTATATATTATCTGGTAACACTGATGAGGGGTGGGTAGGAGTAATAAGGGATGAGGGAGGAGAGAGATGGGCGAATGGCGGTGGGGAGGGTGGAAAACGAGTGGTGGGGGTTAACGTAGGAGGGGAGGGAGTTGAGGACAACGTATAACTACCTAGCTGAGAAAACAAAAAGTAAATATGCATTATATACATATGTGTAATTACGATTGCATTGAAAGATGAAAATGGAGAATTACTAGTGGAACCAGTTGAAGTGAGGAAAAGATATGCTGAGTATTTTGAATCTTTATTAAATACAAGAGATGGAAGAGAAGCAGTGATTGAAGCAGAGGTGGATGGAGATATGTTACCCAGGCCACCCAGGTGGCAGGGAATGAATGAAAGGATTGAGGAAAATGAGGTGAAAGAAGCAGTGAAACAAATGAGAGCGGGAAAAGCAGAAGGTTTGGATGGTATTGCTGTGGAGTGTATAAAGAAGGGTGGAGATGTGATAATAGATTGGTTGGTGAGACTTTTCAATGTGTGCTTTGCTGTGTCAATGGTACCAATAGACTGGAAGAGTGCATGTATTGTGCCGTTGTACAAGGGGAAGGGAGATCGGCAGTCGTGTTCAAGTTATAGAGGTATTAGTTTATTGTCAGTGGTTGGAAAGCTGTATGGCAGGGTGTTGATAGAGAGGATAATAAAGTGTACGGAAGTTGCAATAGGAGAAGAACAGTGCGGGTTTAGGAGGGGAAGAGGGTGCGTGGATCAGATGTTTGCAGTAAGACCGTTATGCGAGAAGTATTTAGAGAAGCATAAGGAGATATTTTGGGAAAAATATACTTGGATACTTGGAAAAAGCGTATGATCGTGTGGACCGTGAAGCAATGTGGAAGGTGCTAAGGATTTATGAAATAGGAGGAAATTTGCTAGAAGCAGTTAAGAGTTTTTATGAAGGGAGCAGAGCATGTGTGAGAGTAGGACATGGTGAGTTGAGTGAATGGTTTGAGGTAAAGGTAGGTTTGCGACAGGGTTGTGTAATGTCACCATGGCTGTTTAATATGTTTATGGATGGTGTGGTGAGGGAGGTGAAAAGGAGAACTATGGGAAGAGGATTGGGTTTAGTAGGAAAGAATGGCAGAGATTGGGAGTTTAATCAGTTGCTGTTCGCTGATGACACAGCATTGGTGGCGGATTCTGATGAGAAACTGCAGCGGGTAGTCAAAGAGTTTGGTGTGGTTTGTGGAAGGAGGAAACTGAAGGTGAACGTCAATAAAAGTAAAGTAATGGTGTGTAATAGGGTAGAGCATAGGGTGAATCTAGATGTGAGGCTGAATGGGGAAATATTGGAACAAGTAGAGTGTTTTAAATATCTAGGAGGAAGGATAAGCAGGAGTGGAGGTATGGAAATGGAGGTAAAACAGAGAGTGTGTGAAGGAAGGAAGGTTTTCGGAGCAATGGGAAGTATGTGGAAGACGAGAAATCTCGGAGTGAAAGTAAAAAGTGAACTGTATCAACGAATTGTTGTGCCAACAGTGATGTATGGGGCTGAGACATGGGCTCTGAAGTAAAAGGAGAAAAGAGGTTGGATGTGATGGAGATGAGCTGCTTGAGGAGTATGTGTGGAGTTACTCGTAGAGACAGATTGAGGAATGAAGAGATATGTAGGAGAGTGGGGCAGCAGGAACATTTGTCAGCCAGAGTGGACAGAAGGGTGCTGAGCTGGTATGGTCATGTTGAACGAATGGGAGATGAAAGGCTTACAAAGAGAATATGTGAGTCAGGTACAAGGGGAGATAGAAGGGCAGGAAGACTCCCATTGAGATGGAGAGACTGTGTAAGAAAGGCTTTGGATGATAGAGGAATGACTATAGATCAGGCAGGGGAAGTGGTGGTGGACAGGAGTGAATGGAGAATGCTTGTGAATAGTTGAGTGAACACGTGGTCATTTGGAGTAAGGGGTCGGGCACAAGTTGGACTAGATAATAGTCCATCAGTCGCCTGGCCCAGGGAGACGATTAATATGAAAGGGTGAGCCTGGAAGTGTGGTGGGAGGGCTTGTGGTTTTGGCTCCGCTGCATGTCTGCCTGCCGAGATCGGAACCTCTCCGGGTGGTCGGGGCCGGGGGAGTGCTGGAGCGACCTTGGTGACCCTGGTCTCTGGGTCTTCTCCTGGGTGACCTGGATGTGTGTGAGTTTGTGCTTTTTATCTGTGTTTATTTGTTGTTTTATGTTGTTTTTGTGTTTTCCCTGTTCTTGCTCTGTCTTGAGTCGGCTACCCACACAATGGGGATTGCGTCTGAGCATATAGATAGATAGATAGACGATTGCATAGCATTAGATAATATATATATATATATAATGTGAATAAACACATATTTGACGCAGCATTATAGTAGGTTTCGTATAATTCTGAAACTCTTCTCTTGTAAATTATCTTTTTTATACAGATTTTTTTAAAGTGCTACAACTAATGATTGAATGTTACAACACAAGTTTACAATAAATGTTCTCATTATTGAAATTGTTATTTCTAAGAAACATCATATTTAGTAACGAGACATCTCTGGTTTAATTGTGTGTGTGTGTGTGTTTTATTTGTGTTCTTGAGTGTGTGTGTGTGGGGGGGTTGGGAGGGGGGGGTGCTTTTTTTGTCCTGCACAAATACACCTACTTTCAAGCATGACGTTCTACATTTAAACTAATGATTTATTCATAAGATAACAGTCGTAGCAAATCATCCCATTTTTTATGAGGATCATGATGCATTTTAACAATTTGTGTTGGCTATCATTAGACGGTTTGATACAGGTTAACCCCTCCCGCCCGGGCAGCATTTTAAAATGACACTGCGGCAGTAGGGTAGGAGCCCGGGTGTCATTTTAAAATCCGTAAGCTTGAAAGCCTATTAAGCTTGGTTTGAAAGCCGTGCATCCGACGCATGTAAACAAAGCCTGTCTTTGCAACACCGCACCGCCGAAACCAAGGAGATGTCGGATCAATGTTGTTGTTGTATGCTATGACGAAATTAGTGTCTGCAAAGGTCCGATATTGCGAACATTGCATCGAATCTCTCTCCCTGGAAATCGTCATCACAACTGAACTAGTTGACCTAGAGAGCTCTACTCAACGCCAGCTTTCAGATAAGAAACAGCACTACGTTTAGAGATGCGCTGGAAATTCTCTAGCAGTTAAAATAACAAAGATACGGGTAGCCTATTTAAGACATTTTTCGGCCAGATCGCCCGGATCTCAATAATCCAGGAAAAAGGTCTCTCCCAAATGTTTACAACCGGTCAGATGTTAGTCTCTTCCATCCCACCGCATCAAACTTTCGGATCTCATCCCTCCATCTAGTTCGCTGTCTACCCCTTCCTCTAGCTCCATCCCTAGGTTTCCATGCTGTTGCTTCAGTTCTCCACCTGTTATCATCTATTCTAAATATAATATTATGACCTGCCCAGGATCATTTTCTCAGTTTTATAGTACTGAGAATGTCTTAAAATTGTGTTTGTTCTCTTATCCAAAAGGTTCTCTTCCTATATCTCCAAGTTATACCTAACATTATCCTCTCCATTCCTCTATTGGCACATCTAGGTTTTCTTTCTAGACACTTTGTTATACTCCAAGTTTCTGATCCATAAACTAGTACAGGGAGGACACATTGGTTGTATACTTTAATTCTCTTAATGAAAGGGGTATCTTGTTTTTTATAATGGAGCTCTGTTTACCAAATGCATTCCATCCCATGCCTATCCTTCATTTGACTTATCTAGAGTGATCTGGGTTTGCCTTTATAACCTGGCCTAGGTATATGTATTCTTCGACTGTTTCTATCCCTTCACCTTGTATCTTAATCTGTTGTGGTTGCACAAGACGATTAAACAAAATCTTGGATTTCTTTCTATTAATTTTCAGTCCTACCTTAAGGATTTATCTGTTCAAATCTTCCATAATTTGTTGTAACTCTTCCCCTGAGTCGCTGAAAAGAACATTTCATCAGCGAATCTGACGTTTCTTAGGTATTCTCCATTAACATTTATTCCCTTATTGTCCCAGTCAAGATTCCTGAATATTTCTTCCAAGCACTCTGTGAACAGTTTTGGTGAAATTGTATCACCCTGTCTTACCCCCATTTTAATTGGTATTCTCTCACTTTCCTTGTGGAGCTTTATTGTTGATGTTACATCATTATAAATGTCTTCTAAAACCTGTACATAATTTTGTATACTCCTTGTTATCTTTTTAATCTCTCTTGTGTTACGAACTGGCACTCGGGTACACAAGGGCTCTCAATCAGGACTCGAATACGGCTCGCTGCCACAACGGAAACACACGATCCCAACCCCTGAGTACTGCCAGCCGAACAAAAAACACCAATACCCTCCAGAGTTCAATCTGCTATAATGGGGTATACAAGAACTCGGTACTAGTGTTCAACAACAGACTAATAAAGAGACAGGAATTATCTAGTCTGGTCAACAATCAAACAATGAAGTAAGAAACAACAACACCAAAGAATAGTGTTGGCCGAAGCCGAAGTAGTCCACCCTTGACTATGAACTTAAGAAGTCCACCACCCTCTACTTCGGATCGGCACTATTACGTTACGTTAATTAATAGTCCTTAAGCATCGAGCAAGGAATCTTCTGAAAAAAGTTAGATGCTTCTCGGATGCTCGTAAGAAGTACGTATCGGATTTTGAACAGTAATTCAATAAGCAAAAACACTGGCAATTAAATACTATTAAAGGCTTAAATTGGCATAAGAATAATTAAAAGAATATGCAATAGTAAATTGCAAACATTAAAAAGAAGTACTCCGCAAATGCAACGGCAATAGCCTACTCGGATTGTGCTCGTGGGCCACTAATCACTAAAGTAGCCAAGCTTGCAACACATGAAATCAATAGTGCATAAACAATATCATACATAAGGAAAGCTTCAATACTATTCTGTATCTACTAATCGAGTAAAGTCTAGCTGGGGTACTGTGGGCAAAAGGTAGCAGTGACTGAGCAAAAATGGCTTGTAGCCTAGCGAAGTCCTCACGACTGTTTAAAGTATTACGTTAAAACTAACAAGTGCACTTTGAGAAATCCAGATCCCTTGTATCTGGTTTTCTCCCGGCTCCTTGACAAAGTAAAAACAAACTGTTAATAAAATACAGGGTGGTTAGGCTCTTGCCCTCACGCACTGTAAATTATAAACTCAACACAGTCATCCGCGAAGACAACCTAGGCTTCACTGAACCAAAACGAGTATGCAGGTTTACCGCTTAACCACTGCATCAAACAACAACTCGTAACACAGAAAAGCCTTACCCCAATCTAGCATTACCTAGACCAGCAGAAAACAGGAATAATAATAATAACACACAGGGAAATGCATATACAAGTGCAACAAACATAAATCAATCCTATTCTAAGTTAACCCTTCCAAAATAGGCTATCTAATAGGCAAGTATCTCGTGAGAACTCAAGCGATAATACGTTGGCTGACTAGCTCTGCACCAACGGGACAATGGAAGTTAAACAGGGCAGGGAAAAGAGGAGATAAGAATGTAAGGTAGTAGAGAAAGTTCCCATCAGTCAGAAGAATATATATAGTTAGCAAGGGAAATGAGAAGTCGCTCTGCCTAATGAGTTCTGATGAAAAAATGGCTAGACTTCCCTTTTATACCCGGCCCTCTAGTGAGCCCAACGTGAACTACTAAGGACCGCCCACTGACAACCATTACGTAATTTCTCTCTCTCCTCTGGGATACACAAAGGCTCCCCTAGCACTGAGGGAGGGAGGAATGCGAGTGAGTTAGGCCCACCTCCGCCTGGCGCACCCACTGACCCCCAACTGTGGCTGTTTCTCTTCCCATCATTACAAATAAGTTTTACACACAATACTTATAACTAATGATATCAAATAGAACTCGTTGACTCAGATGAAAACAAAATACATATTCATAATACTTATAGTACAACGGCTCACATGAACTAAGTTAGGAAACTCTACATAGACTACAGCCAAAGTTCCTGCCCTGACGATCCTAGCGAGAGTGGGGCATGACTAGGCGTTCTGTACAGCATGCTCACACGTGGACATGCGTCACACCTCCCCCAAGATTTTACTCGCTCAACCCTGAGCTAAAATCTGACAAACACAGAACCCCATCAAGCCCCCCACACCCAGCGACCGCATGGCACTAAAACAAAGCTGAGTTTATCACCAAAACACATCTTATTATAAAAAAAAAAAAATCACATTTTATAACTCCTCCCAACAATAGCAAAAAGACACAATATCATGCTCCCAGAGCGAGCTTACAGCAGCTCAGCCGTTTGATAGTTTGTGGACTACTCAAACTCTATAGGCTATGACAAACTTATACGATTACCTATATCAAAAGAAGAGTTATTATATGATTTTTATATTTTAATATGTTTTTCCCGGCTGCACTACGAGGGCAGCCTATTTTCCTCCACTCAAACCCACACACCTGTGATAGCCTACGACTGATCATCCACCCTTGATAAAGAATCCGCGATCACATTGTCACATCCAGCAATATGACGGATGTTCAGGTTATACTCCTGCAACATCAAAGACCACCTGGTCAGTCTCATATTGCGATTGTGAAATTGATTCAGGAATCTCAAAGGGTGATGATCAGTGTAGATAACCACGACTGGGCCATAGGCTGGAACATACACCTCGAAGTGCCTGAGCGACAGCACAATCGCCAGTAATTCCTTTTCTATTGTAGAATAGTTCTTTTGTGCAGCATTGAACTTCTTAGAAAAGAAACTTACTGGGTGTTCCACACCTTCATTGTCTGTCTGTAGCAAGACGGCACCAGCTCCTACACCACTAGCATCTGTTGCCAGCTGAAAAGGCCTGTTAAAGTCTGGGGCCCTGAGTATCGGGTGAGTACATAGCAAATGTTTCACCAAAGTGAAAGCCTTTTCACACTCAGGTGCCCACAAAAACTTTTTGTCTTTAGATAACAAATCTGTGAGAGGTGCCAACACCGTTGAGTAACCTTTTATGATGCGTCTGTAGTAGCCTATCATACCCAATAATCTCATAATCTGCTTCTTGGTTGTTGGGTGCGGAAATGTATTGATAGCCTGTACCTTGTTCTGAGGAGGGCACATCTGTCCCCTTCCCACTACAAACCCAAGGTACTGCACAGTGGCTTTTACGAAGTCACACTTTGCCAAATTTACTACCAGACCTGCTTCACTAAGTTTCCGGAACAAGGTCTCAAGGTGCTCACAATGGCTCTCAAAGTCGTCATCATAAATGATTACATCGTCCAAATATACGGTGCAATTTGGAATGTCCTTTACAATTTCATTCATCAGGTTCTGAAACGTTGCTGGTGCATTCTTAAGTCCGTAAGGCATAACATTGCACCGGTAGGTACTCCCGTCCACAACAAAACCACATACCTCTTTAGCACGCTCGGACAAAGGTACTTGCCAGTAACCTTTTACTAAATCTACTTTAGACAAAAAACGAGCATTACCAATTTTGTCAACACTATCATCAACCCGAGGAAGAGGATATGGGTTAGTTGGAGTCAAACCGTTTAACCTACGTCGTACCTTGCCATCTGGCTTAGGCTGCAGTGTTACGGGGGAAGTCCACTTAACTGTGCCTTTCTCTATCAACCCTCTACCGAGCATATACTCCAATTCATCCCTCAGAGCTGGTAGTTTTATGGGGGGCACACGGTACGGGATTGACTTGAAGGGTATATGGTCCCCCACGTCAATATCATGCATAGCCTGAGTAATGAGGCCTGGGTGTTCAGCAAATACAGTGGGGTATGAACCGAACAACTGACGGATAGCATCAAACTGCGGCTCAGGCAAATGAGCTATAGCCTCGTCAGCCCTTAGGCTCGAGTTCCCCGCCCCCTGATCCGCTGAAACATGTTGATCCCAGCTATCCTCCACCGAAGCTTGACTGTCCCCCTCTCCTTCTCCACCACGGCCGCAACAAGCCAACACAGGGACAGTGAGAGGCTCAGAGGGGCGCCTCACATACTCTTTAATAAGGTTCACGTGACATAACTGGTTCTTTTTCCTCCTGTCTGGAGTGGCAACAAGGTAATCTAAGTCTGAAATGTTTTCTACAATTTTATAAGGTCCAGTGTACTTCGCAGAGAGGGGGTTACCAACCAAAGGCAACAAAATTAATACCTCTTGTCCTACAGTGAACTTCCGGAGCCTCACTTTGCGATCATACCTGTCCTTCATCAAAGCTTGTGATTCTGTCAAATTTCTACCTGCCATCTCCAGACTCTTAAGCATGCGCTCACGGCTTTCAAGCATATACTTTAATAATGGACAAGGCTGCACAGTCCCCTCCCAAATTTCTTTCAGCATGTTAAGGGGGCCCCTGACACGGTGACCAAAAATCAGCTCGTTTGGACTAAATCCCAGGCTCTCACCAGGTACCTCCCGAGCAGCAAACGGCACATAAGGCAATCCAAGATCCCAATCCATACCGTTGTCAGCACAATAACACCTGAGCATGCTTTTAAGTGTAGCATGCCACCGCTCAAGCACCCCTTGACTCTCAGGGTGATACGCTGACGATACTACTGCTCGTATCCCATGCTGTTGCATTGTTTGCTTGAACATGTTGGAGGTGAAATTAGATCCCTGATCAGACTGAATCTCCTCCAGGTACCCGTACCTTGAGAAGTACCACAACAAGTTACTGACTACCATCTTAGCCATTCCATTTTTCATAGGGTATGCATCGGGGTATCTAGTGGCAACATCCATTATGATTAACAAAAATTTATTTCCAGCCTTAGTGGGAGGGAGTGGACCAACCATGTCAACAATAATTTTACTAAAGGGTGACCCACTCACAGGAATAGGGTGTAACGGAGCCTTAGGAATAACTTGGTTCGGTTTCCCGACACGTTGACAAATATCACATGAGTTTATCCATGACTGCACATGAGACTTCATCCCCGGCCACCAAAACAATTTCCCCAAAGCCGCCACCGTTTTCTTGGCACCCAAATGTCCTGATAATGGTGAATCATGAGCCAACCTAAGCAAACTTTCCCTGCAGCCCTCTGGCACGACCAGCTGGTCAACTGTACCTGATCCGCCCTCCCAGTTCCTTTTAGGATCTTGATATCGGTGGTATAAAATTCCATTAACGAAAAAAAAATCCCCTGCCTTTGCATCCCTATCTTCTTCTAACTCCACAGCCCCATTGGTACACTGCAAAACCTCTGGATCTGAGCCAACATGTCTAACTGCTTGGTCAACAACTCATGCCCTCCCCCAACATCCAACTTAGACATCCGGTTTTCTCGCTGCAGGTAACGGTGCGGTCTCTGAGTCTCTGCCTCCTCCATTACTTTATCAACTGTGTTAGGCACTGGAGTTACAACAGACTCGGTCAAAGGTCCTGCTATTGGGTCTTTTGGGAGAGCCACTGGTTCTAAACTCTTCAAACTTTTCCCAGCCTTCCGCTTCTCCTTAATTCCCTTCCTCCGCTGTTCTGTGGCCTGGGAAATAGGGTGTGATACCTTAAATGCTTGGGAACGAGTTACCACACATGCCAGCTGTTGGCGTTGACAACTCACTACCCACTCTTGTTCCTCCCTACTCACGTCGGCCGGCCTCTCGGCAATGACTAAGGGTGGAACTTCTAAAGTAGGCACCGCAAAGTCGTTGCCGAGAAGAAGGTCGACGCCCTCCACTGGCAATTTCTCAACGATCCCAACATCTAAGTCCTTAATCACACCATCAATTTCCAGCTCCACATGAACCAACGGGTATGACCTGGTCGCATTAATACCCTGAACAACAACCACCCGTGCCGCATTAATTGGTCGCCCCGTGAAATTCTTCAAAAGTGTCTGTGAAGCTCCAGTATCACGCAAAACTTCCACCTTATGCTGGCAACCCGCCCAACTTACCCTACCGGTCCCTCTATGGGCGCAAAAGACATCACGGACAGGGGACGAGCCTTCCTGAGTCTTATACATTGCCTGTGACCCTGCCGCTGGCAAACTACCCTGGGTAAATCCAGACGACATTTCAGCCACACCTATGCTGCGCACCAAAGACACGGCTGCAGTTGGCGGCTTACTAGGACAAGATTTTGCATAATGCCCCTTCTTTCTACAATGAAAACATTCCACTTCCCCTATCGGTCTCTTCTGATAAGGGGTGGAGTTCTGACCCTTCTGTAATGGGACGGCTGTAGTCTTTGGTTCAGTCCTGGTATCTTGGCTTTTAAACTGAGGTTTATATCTATAGTGATTGTCATGAGCTTGAGGGTTTGGAGTATCGCGCCCCTTGGGAACTGCATCAACACGCTTTACAGATTCACATCCCCTGATTAGCGACAACCTGAGTTCAGCCATCTCAGCTGCCTCTTGAAGAGTTCTTGGGTTCTTTTCTTTAATATTTCAAGTCATTTCTGCACCAGTACACTTATAAAACTGCTCGAGCAGAAACAGCTCAGTCAACTGTTCTGCCGTCTCAGCTTTATCAGAACGTGTCCAGTTTTTAAGTGCATCTTTTAAGTCCCGGGCATGTTCAAGAAAGGTCGCCTCCCTAGTCTTTGTAACACCCCAAAACTTCAATCGATATGTTTCCGGTTGCAACTCGTATGCCCGTAGGACAGCTCTCTTCAATTCTGGGTAGTCAATGCAAGACTCTAAAGGCAGTGCATCATAAGCCTTCAGACCCTTACCCGTAAGCCTTGAGGAGACTAGAGCTGCCCACTTCTCTTCAGGCCAATTATGGTCCCTACACTTCTTCTCAAAACGATTAAAAAATTCTGTGACTTCAGTTTCACTAAATTCCGGCACCAATTTGACTAATTGGGCCAAGGACTGATCTCTTACATGGCCCTCACGGCCCATCCGAGTCCCTGTCGACTCTGCACGAGTCTTATCTAAATCTAATTTAGCACAATATTTCTCTGAGTCGTACCTAAGCTCAGCCTCATGCCTCCTGGTCTCATCCTCCTGCCTCCTAACCTCAATCTCATGCCTCCTAGTCTCATTCTCCTGCTTCCTAGCCTCAATCTTAGCAAGCTCAAGTCTAAATACCATATCTGGAGACAGGCAGGAAGAGGGAGCTGCCACTACTGAAGGAGGGGGGGCAAAAACTGGGGAACCACCACGTGCACCACCCGAGGGCACTCCAATCTGCCAATTCTCATCCCTCTGTGGGAGAGTACTAACCTCCGGTAACTGAGTGGATGGCACTGTGGGAGTCGAGTGAGAGGGGATCTGCGGAGGAACCCCCCAGACGCCCTCTCCTCCGAAACCCCATGTCGCCCACGCAACACCCAGGAAATCAGCTCCCCCTTGGACATCCCTGCTACATTGGAAATGCCCAAAACCTTGGCTATCAGGTGCAAGCCACAAACATCCACCCCAGTCAGCCTCTCCTCCGTCACGTGGTACCGCTTACTCACAAAAACTCTAGCATTCTCCTCACTGGTTACTAACGGCACACCTTCAAATGACATCTCTCGCTCATCGTCAGTGCTAATGCACGACATACTGAAGTCCACAAAAAAATTCTCGAGAGAAAAGTGTTAAACTTCCTATGCAAGCACTAATTACTAAATTAACTGGAGTCTCTTAAATGCTTTACTAATTGCCATACAAAAAAAAAATATTCTTCAATATGCATGCTAAAATACAAACAAACAAATGTTTTACAACTCTGCAAAAATGTATACTGTTCACAAAATCCTAAGCAAGGTCGCCATTTGTTACGAACTGGCACTCGGGTACACAAGGGCTCTCAATCAGGACTCGAATACGGCTCGCTGCCACAACGGAAACACACGATCCCAATCCCTGAGTACTGCCAGCCGAACAAAAAACACCAATACCCTCCAGAGTTCAATCTGCTATAACGGGGTATACAAGAACTCGGTACTAGTGTTCAACAACAGACTAATAAAGAGACAGGAATTATCTAGTCTGGTCAACAATCAAACAATGAAGTAAAACACAACAACACCAAAGAATAGTGTTGGCCGAAGCCGAAGTAATCCACCCTTGACTATGAACTTAAGAAGTCCACCACCCTCTACTTCGGATCGGCACTATTACGTTACGTTAATTAATAGTCCTTAAGCATCGAGCAAGGAATCTCCTGAAAAAAGTTAGATGCTTCTCGGATGCTCGTAAGAAGTACGTATCGGATTTTGAACAGTAATTCAATAAGCAAAAACACTGGCAATTAAATACCATTAAAGGCTTAAATTGGCATAAGAATAATTAAAAGAATATGCAATAGTAAATTGCAAACATTAAAAAGAAGTACTCCGCAAATGCAACGGCAATAGCCTACTCGGATTGTGCTCGTGGGCCACTAATCACTAAAGTAGCCAAGCTTGCAACACATGAAATCAATAGTGCATAAACAATATCATACATAAGGAAAGCTTCAATACTATTCTGTATCTACTAATCGAGTAAAGTCTAGCTGGGGTACTGTGGGCAAAAGGTAGCAGTGACTGAGCAAAAACGGCTTGTAGCCTAGCGAAGTCCTCACGACTGTTTAAAGTATTACGTTAAAACTAACAAGTGCACTTTGAGAAATCCAGATCCCTTGTATCTGGTTTTCTCCCGGCTCCTTGACAAAGTAAAAACAAACTGTTAATAAAATACAGGGTGGTTAGGCTCCTGCCCTCACGCACTGTAAATTATAAACTCAACACAGTCATCCGCAAAGACAACCTAGGCTTCACTGAACCAAAACGAGTATGCAGGTTTATCGCTTAACCACTGCATCAAACAACAACTCGTAACACAGAAAAGCCTTACCCCAGTCTAGCATTACCTAGACCAGCAGAAAACAGGAATAATAATAATAACACACAGGGAAATGCATATACAAGTGCAACAAACCTAAATCAATCCTATTCTAAGTTAACCCCTCCAAAATAGGCTATCTAATAGACAAGTATCTCGTGAGAACTCAAGCGATAATACGTTGGCTGACTAGCTCTGCACCAACGGGACAATGGAAGTTAAACAGGGCAGGGAAAAGAGGAGATAAGAATGTAAGGTAGTAGAGAAAGTTCACATCAGTCAGAAGAATATATATAGTTAGCAAGGGAAATGAGAAGTCGCTCTGCCTAATGAGTTCTGATGAAAAAATGGCTAGACTTCCCTTTTATACCCGGCCCTCTAGTGAGCCCAACGTGAACTACTAAGGACCGCCCACTGACAACCATTACGTAATTTCTCTCTCTCCTCTGGGATACACAAAGGCTCCCCTAGCACTGAGGGAGGGAGGAATGCGAGTGAGTTAGGCCCACCTCCCGCCTGGCGCACCCACTGACCCCCAACTGTGGCTGTTTCTCTTCCCATCATTACAAATAGTTTTACACACAATACTTATAACTAATGATATAAAATAGAACTTGTTGACTCAGATGAAAACAAAATACATATTCATAATACTTATAGTAAAACGGCTCACATGAACTAAGTTAGGAAACTCTACATAGACTACAGCCAAAGTTCCTGCCCTGACGATCCTAGCGAGAGTGGGGCATGACTAGGCGTTCTGTACAGCATGCTCACACGTGGACATGCGTCACACTCGTTACAGCAGAAATGTCGACCGAGTCAAATGTCTTCCCGTTGTCTATGGATGCCATACACAAGGGCTTTAGGAATTCATCTGTTTTCTCAATTACTTGGTTAACAACTTGCATATTAATTTCTGTTGTCGAGTATCCACTTCAGAAACCTGTTTGTTCTCTTGGCTGATTTGAATCTACTGTTCTACCTATCCAGTTGGCAATAATTGTAGTGAACAGTTTATCCAAAACAGAAGCAAGCTAATTGGTCGATAGTTTTTCAGGTTTATAGCATCTACTTTTTTTTTTGTGTGAATGAGAATAGGGTTTCTTGACCAGGATTCGAACCCACTCACTCCAGGTATATTTGGGTCAGTTGAGCACCGTATCCAATCAACCATAGATGAAATTGGACACATATTACCATTATACTTGCAAGTTATCAGAACAATTAATCAAGACACTCACTAAAAGAATATTGCAGGAACACTTTGATTCTGATTTTGACCAACAGTTGTAATTAAATATTGCTTCAAACCAAACGAAGTTCGTATACCACAGTCACTCAAAGCAACAGGCATATACCCCATCCCTCGTTTCATCTCTGCTCTACCTACTCCATATCGTGATTATAATGTCATCTTATGAAATGAACCAATAGAATTCCAACCGAGGTATTATGAAAATCCTAAATGTGGGACAATTCAGTGGAGGACTTTTGTAACCCTGGAGATAAACTGACAGCAGACTCAGCTAGTTATGAGAGCCCGAATTGTGGCCCTCCGACATAATGGCTGGACCGTACGAACAACTGCTCAACATCTTGGTGTTGCAAAATCAACAGTGGAGACATGGGATAAGAGTTGGCATGAAACTGGGGATTTGAATGACCTAGGTATGTAATTCGGCTTGCCATGATGATATACATATTCACTTATTATATATCAAATACATATATAACATATACTGAAGGAATCAATATAAACGGAATGATGTATCTTGTTACTTAATTATGTATGAAGAAATATAGACAAGTAGGGGACAATATTACTCCTAGATATGAAGTTAATCGTTGGAGTAGATGCATTGATGCAAAGGCATTATTTAATTTATAACTTTGGCAATGACCTAAATAGAGGATAATTACATGATGAATTTATATACAAGGCTAAACTGCATTGGATGCTATACATGTAATATGGATACATATATCATAAACTTCTTAAAGATATAGGCTTAGTGAAAAAGCTGTATATGCTAGAAAATTGTGAGGTCATACATAACTATAAATGCTGCCATATAAAAAAAATCGAACTATTTCATAAAACTGGTATAATTTGATTGCAATATGCTAAAATTCGAAGAAAAGGCGCTGTATATCAAATATCGACTCCTACAGTAAGCCTACATATTTAATTTGTATTCAATATGGTGAAGGAGATACCTTTACAACATAAGAATACGTATTTGTATGTGAAATATTGTGACTACATAGCTATCTATATTATTTGGAAATGCATACAAAATAGTTTGATTCAGGCATTAGGTATTGCAACATTAATCGCTCATAAATCAGAAACAAGGACCTCCTTATACAGTTCCACTAATATCCATGAGATGACGGGGTTGCAAACAAGAAACAAAGCAACCCCCTCAGAGGTCCTAACAACTCAGGAGAAAGAACAACCGTCAAGAGTCAGAATAGCTGCAATTCAGGAGAGTAAATGGACAAGGAAAAGGACACAGCTGAAGGTGGCAAGGGAAACCGCACAATCTCCCCTGTTTACCCATGCTCTAATACCTGTAGAAATGCCACAGTCTACCCAACAAAGAGAATGTACCCATTCTTTAATACCTGCAGGTATACTAGAGTCTACCCACCAAAGGGAACCACATCCGAGACCTACAGGAATTTCCAGCCCGGACCAATCGCAGAGAACCCTGTCCAGCCAATCACAGAGCCTGAGACATACAAGAAAGGCGGGCACACAACAGCAGCCAGATTTGGAATACGACGAAGAAGAATTTATACTAGTTCAACATAAAGATCCAATGCAATACGTCTACAGATGGGACCAAGAGAATTACCTCTACAGTACCTCACATGAGGTGTGGAAATATTAGAAAAGAAGTTAGGAAGAAAGAAAGCATGGCCTGCAACATAGAAAAAGCCAGGAAAGATGAATATCAGAAAAAAACATTTATCTTGCAGCCATGCAAGCTTTCTATACAAAGAGTGTACTCTTACAATATAGAGGATAACGCTGTACATGTATCATTAGGGTAAGTGTATTTTTAGAATAATGATTGCCTTCACAATGATTAAAAGACTGAAATTCTCATGCCCTTACTATGCTGAAATAGGTCAAATTGAATTCAAATTATCACCCGAATATAGCCTGACTAAAATCGATGAAAGGTATGCAAACACGCGGTAATACCTTCCACTAGTTCATCTTTTAGTTGGTAGATAACAGTGTTGGCTAAACTTCTCTATAGGTCAAAGCCTTGTCCCTATAGTTAAGTGCAACGAGGGTGGCGAACGTGAGTGTGTTGAAGGAACCAGGAGTGACCTTCTCTAATGTCTGTGAGAGAGGCAGCTCCCTTTGACGTCCAGTCGGAGGAAGAGCTACGAGTCCTACGTCGTCCAGATTCTTCCTCATGGAAATTACTTCTCCTCTACACCCGTACCTTAAGTGTCTCTGTGTTACTAAGTTTTGGGAATTATTGTGAAGGTAATATAAAATATGCGAGTGTTCCATTTAACTTTTTTGTAGAGATCCGCTTCTAGGACTCCCCTCGTCAACTTAGTAAATGTGTAAGATTAATCGAACTTAGATCCGTGCAGTGATTTTATATAAGTACGGTTTGTGATCTATATAAATTATGTTCAAGCATTTCTTCAACTATTTTTACCTACGTTACATGGTCGATATTGTACGTGATACTAAGTGAATGCTCTCAGATTTTCTTCTGTTGTGTTATTAGTCCTTTTGTGTCCAAGTCGAAGTGAAGTGTGTAATGAAAGTTATTTTCCTTCTTGAAACTTAAAAACCCTAAAGTCAGGACAGTGCTACATGCAGTTGTTATAAGAGATTACTTAGAGTATAAAGTCGCCACCGCTGAAAGTAAAAACCCATTCCGTTGAGTTAGAATTAGTCTATGGTCAAGATTTCTAATTTGTATTAGTTCTTATGAATAATCTAATCATATACGTTACCCGGTTTATGTAATTCTTTCACCCGCAATTTAGGAATTCAGATTATATATTCCTGTATTCAACCACCTATTATTTTGGGTTATTTATACGATACTACTTTGTTCTGTATCTATATCTTTTAAAAAGGTATTAAAGTTATTGTAAATCGCTACTCTGTTCTGAGTCTTTATATTGTATTCCAGTAGTTTGTTAATTCATTCAAACTCACTGTTTCAGCCTTTCATTCAAACTCCTTCACTAGCCCTCATTTGGGCTATTGATTTAATACTACTTTGTTCTGTATTAAATCTCATTATTCGGCGTTTGTTAATCCATTCAAACCAACTTATCTATAGCTATCATGCTGCTATTATTTATTCACTATATATATACTGTGAATCTGATTTCCATATACCGTGTGATTTTATCTCATTTACGATTTAATATATTTTTTGTGTATCGTGTGAGAGATTATTCACATCTATTCTTTGATAGTTAAATGCTAAATCAAATTATCATTCCATCTAGAGTAAGGCGAAGTTCATATCTTCTAAACTCGATTTAACGTTGCACTAAATCGAATATTAATTTAACTTGACCTCAGTCCGTTTGACCTCTACCAACTTGAGCGGTACCTTTGACGCGTCTACCTGAGCCGGCATTATTTGTCTTTCACGCCGCGCATACCTGTGCGCAGTCTGAGTAGATAACCTCAGCTGCCCATATATAAGTAAACATCATTGTACCTCTCGATACAGACTTGACCCGTATAGGTATTGTCATCAATATTTATATTTATGTGTTTATTTTATGTAATGATATGTTTCATGATTACCACTTTGTAAATGACGACATTATTCACTCAAGAGTAAAACTTATTCAACTCTTTATAAGTCACCTTGAATTACATTAGACTCCTACTCCTTATAGTAGAGAATCTGATGCCCCATTTATACGTACCTTTTGTTTATGTAATTAAAACAAGTGTAATTAGTCTGCGTGTTTATTGTGTTTTGGAGAGTGATTGAGTAATTTAGAAGTAACATTCATCAGGCGAGATATATTCCTGTTGAGCATTATCTGATTCAAAATATCCGAAACCCGGATTATGATAGAATACATAATAAAGCGAGTTGGATTACAACCCGGCATAACAATCCATATGGTAAATTTTTCTTATAAAATATACACCCTTACTCGCTCGATAAGCTACATAATGACAAATTAATATACCATAAGTCTGTTGAAAGCCGTATACTTATAAGTTATGGGAAGCCACTTCAAATGGGGTGCATTATTCATAACTCGGACACCCCTGTTGTACTAGACTAAACGTCCAATTTTTGAGTTTTTAAATTTGTCATTCTACATTTATCAGTCTCTATAGTCAGTTATATTTCAGCTGATGGGAAATTGAATCCCTTAACAACTGATGTCTCGATAGGTACCATAATAATATAAATCTACTATGCCTGTGCGTCGTATTAATACCAGGTTGTTATAAATAACAACACATTTCGCTACAAAATCTATAATAGCTGAGCAACCACGAAAGCAACATAGCAATTAACCATTAGCTGGACAATAATAGACCATAGTAGTGTATGATAGCCAAGCTAGGTGCTATAGGAGTATACTTAACCCCCTCCGACATCTACGACATGATCGCGTCATATGGCGGTATGCCCAAGAGTATCATATGACGTGATCGTGTCATATGAACTTAGTGAAATAGCTAAATAAGTTAGTTATATGACTCATTTGCGTCATATTGAGCTCAGTAAGTTAGGTAAGTTAGATCAGAATCTGTCGATTGGTGGCAACCCCAAATACCTCCGACTTCTACCGGTACCTCAGTGTTAGAGAAAGTGTTTTGAGGGAAATACCGGGCGCTCCGCCACCCCATCAGTAAGTTAGCAACTTATGTCTGGGGGGGTTCAGCACCTTTAATATTGATTTAATTGGAGAGGATCCATATTTGTTTTTGGCTATGCTAAGATCCCTCAGACAAGACTGGCTATGAATTCTCAAACGACCGGTATCGTCCGAGGGACTAGTTGAAGAAATTGGGAACCTTTCCAATAAGATGTATTAGTTAAGTCTAATTAGTATAGCCTGCTCCTATATACTACCTACCTTGGATATCATACACTACTGATGACTAATAAACGTATAAAAAAAAAATAGTGAACTCCACAGATAGTCAAAGGCGGGAGCGACTTAGTTGTAAAAGCACCCCATTGCACTCTATCTGTTTATATAGCTTATAATATACAGTGTATATTGTAGTTATTAAATCGGTCTTGATGTTTTACCATCAATTGATCTGTCTAAAGAAACAAGTCAAACTAATATAGATATATTTAGTTAAAACTCTTAATGTTCTTGTGTCATTTTACAGAGATTGTATAACAATAGCCCTACTAAAAATAATTACAAATATTGATAATAACTAAACAAGTAGGGAAATACATGAAAATAGTGTATATGCTTTTGTTCTAACATAGCCATTTTAAGTCATATATGTTCACTATCATATAAAATGCCCAGGTATATACTTGTTTATTATAAACTACAATTATTTGAGACATAAGATACAAGAGTAATATACATTTTTGTGCAAAAAATAAGAAAATGATGATTGAACAGCTATATATTCACTAAACACTAACTCGTAATCGTATCAGTAGGAGTAACTAGTTTCCTTTTGTATTAACACTGTCGTCAACTCCTTCAGGGTTCATGACACATTTATGTTATGTTTTCTTTCTGTTATTATACTATTTTATTCAGATTAGAAAGGGTATATAGAAGTCAGATGGATAATTGAGATAATTTTTTAACTGTACCCACAGTACACGGACATAACGCATCATGAACCACAAGGGATTATTATCACACGATAGCCTCATATTACGAAATAAATATCATAGGAGCTTTTAAGCTATCAGGGTAAGTCCTGCAGTACAGTGATGCTTGGATTTCTTATACTCTGGCTAACACCAGAGGATTTTATTTTGTCCAGCAGAAATGTGAATACTATGGATAAAGGTGGACGAAATCATTAAGTGTTTATCTTTGTCTGTAATGTTGAGTATAAATATAACTGTGATAGCAGAATTCTGAATTCATCACGTAAGTAAAATAATTGTGAAACTTCTGAGACTGATATCTAAAGGAATGAAATCCATATATCGTTCTACAGGCTTACTCAATTACAACTTGACATCATAGCCCCCTCAATATTCCACCACCCTCCACCTTTTATCCTCCTCCCCTGTAACTCCCCTTCCTCCCTTCTCCTCTACCCCTTACCAGAGACAGTATAAGGGAGATAGGAAACTTCCTATGCCTCCCATTAAAATAAATGTTACCATAGATAGCGGTGTCTGGCATCGATTTGAGGCTGCAACCAACGCCATCTAGTGTATGGATGCGGTACTAATATTGCTGAACAAAATCTAGGGGATTTGTCTTCATACTTCACACAGCTACTGTATTCAATATTGATAGTTTACTTTAGGCTAAGCAACCCTCAATACACACTTTACTAATGTCAGAATCGCCACTGTTACATAACATAACAAATGATAGTACCGTACCATTGTTTGTTCGTTATGAAATTTTTTACCAACTTAATTGTTTCATTACCTCACTAAGTCTATTATTGTACCATGATATATATGATACTAGGCCTTTAGTCTGGTCGAAACTACATTATCGCAGTTATATGATTATCTAGCGTTGCTCAGGTTGATTCTACGCATTTGAATATGACCTTTACAAAGACATTTTCTATTCATAAATGACTGTAAGAGGAATGAACACATTAACCCTGTCCGTCATATTAAATTAACTTACTTACGGGTTGGCGGAGCGCCCGGTATTTCCCCCACAACACTCTTTCTGACACTGAGGGACCGGTAGAAGTCGGAGGAATTTGGGGTTGCCACCAACCGACAGATTATGATCTAACTTACTGAGCTCAATATGAAGCGATTTCGCGTCATAAACTTGAGCTATTTCACTAAGTTCATAATATGACGCAATCGCGTCATATGATACTTTTGGGCAACACTGCCATATGACGCGATCGCGTCATATATGACGGAGGGAGTTAATATCAATTATAAATGTTTATTCGCTATCAGGATATTCAAAATTAATTGCGAAAACGTAATTTCGGACCGATAAAGTATGTTTTGTAGTGACCAATGAAATAACATATACATATAGAGCGACCAGTAACATTATAATTGAGTTGGTTTACATCAGAGTATTGTGATAATGTTATTCAATGTATGCACCTAATCATATTAACCCATATTAAATCAATAGTACGGTAAGGTCATACATAACCAAAGCTTGGGTGATTATCTTGAAACATGACATTTTAGTCATTGTGAATTTGGTCATTAAATATTCAACGAGGTAAGAGAAGATAAATAATGAATTCTCTCACATTAAACAATTCAAATTAACCACAACGAATACATTATAATTTACGTATGATGAATATGAATATATGAATATACATATATGAATATATAGGAATATATAATACCGAAACATACCCTAAACAGCTGTGAGCACAATTACATTACAACCCACAACAGACTGCATTATTATGCTATATATTTAATTTAACACGTCAATAAAAGTAGTGTCATGTCGGATCCTCCATGGTTAAGGATAATAACACATAACAAATAATTATTGTTCTGTTTATTTTTATTAGTTTATGGAAATATGATGTATGATGGATCGACTCCTCAGCTGAACACTCTGGATACCCCTGTGGAACAAATCCACAAGTTACGCCGATCTGTCGATAACAAAAAAATAAAGTATTAGGTAAACATGGATAATCTTAATACAGAGCAGGGATATATCAGAAAAATTACTGAGATATACATCACCCTGAGTATTTCACGATTAGCCTAATGTTTACATTGCCTGCCTTCAGCCAAATCTACCTTTCACTTGCTGTGGGGAAACTATATTTATTGGGTCGTTTCTTTCCTCATATATACATCTAAGATGTATTTCGGTGAGACATTAGGACCAGCATTAATCCCTCTTTCAGGCAAGATAAAGGAAAAATTAACTGACCATCAACATCAGCCTTACCTCTGTCACTCCATGAGTCCGTCTGCTGAAATTAATGGTTCTTATTTCAGTTATTTGTCAACATTATTTTGTTTGTCTCCCAACATAATTTATCATTATTATTAAGATAGTTATTTTAATTGGAAATCTAAACTCGTGTGTGCATTTCAAGCTCAAACGTTATACATTGCCTAATTATATAGCTAAGCTGATGACATGCAGACGATGCAGATCGACACTAACGCCATCAAGCGTATGAACGCGGCATGAGCTAGGCAACAACGACAACAACAGCAACGAAAGTGCGAAAATAAGGCATCTGAAAAGGCAAATTGGCCATTTCCAGGTATCACTTGTCTCGCTCGCTTACCCCTCATGGTGTTCTAAGCTCGTTGCCCTTACCTTCGCTCTCTTCCGTCCCCCACCTGCAATTATCTACCCCCCTCCCACCCACCTCTAGTTCCCACCCCTATTCCTCCCTTCCCTCCTACGTTAACCCCCACCACTCGTTCCCCACCCTCCCCACCGTCATTCGCCCATATCTCTTCCCCCATCCCTTATTACTCCTACCAACCCCTAATCAGTGTTACCAGATAATTTATAAATACTAATTGTGCTGCCACCTACTGAGTGTACTTCGCGGAACTGGCCGCAACTGTACTATTGTGGACATAAGTCCTGCTACACCTGCCTGGCAGAAAATCGCGAATTGTGTTGGTAATATTGCCGCTCCAACACCCCCCCCCCCCACTCTATCCCCACTTGTCCATCCTCTCTCGGGCAAGCGCCTCCTTCCCCCTATTCCCCCTACCTCATGCTTCCCAGTACCCTGGAAAGAAGCAAACATCCATCCAGTTCCTAAAAAAGGTGCCTCTTCAGATCCATCAAACTACAGACCAATAGCTATAACTTCCACTCTTGGTAAAGTCTTTGAAATTATATTAAATAATCACATAATTAAGCATCTGGAGAATAATAAATTAATCAGTGATAGGCAATATGGTTTTAGACGACGTCGATCAACTGCAGACATTCTTTGCCTTCTTACGCATCAAATCAACCAAGCTACAGACCAACATGGTGAAACACATACAATAGCACTGGATATATCAAAGGTATTTGATAGAGTCTGGCATCAATCCTTATTGTCGAAGATGTCACACTACGGCCTTGCATCATTAGTTCCACTAATTTCTTCTTATCTTCATAACAGAAAAATACGTGTAATGGTAGATGGCCTTTATTCTCAATTTCACTCAATAAATGCTGGTGTTCCCCAGGGATCAGTTTTGGCCCCAACTCTGTTCCTCATTCATATCAATGATCTCATATCTACCACTCATAATCCAATACATTCCTACGCAGATGACTCAACACTCCACAGTTCCTTCACATTTACCAATTCTTTCACCCAACCCGATCTTATAAATTCAAAAATAAACACTGCAATTTCTCTGAACCAGGACCTTTCTGGAATTAATGAATGGGGACAAGAGAATCTAGTTTCCTTTAATGCACAGAAAACCAAGTACATTCAATTTTCTAACCGACAGAATCTCACTGACTCCCATATATTTTTTAATGATGTAAATATTCCCACTTCCCCTAGTATTGACATTCTCGGTGTAACATTAACTACTAACTTGAGCTGGACACATTATGTTAGAAGCATTGCTAAGAATGCCTCTAAAAAACTGGGACTCCTGTACAGAGTTCGAGAATTCTTCACTGACGAGCAGTTGGCCGTAATATATAAAAGTCATGTGCGCTCTCAGATGGATTACTGTTCACCTCTGTGGGGTGGAAGTGGAGTGGTTGCATTGAGGCAGTTGCCATACGAAGAAACGTTGCATCCCTTGCATTATTCTACAGATATTTTCACAGCAATTGTTCCGAGGAACTTGCTTCAATTGTGCCGCCTCTCCACATCTTTCCCCGTAGAACTAGGGCAGCTGAGAGCGCCCATGAATTTACACTTTCTCCTCCACAATGCAGAACTTCTGCTTATCAGAATTCATTTATCCCCAGAGCTACTACTCTTTGGAATTCACTTCCCTCGAATTGCTTTCCACAAACTTACAATCAACAAATGTTTAAATCCAGTTGTTACAAACATTTTATGAATGGAGGATGCCTTTAGGCACATGGACCTTTTTGTTTTATCTGTGTTTTTCCTTCCTCCGTTCATTGTCTCTTAAAAAAAAAAAAAAAAAAAAAAATGTTACTTTCTTTCTTGTTTCATGTCTATAAGGCCCTCCCCCTGGTTTAGTTTCCAGCAATAACCTCTCTCTCCATTTTGTTTCTCTATTTTCCCTCTCATCGAATCATTGCATTGTTATGCATGTTTTCCAAAGTTTCTTCCTATCATGAAATATCATATATTTAATTATCATTACGTTACATAATTCTTGCTTATATTAGCCATTATATAAAAAACAAATAGCACAATATATAGATTTATTATCCATTGGAAGGTGAAAGTTTGTTAACTATATGTGTATTTAAGTCGGATACAATTGATATTTGAATTTACTTTTGCATGCTCATATCTCAATTCAGTTATTAATATATAACCCACTATCTTGATTAAGGATGGATTTAATAGTTGAAATATCTTTGAAAAGTTGACAACATGAATATATACACCATGTGAGGAGGAGCACTTTATTGAAAACGTTTCGCAGTGACCTGAAAAAACTATCTGCGAAACGTTGTCAATAAAATGCTCCTCCTAATATGGTGTTTATATTCATGGAGTTCATCGTTCATGTCTATACATATTAAGAGACCCTTGACACACACGTATAATAAGTTCTTTGATTCAATTAATTGAATATCAAAAGTTATAAAATTTGGTTATGTGTGCATTCGCCTGTCAGACCACCTCCCCCTTAACTACAGTACGTGCATACTTAACTAATCATGTTTCGTAACCAGTGGACTTAAACATACAGCCACAGACATTAAATGTGATTCACATTACACATTATTGCATGTTATTTTTTTACTTGAGGAGATGTGGCGTCTTTCAACTGTCTTAGCGAGTGCTGCTCCCTCCGAGATTAACCCCTTCCATACCGGGGTTGTGCTTATTTTATATTAGTTATATTTAGACAGTTTTGTGCAGCTTAGGAAGTATCTGTGGTATTTGGAAGAGTTAGTTGAGCTACTATGAAACCCTTAAATTGTAACACTTCCTTCCTTAACTGAATGAAAACATATATTTATAGCAATATTCCATTCACTCGAACCATATGCATCTGGTCCATAACTGGTGCATGTATCGATGCTCATGATTCACCGTCTTATCAATACCTTTCCTCACAGGCCCGGAAAGTCGCAGAGCTGATAATGTTTTTATTATTATATATATTCTTCCTTATTTATTCATTAAATTCGATATGTTTTAGTAATATTAATTAATAATTAATCTACAGCGCTATCCGAATCTTAAGAGCCATAGAATATCACATAAAACACATTAATACCGTATATACTACAAAGTAAACCCAAGCGAGATTAAGAAATGATAAACCCAAGCAGGGGCAGCCGGGCCAGGGGCGGCTGGTGGTGGTGGTGGTGGCAGGGTCACTGTGGCAGGCGTACAGGTTTTCTTCCCTACGCCCGTGCCTTTGATTTTGCCTGCCCCCGCAGGTTCTGCAGCCCTAGGGTGGTCTCCTGCGTCGCTGGTACTGGTGGCAGGGGTGGTAGTGGTGGTAGTAGTGGTTGTTGCAGTGGCCTGGGTCGTGGTGGCAGTGTCCCCAAAGGCCAATGACCTCTGCGCCATTGCCTTGCTTGCATGTGTTTTACGTGCTTTTGGTGCTGGTGCTTCGTCCTCCGAGCTGTAGGGCGTGTCTTAGTGGTAGCTAGGGTTTCTGGTAGCCACCCTCTGCCTTCCACAGCGGCTGACACCACCAGAAGGAGGGCTGGTTGTGTCATCAGGGCGCGAGCGTGAGGGACGTGTGGGCTCCATGACTAGTGCTTGGGTTCTGGCGCGGTGGTGCTTGTGTGAGTGCGGGGCGAGCGTGTGGCGGGGTGGTATCGAGAGTTGATATGTAGTACTATACCCACACCAATTTGTAGCCGCCTGCCTATAAACCCGCAGTTTTGGTGCGTGTTCAAAAGCCTTGCTCTTAAGAGTCTTCCCGCAGTCCGCCGGGGGAACTCTTAAGGGTCTTCCCGCAGTTCCCGGGTTAAGAGCTATAAAATATCACGTGAAACGCATACTGTAAATAACATAGTTATATAGTAAACACAAAGAAGGAAAGAAATGCCGGCACTGCAATTTTTAAATGTATAAATGTGTGGTCGAGGTAATAAGTGTTGAACACGGAGCTAAAATGTTTTGAGTGAGCGAATTACCTTGTCCGAAAGGAAGAGGATATTCTTAGGTTTTTCTTGCAACATCATTAACTATTTGAGGTTCATGATGCATTTTGACTGTTTATTGTGACTCCCTTCAGACGATTTCATACAGCGTAAGAAGGATCTGTATGAATTAAAAGGGCAATAAATATCCCAATTAACCTTCTGACTTCATGCCAAGCCGACTACAGAGTTAATCGATCTTGACTCGGCTACTGGATTCGCTACAAGGACGATTTTGTTATATAGACTTATGTTAAGAACACGATGCATGCAAGTAAATTATTCTGTTAATTATTCCTATGTAAACTATAATTCTTTAATTATGATAACATTACAGAAATAATATTTCTATATCGATATTAACCACGAGTGAAGTAGCTTAGTGATGCAGGACAAGCTCTCAAATGTATGAATATAATATTATAGACAAAACAAAAAATATAAATAAATTAACACACATAATGTGTTTCATCCTTTATATGCCTTACTTTTCTACCATTTCATACACATATTTGTTTTCACCCACGCCATCACCTCCCTTAGATAATATTATGGTGACACAAGGTCACATTGTTTCTGTTGTAATTGTTGATACATTATTCCAATTATGTGTTATATTGAAGTGCATGTCTGAAATTTGTATACGAATAACCTCTAGCTCAAAACTGATAATTGCACTGTATCATATTATTAAGATAATCATATGTGAAAGAGTTAAGAAGTATATGCGTGAAAGCGGTGCTAGATGCTAGGGGCGTCGATTGACTGGGAACAGAGGTGCATGGGGGCGATTAATTCGTAGCTACCCCTTCGGGGAACACCGCGTCCGGCAATAGATATGTGAAAATATGTGAAACAAACTACCTGGGGAATTTAATATATGGTGAAACCACAACAAACACTTTGACTGAGGACTCTTCATAACTAAACCACACCAAACACTTTGACTGAGGACTCTTCATAACTAAACCACACCAAATACTTTGACTGAGGACTCTTCATAACTAAATTTCACGGTGGATTCTTATTTAGCAGGTAATCGGTTAAGTACCGTAAATAAAACCAAAAGCGAAGACGTATTATTTGTCTGGTATACAACAGGTTCGGCCCTACATGGACACTCTTTGCATACAAACTATATACGAACACGTGAACATTGGATGTATATTTATCTAAATCCACTCATTTCACGTGGGAGAAAGAAGGGGTATTTCATAATATGTAACCAACTCTAGCATTTACTATTCACAGCATGAATTGAGAAATGTTGGCTTGAGAATTATGTTCACCAAATTAATGGTGTAAACAGCTATTAGTTACAAAACAATTAATGATAATTAGAATACAAATATATTTTCACAAATATATGCTACCGTTTATTAATAAGTTTATATCAATAGTGATCTTAGTTTTATGACGTTTTGCATGGAAAACCAAAAACTATACCAGTACTCTCATTGTTGGCCAAGACGATTATCAAACCCGAAATATTTCCGCTACGTGCTTAACCCCTTCTGTTCTGGAGATGTATTTATAATTCTATTCTTACTATTATGTAGATGATGTTGTGCAGTTTAAGAAGGATATGTGAACGTATACAGGGTTTAGTGAGATTGTTCGAAGCCTGTTACCTGCTGGAGGCCCTTTTTAACTTAATATAATCGCTTGATTGTAGCCAGAATAAAGTTAATAGAACGGCACCGGTACTGAAAAAGGTTAACAATACCTCTATCATTACAATGTAAATCTAATCTCCTTGGAGGATAGCTTAATTATATTATTATTACTACTATAAATAATAATTAATTGTGTTGTTTCATATGGTCTGTTTGACTCCATACCAATTATGTTGACACACCCATATACTAACTAGACATTAATTATTTAATGTCATAAAGGGATGACAATCATGTTTTTTACATTAAGTGAATTTCCATATTTTAATATTTTACAAGATTCCTTAACCATTACATCTATATCATATTTCTTGATCCACGAGGTTGTTGGTTTCTTGAATATTTTACTTGGTTGGTATTTATGTAAATGGTGTGGGCATGAATAACTTCACCCTATTAACGCTACGATTATGAGATTTTAACTCGTTAAATAACGGTGATATCCTTTTCAAAATATTCTGGCAAATATTAGTCGATTTAATTAGATATGCTACATTCTATTGCAAATATAACTTTACCTACCACAAACCCTTTCTAATCTACATAAAATAGTCTAAATATAGCTAAAATGAAATATATAATATGTCCCCGGTACCAAAAGGGTTAGTAAAAAGTCTCCATTCAAAGCCTAGCTAAGGTTCACCAAGGTCCTCTGTACTATGATATAGAAATTTACCTACTATGCAACGACATCCCTTAAGCTACTTCACACGTGGTTATAGATATAAACATATTGATATTATGCATTAATCATAGTTAACAAATTATAGTCTGTTATGCCCTACATATTTTCACTGCCATATGTTCGACTTATTAATTCGTGCATTCATAAAAATACAATGATTCGATGAGAAATGGAGAAATAGAGAGAAAGAAGGGAGATAATCGTCATTCCGTGGTTCTAGTGGTGGGAAGTGAACCAAGGGAAGGGGCTTGCAGACGTGAGACAAGAAAGAAGTATAGAGAGGGAAGGAGGGGCTTAGCTAAGAGAAGGTGGAAGAGTGGGGATGGAATGGGGGGGGGCACAATGTTACCAACACAATTCGCGATTCTCTGCCAGGCATGTGTAGCAAGACTTATGTCTACAATAGTACATGTTGTTTGGGCTGCAGAAGCCAATTTGTAGCAGCTCATGTGGGCATGACCTCAGATTTTGTATTACCTTAGGTGCCACATTACGAATAGTTTTCTCAGATGTGGTGTCAGCATTGTCATACTCATGGATGACTAACATGACAACATAACTGCTGGTTGGGGCAAAGTCACGCTCATAAATGGTTGTCGTGTCTACTTCCATTTTTCTCTGGGGTTGTTATGGCCACATCTACTCTCTATCTACTGTATCTACATCTACTCTGGTGCAAGACCATCCTGAATAATCGTTGTTGTGTTTACCTCTCTACCCGCTGTTGGATTATCATTGTCATGGTTGGTTGATGTGGCAATATCGGCACTCCGTGGGACAAGGTCGTCCATCGTACAATAACTTTCACTCTAAAGTTTACTAGTAACGAACCAAATAGCAGCATTGAAAAAGTCCCTAATTTCAAGAAAGCAAACTTTCATAAACTTAGAGCTATGTTTAAAGAAACTAACTGGAGCTTTTTAATTAACAATAACGACATAAATACATCTAGGGAATTATTCGAAACTACTTACCTAAAAGCAGTGCAGGACTGCATACCATCTAAAATACGGCGTACAGGCCATAATAATAAGCCCAAATGGTGGAATAAAGATATTTCAAACTGTCTGCTTGCTAAAAAGTTTACTAATGATAGATTAAAATCCTTACACAATGATGAAGAACGGGTGACATTTGTAGAGCTACGATGCAAAGCCAAAAAGTTAATTAAGCAAAGCAAAAAGACCCTGGAGTTACATATTGCGAATCAAAGTAAAACAAACTCGAAAGAATTCTATAGTTATATCAGAAAGACAAAAGTAGTTACTTCAACTGTTGGACCGTTAGTCGATGAAAATGGAGAATACACCAAAGACGAAGTACAAATGAGTAATGCCCTCAATACCTTCTTTGCATCCGTTTTTACAACAGAAGACCTCAGTGATATCCCTACACCATCGCCGATTCAGATTGATAATTCAGATGTTCTAAGCAATATCACCCTTACAGAGAGAGAAGTATTGAATTGTTTAGATAAACTCAAGGTAAATAAAACGCCTGGACCTGATACAATCTCACCTAGAGTCCTAAAGGAAGCTAAGGATGAGCTCTCTAAACCACTGACATTGCTATTCAATAAATCCTTGCAGTCTGGAACTATGCCTGATCAGTGGAAGCTAGCCAACGTAACACCGATATTAAAAAAAGGCAGCAAATCCTTACCCAGTAACTATCGTCCAATTAGCTCAACCTCAGTTGTATGCAAAATGCTAGAAACACTCATAAGACAGACTCGTAAATCACTTAGAGGAAAATATCATACATAAAGATACTCAACACAGCTTTCGTAAAAAAACGTTCCTGTTTAACAAACCTCTTAGACTTCTTCCACGATATCCTCACCCTCTACAAAGAGAGTACAAAGGAAATCAAGCAACAACAGGTCTAGTGACCCTTCTAGGCTGCTTGTCCTCCAAAACACTGAGGATCAAGTGTCCAAACAGTGGTTTAGAGTGGGTAAGGGAACATTGGAAAGGGAACTACTGCCCTGCCACTAACGTGGCAGGACTAGGAAGTTAGTAGGGGACATAGGGGTTAGTAACTGAGGGGAGGATAAAATAAAGTTATTCATTTACAAACGCAGTCAGACGCGGGTTTGATGCGAGATATTTGTCTAGGCGGAATTTAAATGAATCAACGGTGCTGCAGTCTATAACGTCTCGGGGAAGCCCATTCCACAAGTTGACAACTCGATTGAAGAAGAAATTCTTAGATTCGTGTGAGTTAAAAGATTTACCAATAATTTTGCAACCGTTTCCCCGCGTGTAATTAGATTGGTCGATAGTGAAGTACTTACTACAGTTCATATTGTTGATGCCTTTGATGATTTTGAACACTTGAATTAAGTTACCTCTTAATCTGCGCTGGGTTAAAGGAAATAGATTTAATTCTCTAAGACGCTCTTCGTATGGTTTGTTCTTTAGGCTAGGTATCATTTTGGTAACTCTACGTTGAACTCGTTCTAGCTTGTTTATGTCTTTTTGGTAATAAGGGCACTAGCATTGAACGCAGTATTCCAGAAGAGGGCGGACTAAGGAATTGTAAAGGGTACCATAAATGGCCTTGTTTCCGTGCTCTTTTTCATGCATAAACAAGAGCCAGAGCGTAATACAATTATGTATCCTTGAAAGGGCGTTAACCCGTACAGCCCCAGCGACGCGTCTCACGCATCGGAGATGTATGTAACGCACAGCCCCAGAGACGCGTCTGGCGCGTCACCCTAATTGCGGCGACCGTAACCTCAGGTGTAGCCACTCAAGAAGGCTCAGATTTGTATGGGAACTGTGTACGTATCCCATGCAACCGTGCCGATGGTTGAAAACTCTCAAAGTCCACGTGCGTGCGCGTGAGCGTGCAATAACCTGTTTTTTTGGGGTAATTGCCTTCAATTTTTTACTCTTGTAAAATAAATTTTCGGGGGCTCTGTAGGACCATTCTTTAAGCTTTTTGAGCGGTTTTTCGTGGTTTTTCCTTCATTCCTAACCCATTCGCTATTGTTTCTGGAATAAAACAATTTTTTGAAAACCGGCCGGGTTCTGGTGAACAAACATTACAAAACTAGCCGGGGCTCTACGGGTTAATTGAGCTTTCCAATGACACCTGAACCATCCTTCTACGATCACTGGTTGTCTTGCAACGATCGTGCAACCGAATGGCAAAATCGCTAAAATACGGTCATTTCGTTACATAATTACGTGTGTAGCGAGGGAGGGAGGGTGGATGTGTGTGGATTATATATCAGTAGGCCCACGGCTGCCGTGGCGAGCGGTCATGAGGTAACCTACACTCCTCCCGTCGCTCGTCTCTCTCTCGGAGCCAATATTGCGCCAAAATCGCACACAGACTAAAGTCGGGCCCCGCCACATTGTCCAGATTTTTAGATACGGACTTAAGTCGGGCCCCGATGGTTAGGGGTTAAATATCCTCTAGAACGTCCTACGCATGCCTTATATAATCGTGTTAAATGATTCACCTCGCCACACACACAGATTTTCCTAGTATATGTATTCTGTTATGTATGTTACAAGTTGAGGTCGAAGTGTATTTCGTGTTTTAATTCCCCGTCTTTATTCATAACTTATTACCTAAAACCTACGCTCATTTTCATAATTAATTTATCTCGGTATCCTCGTTGTGAAGTTTTATTATTCACTAAGTATATTTACTTTCCGAGCCCCCATCTGACGTTCGATTACTTAATCGCTTTTGTAATTATTTTATGAACTAGTATTACCGTTCATTTGATTACTGATGTAGATAATTCTGATTCTTTCTGTATAGGAATTCTAGCATTGCATAGAGTCTGTTATCTAATATTTCTTCATATCGAACACACCGCTTATTAAGGTGAATTCTTATTAAGACTCTGTTAACTCGTTCAGACATCTTCTTAATACCCTCTTGAGTATTTCCGCAGTACAACTTCGTCTTGTGCGTCACTTTTATTATAATTAATATTGTGTTAATTATTATTTACGCTATTACCATTAAAGCGTTTCTAGGACATCTGCTAACTAAACTAATTTTGGTTGACTAGACTTTGTCTTTAAATACAATTAATTGATATTCCTCTATAGTTGATTAATAATTGTATTAATAATATTACATCTGAATTCCTCGACAGAGTTCGTAATTAATGCATACGTTCGATTGAAGTGAATATAAAGTTCAAATCATAAGATACATAAATCGAGTTATTCATATATTAAATTGTGAAAAGAATTGAATAATACATTGCCACTAGTTTCATCGTAAAATATCTGAGATTAAGTTCGTATTTACTCAAACTAGAATTGTATTTTCCAACATCGCAGTAAAGTATATGACCTGTCCAGCTACCTGTTCAAAAGTCACACTACCCGTAGCCAGCCTACCTGGTTCACGCGCGCGCCCTCATTCTATGAGCGTAGCTCGTACCGCCCTGTGTACCTGTATTTTAACTCTCAACTCATCCATCCTCTCTTATATCGAGAGTATTAATAACTATATTTTATTGTTGATTGATTCAAGATAGACACTCGACTCACATCATTATTATTATTAAGGGTTGATGCTATAGGTCACGTGTTCATTTAATTGCATACTTCCTGCCTTGTTTATTACCACAATTGAAGTATTATTTATCTCACTTTGATTGATTCGATTCATATGTATTCTCTTCATTGCTTTATAGTTCTCATAATTATCATGGTAATGCTACATCCTGAATTGCAGACATATATTCGGGAATTGAATATTGAAATTATAATGTTACGGTATCCTAACACTACATCAAATAACTAAGATATTATTCCGATGCTTTTGAATAAACTTGTGTATATCATTCACATGTGTGTTGTTACCGAGTTCTCTAGTACCTAGTTGAATACTAATTTGTGATATCAAGAACGTGTTCGCCGAGTCCCTGTTGGGATTATTTATGGTTGATAAGTCCAGATCTGGATTTTAGTAAAGACTATAGCACGAGCTTTAACTATTATAGCCCGACATAACACTGGCGGCAGTGGTGTCTCAATACGACTACCAACACGAGTGTTCTTATTGTAAAAAAAAAAAAATCTGTATTCAATTAGCGTATTTACGTTATTCATCATGGCAGCCATTAGGTCTCTTGATATCCTGGCATTCAAGCCCGAGGATTATGATATTTATACCTACCTGGAAATAGTCAAACCGGTCCTGGACATTATGTTCTGAAACGAGGACGCTTCCAAGATCCATACAATTGTGGTGAAATTAGGAAAGTATGCAACTAAAGTGTCGCGTATGTGCACAACAATATGCCTGGGTTAACCTGGGCGCAGTTTGAGGTATAAAGTTTGTAAGAACCGCAATCAATCCAGTTTTGGGATAAACCATAGCTAACAAAAAGTTTCATGAAGTAAAGTATTCAGGAGACTTTGGATGATACTGTTGAGAAATTGCAACAGATTGCGTTGACTGCATTTCCTGAAGAAACTACAGCGCAGAGGAAGAAAATACTTTTTCAAGACATTAGTAAGGATCCTGCCTGACCCAGTGGCCGATCACTTTTCGATAGTTGAGCCGACAACATACGACGCTGATCTGCCTGTGATCAGAAGAATCATGGCATTGAGAAAGTCCAGGAAACAAGCCACCAAAATTGCCTTGATAAATAAAGTCACCACCCACCCCACTATCAACACAGCATCCAACAGTAGTCCAGTAGCTCCTCGGGCAGCAGACAAAGCTGAGGACTGGGCCCGAATTCGTCCATCAGACTGGAAACCCTGTTGCGGGCCTTGCATGCTCTGGTCTCTCAAGAGGTCTTTCAACGAACTCACGAGGAAGAGGTACAAGGACTCCAAGTTGGTGGGCGCAGATTCCCTGGATCAAGCCGTGTCAGATCGCTACTATTATCGACAACGGGACGGCAGGAATGGAAGAAGGAGAAGCGGAAGGAGAACTTGACACATATCAGTCAGAAACCCTAAAACCAGAGCCACTGGATTTTGAGGCGGCCCCCCCAAACAAATCGTCGTGACCATGGCGGGGGCTCATGTTAAAACATCGGCTAATGGTCCTCCGGTGTACAGGAAAATCACTCTGAATGGGGTGAAAGTTCGACTTCTAGATACGGGGGCTTCCCGATCTTACCTGTTCCTTCCTTTCGTTCAAAAACATAAGAATGTTTTTGGATCAATGCAATCTTCCTCCATTATCCTCATAAGTGCAAGTGATCAAGTTATTCCCAATCTTGGTCAAACTCTGCCACTCTATGGAAACACCCCTCTTCCAAATCACGGAGTTAATAATTCTTTTGTGATTTATAATCCCAGTGAGACTAAATACAATGGTTATTTAGGTCTCGATCTTCTGATAGCTTTGGGTGCCTCCATAAACCGAACTTTAACCTTTGATACTCATTCAAAAATCAAACAAAATCACAAACCTCCCTTGACTCTATTAAGCAGCTAAAATCAGACCCTTTGCCTACCTCTCTTCCCGTCACTGCTTCAACCCAAAGTACTGAACACACCCTCCCCCTCCAACCTCATATCATCTCTCAAGCTAATATTTCCTCCACTATTACAGTTCCCCCTCATCACGAGAAATGGGTACCATTAGTACCTACCATTCAAGGAAATGTCCTTGTGACCCCACACCTCCAAAGCTCTTTCAATGGGGTATGCCTAACCGCTCCTTGCCTGCTACCACACCAGTTAAATTGCACCAAAATTTCTAACATATCAGACAAACCAGTCACTTTGCCTAAGGGCCTTGCCATTGGCGAGCTAGAAATTTATTCAGAAGAATTATCTGTTCCCTCTGAATCTTCACCTCCATATAAAAACCCTTTTCCTGACATACCATCCACTCTCACTTCTACCCAACAAACTGACCTCAGAAACCTCCTAATTTCTTATCAAGATATTTTCGCTACCTCTAGCCGAGATATAGGGAAAACGGACATGTTGCATCACCCCATTCACACCGTGGGCCACCCCATCAAGCAACCCATTAGGAGGAAAAACCCTATTCAACGACAGGAAAAGGAGAAGCAAGTCCAAGATATGCTCGCCACAGGGGGTTGTAAAATCCTCTACCAGCCCTTGGTCTTCTCCGGTGGTACTGGTCCGCAAGAAAGACGGATCAACCCGGTTTTGCATCGATTACCGGCAACTTAATGACGTCACCATTAAAGACGCCACACCACTTCCCAGGATTGACGACTCTCTCGACTCATTACTTGGTGCAAAATGGTTCACCACTCTGGACCTGCAAGCTGGCTACTGGCAAGTACCCGTCTTGAAAGAACATCAACAAAAAACAGCATTTTCCACCAGCCAAGGACGCCTGTACGAGTTCACTGTACTACCTTTTGGATTATGCAATGGTCCAGCTACATTTTCTAGGTTGATGGAATCGGTATTGCAAGGTTTAACCTGGGAAACCTGTCTGGCATACCTCGATGGCATCATTGTGTTCGGTAAAACCTGGGCAGAACATCTGCAAAGACTCCAACAAGTGTTCCAAAGAATCCGAGATGCTAACCTTAAACTAAAGCCTGCAAAGTGCACTCTAGCTAAAAGCAAGGTCAACTTTCTTTGACACATTGTTTCTGAAGAACGAATTGCACCCGACCCTAGTAAACTTGAAGCAATCAGTAAAATCACCCCTCCTATTAACGTAAAAGGTGTTCGTGCTTTCCTTGGCCTAGCTTCATATTACAGAAGATTTGTGAAGAACTTTGCCACCATTGCCAAACCACTACATTACCTCACAAAGAAAGAAGAACCCTTTTTGTGGACTGATATACAACTTCAAGCCTTAAATGATCTCAAGATCAAATTAATTGCATCTCCGGTGGTCTCATTTCCAGACTACACCAAGCCGTTCCGGTTGTACACTGATGTGTCGCAATTTGGTATTGGGGCCATATTAGGTCAGACCAGAGATGGCAAAGAACATGTAATTGCATGTGCCAGCCGCACCCTCAACCCGGCTGAAATTAATTACCCTGTAACGAAACGAGAATGTCTCGGCATGATTTGGGCTTTACAATATTTTAAAGCTTACCTGGCGGGAGTCAAGGTCACCGTCATCACAGACCACCACGCCCTTCAATGGCTACGAAAATCAGATACCAAACATGTTCTGACAGTCAGGTGGAGGGAATCTCTAGAAGAATTTGACATAGATATTGTGTATCGACCAGGAAAGTTGCATACGCTGATGCACTCTCTCGTCTACCTTTATCACCTTCGAAATATGCACCTCACCACGATGAACCACCACACACTATTCTTGCTATTCACCATCAGGACTCATCAAACAACAGTCAACAAGAGCTTCTGCAAGCCTATCAACAACAAAACAAACCAGACTGGATGCCAAGGAAGATATTCAACCAATTAACCAGACGTGGTGATATTCTCTTTACCTTGGAAGGTAAAATTGTGATCACTCCACAAGCTGCATTACCCACCATGCAGTCCATCCATATGGATAATGGGATCCATCTGGCACAAAGAAAACTCATTTCCACCTTCCAACAAGTTTACTGTACACCATCTCCTTACGTCACCGCCAAACGCATCACTGAGTCATGCAAAGCATGTGCGTTGGATAAGGACAGAACCCGCACAGCTGGTCCATCCGGAAAATTAGTTGCCTCCAAACCTTGGCAATTGCTTGCAGTAGACGTAATGGGTCCATTGGACAATAGTCATTGTTTCAAGTACATCATCACTTTTGTGGACACGTACTCCAAGTATGTCATTGCATGTCCAGCATAAGAACATTCAGCCATTGCAGTAGCTGAAGCACTCATTCAACATGTCTTCCCTTATTTTGGACTACCAGAAGCAATTCATTCCGATAATGCCCCAGAATTTACCAGTCACATATGGTCGCAGTTATCTATGATGTGTGGTTTCAAAATAAGCTATTCCTCCCCATACTGACCTCAAGGGAATTCAATCTGCGAGAGAAGCCACAGAACCATAGCCAATCAAATCCGAACCCGGTTGCAACAAATGGATTCCAAAGATTGGTCCAGTCAAGTCAGAATTGTGCGATGGGGGATCAACACTTGCCCTTGAGAAGACGGAATATCACCCCATGAACGAGTATTTGGAGTAGCACCATTGCTTCTTCCCCTCCGTCATCTAGCTGCCCCGTATGAGCCCTCCTCCAATTTCGACCAGTCTTTAGTACACCTCAAGAATCGACTACGACAAATTCAGTATGTGCAAGATCTTCAGCCTGATGAAACTCCCAATTCCAGCCCTCACTGTATTGGTGATATAGTTATGGTTGCCCACTTACCAGTACCATCCAAGCTCAAACCCAGGTTTAAAGGTCCTATTGACATTTTGTCTGTTCCAAACTGCTACCAGGTTACCGTGAAATATTTTGGTGAGTCGCGCACATATCGTAACAGGCATGTCCGTAGATTTCAGCCTATTAATGAGAATATAGTTATGCTTGCTGACCCCATTCAGAATGACACATTGCCTGCAACTAATAACCAGAATTTAGGATCCACAGAACCTGCCCTACCTGACCTCACTCTACCTGTGACACCCTCACGCAGACAAAGACTCTGATTTAAACACTTTACCTCATACACCCACCCCCTTGTTACAGCCACGCCCACCCCCTATTGTGTACACACCCATTCCTGTTCTACCTACACGCACTGTCTCTGCTCCTCCAACCCTTCCCTCTCAAGTTGGTCATCCACCATTCTCTTTACCTGTTCAGGCCTCACCATCTGTCAGTGTACCTAACGCTTCAGAATCCTCAGGTACTTTACCTACAACTCCTATAATTGCCAACATTCCTAACCTCATCACTCCATCTGTCACTTCCTCTCCTCACCCTCCCTCTTCTTTGCCTCTCTCTTTACCTGTTCCTCTTGTTTCCAGTCTTTCCGGTCCCCAATCTTATGCCTCTAAACTAAAATCTCCACTTCCTTCCGTATCACAATCTAAAATTAAACCAGTTACACGACCTCTTCCATTACTTACCAGAACCATTCCCCAACCATCTTCTAGCTCACGTACTCCTCCAGTAGTTCGTCCCAGACAAAACATAATAAATAAACTGTCACTATCTTCTAGCTCAGCTTCCTCACCTTCCCCACAATCACATGTTTTCCAACCTTCTCTAATTCCTACTCGATCTAATCCTACATGCACAAGATCACGTCGGCGTGTGGTGCCCCCTCAACGATGGGTGCCTACCTTCAAGCCGACATACATCCGGCGAGATCAACCCAAACTTACCTTGCCAGCTCCACTCCTGGCCACACCAACTAGTGCGAGGTCACCCCTACCTGGTCCAGCCACACCTACCTCCAGGCACACATCACCAGTCAACCCTGTCCGAGTCACTACTCCTCTACATCCAGAAGTGCTCAGACCTCCTCCAAGGACACCTCCTCCTACAGCGACTCCTTCGACGACTCCACCAGCGATGAAGATAAACAGTGTCTCCATTTTTTATGGCATCAAGCCAACACCAGTGAAAACCCCTAACCAACTAACACAACTAGCTGCTCATGCCGAAGTCCCTCTGCAACTAACCCTGGTCATGGACGTCGACAAGCCTATGGACGTACCTACCACGTTATGGTTGCTCACCCTACAGAACCTGACACCCGTCATGAACACACCCACCACCCGATCCTACATTCTTCAATCGCGAGGTCGCGACTTTTTCCTCGCCGATAGTTGTGAAATGACGGGGTTGGTGAAGCCAAGTACAAAAGACAGTTGCAGAATTGCCACCCTGCAACGGGATCAACAAGAGATACCAGCAGCACGGAAGCAAAGGAGGGACAGGAGAATACAGGAGCCACCCCTTCCTTCCGGAGCTTCTCATGTTCTATGGGACCAAACAACAGTCTCGAGCATGGGAAATTCTAACAGCCAATCACAGCCCTGGTTACAAACCACACCAGCCAACCACAAAACAGCATTTCCTCCATCCCCGGATCTGCAATATGATGAAGGCATGTTTATGCAAGTTAAACATCAGCAACCGGAAGCCTTGTACAAATGGCCCTGAGCAGGAGTACCAGTTTTGACAGACCTGGAGATGTTATAACCCCAAGAAAAGAATCATGAATAGGCAAGCCATACCCAAGTTTGTCTAGGAGTCTGGCTAATGATGTAATCCTTACAAGTAGGATTTGTCCATGAATAAGTTAAATAAATGCTATGTAAGCCTTAAATGTACAACCTACTATATAAGTAAACATATGAATATTACCCATCTATGTCTACAATAAGTATTAAACCTCACAACTCAATCACAACGAATTCACAATACCCCTATTGCCGCGAGTTCATGTAAAAGAGAGTCAATAATTAAGTCAGATATCACCTCAAAGATTTAGTAGAAAAGTATGCAAACATCCACTGTGGTACTGTACTCAGCCTTGAAAAGGGACAGGACAGCTAACCACAGAGGGAGCTTGCACCAACCTGCCCCTGCCTGAGAGAGTGCTAGACCTGTAGTGCCCTTTGAAGTCTGAAACCTGAAGTCCTGCTCAAGTGATGCCCTACCCCCCCTGAAGGGCTGCTCCACGAACCTACGATCTACGTCGGCCAGACTTGCTCTCTCTCTACCCTCCAACATTACCCTAAGTGTCTCTGTATATCTTACGTTGTGTTTATTGTTGTCGAGGTATAGGTTAAAATATGTGAATTGTGTAAGCGTGTGTTTATATGTAGATCCGTGCCCAAGATCCTTATTTTGCGTATGTGTTAATCCTTCTGAAACTTATATTAACTCTTATCTATATCTGTGTTCAAGATCCAATATTCACCTTGTTTAAATATCCTCTAGAACGTCCTACGCATACGTTATATAATCGTGTTAAATGATTCACCTCGCCACGCACTCACAGATTTTCCTAGTATATGTATTCTGTTATGTATGTTACAAGTTGAGGTCGAAGTGTATTTCGTGTTTTAATTCCCCTTCTTAATTCATAACTTATTACCTAAAACCTACGCTCATTTTCATAATTAATTTATCTCCGTATCTTCGTTATGAAGTATTATTATTCACTAAGTATATTTACTTTCCGAGCCCCCCATCTGACGTCGATTACTTAATAATTTTTGTAATTATTTTATGAACTAGTATTACCGTTCATTTGATTACTGATGTAGATAATTCTGATTCTTTCTGTCTAGGAATTCTAGCATTGCATAGAGTCTGTTATCTAATATTTCGTCATATCGAACACACCGCTTATTAAGAGTTAAGGTGAATTTTTATTAAGACTCTGTTAACTCGTTCAGACATCTTGTTAATACCCTCTTGAGTATTTCCGCAGTACATCTTCGTCTTGTGCGTCACTTTTATTATAATTAATATTGTGTTAATTATTATTTACGCTATTACCATTAAAGCGTTTGTAGGACATCTGTTAACTAAACTCATTTTGGTTGACTAGACTTTGTCTTTAAATACAATTAATAGATATTCCTCTATAGTTGATTCATAATTGTACTAATAATATTACATCTGAATTCCTCGACCGAGTTCGTAATTATTGCATACGTTCGATTGAAGTGAATATAAAGTTCAAATCATAAGATACATAAATCGAGTTACTTACATAGTAAATTGCGAAAAGAATTAAATAATACAATGCCACTAGTTTCATCGTAAAATATCTGAGAATAAGTTCGTATTTACACAAACTAGAATTGTATTTTCCAACATTGCAGCAAAGTATATGATCTGTCCAGCTACCTGTTCAAAAGTCACACTACCCGTAGCCAGCCTACCTGGTTCACGCGCGCGCCCTCACTCCGTGAGCGTAGCTCGTACCGCCCCGTGTACCTGTATTTTAACTCTCAACTCATCCATCCTCTCTTATATCGGGAGTATTAATAACTATATTTTATTTTTGATTGATTCACGATAGACACTCGACTCACATCATTATTATTATTATTAAGGGATGATGCTATAGGTCACGTGTTCATTTAATTGCATACTTCCTGCCCTGTTTATTACCACAATTGAAGTATTATTGATCTCACTTTGATTGATTCGATTCATATGTATTCTCTTCATTGCTTTATAGTTCTCATAATTATCAAGGTAATGCTACATCCTGAATTGCAGACATATATTCGGGAATTGAATATTGAAATGATAATGTTACGGTATCCTAACACTACATCAAATAACTAAGATACTATTCCTATGCTTTTGAATAAACTTGTGTATATCATTCACATGTGTGTTGTTACTGAGTTCTGTAGTACCTAGTTGAATACTTATTTGTGATATTAAGAACGTGTTCAGTGAGTCCCTGTTGGGATTATTTACGGTCGATAAGTTCAGATCTGGATTTTAGTAAAGACTATATCACGAGCTTTAACTATTATAGCCCGACATAACAGTCAGCATAAGGCCCATACCACAGATGAGTAAGAAAGAGTTGGGAGAATGGAAGGTTTTTCCAACCACTAAGAACATTTTCACTAGAGGACTTCCACTCACATCTACACTTTAGAAGTTCATTATGCTGCCTCTAACAAGATTTATAATATAGCATTTGGGGTCTTCGTGGTAGTGTAGTCAATAGCTTCATCAACGGATTTTTATTTTTGATAATAGGACTCACTCTTATTTCTCTGTGGTGACTGAATTAATCTTATGTTGGGGATACGATCACTCAACAATTTCTTCAGGTACTTTCTCTGGTTGTCTCTCAGGTTTTCAGTACTGTTTTCCTTGAGCATCGCTAAGTAAATATCATTGATTTTTGCCATGTTCAGTACCAAACCATCATCGTGTATCATTGCTTACTTAACATAATTAACAATCTTAACATCAGGAATGGCCTTCATCATATCATAAGTATTGTCTTGATCAGAGTGGAGACATCACTTCCTACATGCATCATGAAGACAGTATTGTGGTTCCACTTTTCCACTTTACCACATCACCAGGTTGATGTAAACTGGACAGTGATGTCCTAATATGATCGTCAACAGTGTTAGTCTTCCACGATTCAAGGAGGAAACCTTGTGGAGTTGTTCTTCATGATATTTGCATTTACCAGTGGGAGGAGAAAATATACATACTATTTCCTTAGGAATGACACCAGTATGTCTCTGATGACGTCCTGTTGAGCTTGACTTGGCTGGCTGGCCTCTATCGGATGGTTGGGCTGCTGATGGAGAATCTAAGTGAGCTCTCTTCCTGTCGGCTCTCTCTAAAAGTGGCTTATTAACAACTTTCTTGCGACAGTCTGAATGATACTGTACCTTTTGTAGCTCAGATTTTGATAGGCTAGAGAGAAAGTTAGATAAGGGTCTGAAGGCAACTTCACCAATAGTAGGGTCATTTGCTTGGAATCCGTGACCATTTTGTTCCTACCTTTTTCTCTCGATGGATTTGACAACCTGAACCATTTTAAAGGAAAATTAGCTCCTATGCCCCTCTGAAAAACGACGGCTAACTCTGCTAGAGCCCAATATTCAAAATGGCTGCCAACACCATCTTGAAAAACGTGAAATGTAATATCTCTGGCATCAGATGAGCTACAAGGACGAATAAGGTGTCCTTTTTCACTAATTCTGGCATTACAAATCCACTGGAATGGTTATTGTATTGTATTGTATTGTATATTGTATTGTTATTGTATTGTATTATACTAATTGTACATACTAATCTGCCACTTCACTGTCACTACATGATTCACTGTATGAGCCACTATCAGAATCACTGTCCTCACTTTCGCTGCTATCATCACTGTTGTTCTCTGCCTGCGGATTTGTAGGTAGTGGTATGGATGGGGGAAGTGGGGGCTGGGTTGAACGGGCAGGCAGACATAGTCCATTTCAAGATGCCATCCGTGGCCGATCGTTGAGGGGTGACTTTGGAGCTGGTAATGCTTTTGCAAATATGCAAGATAGTTTGCACGCTCCAAGTGTGGATGGAGACTGTCCAAGTCAGGCACAAGTCGGATAGAGCTTTTTTTCTTCTGAGCTCTCCACTTCGCTGCCCTCGCATCTCCCAGGGTCTTGCTTTTGGTATCACCATAGACATATCGAATGACAAACCGCTCCAAATCACTGATGACCTGTTCTGTGACTAGGAGCTGTGTACCACATGCTGCTAGCAGGTTGTGTGCCTCTTTAGACTTCTCCAGACGATCTGCGATGAGCTTCTTGCTTGCTCCATAGAAGCCAGAGTTGTGGTCACACCCAGTGAGGACATGAAGTGGTATGATGGATGCAGCCATTGCCTCACTGCACAAACATCGGGCATCGATAGGCTGACGTTTGCGTTTCACACACAGGATTCCTGTTGTCTTCTGAGCAACATATGCCGCTTGCACGTAGTTCTCTGTGTCCTCTGTGTCAAGAACGACAGCTGCTGTGTAGCTGCCTGACCGGAGCACACTATATATGGTCAGCATTGCCGTATCTGCCTCTGCATGGAAGCATGTGAGCTCTGGCACAAGCTTGCCTGTGGTGAGATTCTTTGCAGTGCTGCCAACTACACAGTAGATGATCTCGGTGCTAGTTGTTGCTGCTGTTCTCTGGAATTCCGTTTGAAAAAATGCCTGAAGGCGGATTTTGTTCTCAGGTTTACCCAGGAGAGCATGGAGAACTTTACTAGAAGGAAATTTATCTTCTGTCTTTATGAAGACATTGCTGATTGGCAGTTTTTTTTGGCGCAGTATTCTCTCACTGTCCTTGATCGTGTAATTCTGATCATATAAATCATTGACGCAAATGATGCGCTCAGCATGCTTGTGTCTCGTTAGAACGAAGTGCACCAACTTCTCTGCATAATCTCCCCAGGTATACTTGTTACCGTCTCCCTTCTCTCTGTCTTCAATGGTAGGAGTTGTTAGGCGCCAGATGAGGCCCATATCAATAATAGACGTGTATACATCAGGCTCTGGAATGATAGTCATAGTTAGTTTTTGTTGAAGCTTGCTTTTCTGTGCCTTACGGATGGTTCCATTGACTTTGAAGATGGAAAGGCACTCAGCTGTAACACGATGCTGCAGGACTTCTTGAAGTTTGAGGGCACCACTCGTTTCAACCAGTCCGAGAACAGAGGCTAAGGCATTACGCTTCATTTCCTCAGTCTTTCCCTTCATGTTCTCACCATCTGCTTTCTTCAATTCCCGAGTTGAAAAGTTCAAACGCTTGTTACGGGGAACTCTGTCGTTGAGAGACTTGGTCTTGGAATACACTCTCATTCAAGAACTGCTTCAGTTTGTTTGTGCCATCCTCCTTTGCCGATTTCAAGTCGGCATCGAGAGTGTCTGAGGCTGGGATTCCTGACTGTAGGGATCGAAGTGTCTTGTTTGTATGGTCAAATGGATCACACTTGAATTCAGTGAGACATGCGCTTATATCCTGTACAGCTTGTTCATCCTTCTTCATTTTATTCGATGAGCAATCAGCATGCTTCCCTTTTCCTTGTTTCTTGCGATTAGCATGGCGATGGACCTTTGTTCTCACCCGATTGATGTTATTCACATTCCAAGTGTTTGAAAGGAGCTGCTTTTCATTGTTCAGAATGGCCAACCAACCAGACTTCAGCTTAGAGCCCTTATTCATTGTTGACTCTATCCGTATGTCGAAGGCGACACACGAATATGGTTTTCCTGTCATTGACTGTGCAAACATACCACTCTCCATGAATTCAGCCTGATCGACAGGAAGGGTATCAAGCACTGCGGTGAAATCGGGGAGATGCCGACCATACTTGTCATTATCATAGATTTGCATCAAAGGAAGCATGAGCTTGAGTGAGGACTTGAACTCAGTCCAGTTGCTTGTTCTGATTGCATGGATATTTTGAGTTAGAACCTCAACCATTTCCATGAATGACATCCAGCATTCTGCTTGTGGGGCACCCTCAAAGTCCTTGAAGAGAGCATCAACGAGGTCCTTCAGCTCAGCATTTCTCTCTAGCTCTGCATGTTCATCTGCAAGTTCCTGTGCATCAATCGGATGTCGAAGCTTGGCAAGGGATGCCTTTACTTCTTCAGATAGAGGGGAATCTTCCAAACGTTTGTCTATGACATGGTGGACCACAGTCTCGTAGAATAGTCGCAAGCAGCGAACCCCACGCTTAACATGTTTTCCACGAAGGGCCTGATCAACAGACCCGTCTGCTATAACACCAGCTGCCACCAACACATCTGAGATGCCAGATCCCTTACACCTCTTGTATATAGTGTAGATGAACGACATTTGGATGTGGAAGGGTGCCATGAATGGTAAGATTTTGCTGAACAGCTCAGCATTCTCACCACCAACAATTATTCACCAACAATTATTGCAAAAGGCATCTTTTTTTCTTCGATTGATTTTGCAAGCTTACACATCACATCATTGAGAATTGTCTTACTGGGTGGGTTGGGATAGGTCATGTGGTATATTGCTCGACTCTTCTCATCTGCATTTGACATGCTGGCGTGAAACCCTGAAAACCCAGGCACAGTCTGTTCTTCTGGCTTAGGTCTCGTTCGGTCACCTTGCGCCCTGGCCAATGCATGGATCACACCACAAATTCTTTGCACCGGTGTGTCAGGAGGAGGAGTGCTTTGATCAGCTGGTGGCTTCCTGAGAGGTGGTTCCCCACGCTTCGCTGTCTTGTATGGGTTCTGTATCAAATGATTCTGGCTGCACAAACATGACATTAGTGCGGTGTGACTGGCCAGCACCGGTCAGTGTGTCGCTCTTGAAGTCTCTTTGTCGACTATAGCGATAGCAGGCTTACCCTCAGCTAGTTTGAAGGGGCAATCAGATGAGCACTTGAGGTCATTGACCACCCAAAAATCTCGCAGCATAAGTACGTCATTGTAACTGATGCCCAGTCCATCTTTGTGCATTATGTCGACTATCTCCCTACTCTTGGTCAGTCCATGTAGCAAGACAGAGAGATTTATCTCAAATGCAGTGCATTTTCCAGTGATGTAGCTTGTGAGGATAGATGCAATCGATCGGACGGATGGACTGTCATCAATTGCAGACTTATTTGGGTGTTTCAGCCATGTGAGCAGCTTCATCAGGAGCTCACTGAGGTCTTCTTCTCTCTCCAACTCGTGTATATATGGGAGCCAGGGAATAGTATTTGTCCTGATGACTTGCTCTTTGAGTCGTGTCGCAACATTCATCACCAACTGATCATTGCTGACACCCAATGAAAATATTGCCGCCTCGATGTATGTACTTGCTGCTGTTATATCATATACCAGTTCACTCACATTCTTTTGAATGCGTTCATGAAATCCGATGTCTTCCCCAAATTCATTGACGAGAATTTCCTTTAAGTAGCTGGATTTTACTACTGAGTTATGTCCATGATTTGAGATAAGGTGCTTATAGTCCTGCAGCAGGCCTTGCAGTGTGTGAATTTCATGGTCTTTGAAGATGACTTGACGAATATGATGAAAGAAGAGAGCTTGGGCCTCTCAGAGGTTTACACGCTGCAGATGTTGAGTGCTTTCATCTGAAAGGGGCTTGTGGTCGCTTACATATTTGCGCCAGCACGCACGATGGTAGCGGATTTCCAACCCAAATGCTGTTTGACTATCTGGGATGGATGCAATCAGAGTGTCAAGTCTCAATCTCATGACCTCATCTTCCAGACGGACAGTATGTAACTTGAATTTAATCCAGGCATCTACTGTTGAAAGGAATAAAATCTGCTTGTCACGATCACTACTCTTGTATGCCCCTTTCATGCACCACACACATAGAGTCTTATCGTGAAGGACACCCATACTGGAGCGGAGCCTTTTAGGTGCACTGGCCTCTGGGGAAGGGTCTTGTTGATCTGATGCTTCATCTCTTTCAAGACGTTCCTCGGATTTGTGTTTGCGTTTTTCGGCTTGAGAGAGCTTGCGCTTGCTGGATAATGATGCGTAACAAGTGCTATGCATGTGGTGACCCTTTGGTCCCTTCTCCCAATCCACATTTTCATGTATATGTTGAAACTTATCAAGTTCTTTCCATTGTAAAGACTTTTCCCGGATGGATTCCCACTTCTCAGGTGTAATGTTTTCCAAACGATCATCTGCGGTACATCGCTTACCACAGAGTAAAATGCACTCATATTCATTTAATATCTTGTCTGGTAACTCTTCACTCTCTCTTCTATTATCCATGATTTCGGTCATTTCACAAGTCGGCGATTTTCATCAGATGGGCATGCGATCCATCTCAAACAGTAAAAAAGTAATATTAGATATACACTGCAGGCAGAGAACAACAGTGATGATAGCAGCGAAAATGAGGACAGTGATTCTGATAGTGGCTCATACAGTGAATCATGTAGTGACCGTGAAGTGGCAGATTAGTATGTACAATTAGTACATACAATACAATAACAATACAATATACAATACAATACAATACAATAACCATTCCAGTGGATTTGTAATGCCAGAATTAGTGAAAAAGGACACCTCATTCGTCCTTGTAGCTCATCTGATGCCAGAGATATTACATTTCATGTTTTTCAAGATGGCGTTGGCGGCCATTTTGAATATTGGGCTCTAGCAGAGTTAGCCGTCATTTTTCAGAGTGGCATAGGAGCTAATTTTCCTTTAAAATGGTTCAGGTTGTCAAATCCATCGAGAGAAAAAGGTAGGAACAAAATGGTCACGGATTCCAAGCAAATTACCCTACTACAAGGTCTGCCATACGTTTGGCATAGTGCAATATGTCATATAGTTTGTCCACATCAGGTTTGGTAACAAGTTTGTTAGTCACTCTTACACATGACAGACATGTGTGGTTTCAATCGCTTTAGACATAGCCTACTTGGTTTCTGTCTTTGACTGGTTGGAGCCGGGTCACTTTATATCGACTTGATGCACCGGATATTCAGCAATGTCAACCTGAAAGACAAAAATCAACATATCAATAATATTTGTTTAATACAATAATACTATACATAATAATATACACAATATAATAATATACAATAATAATTGTATACGATTATATGACTTGAATTGTCATTTTACAAGTGATTTCCCAGATTGATCTTAGTTTTCGACATGAAAACCTATTTCAAAGGATCAGAAATGTTTTTAAACCCTATAATAGACTTCTAATACCATTGAAATCGGACGAATACTTCCAAAGATTTGACGTGTTTTGTAACTTTAACGAGTGATGGCGGCTATTTTCTATTTTGGCTGTTACCATGGTTACGGGTGTCGGGAAAATGTGTTACCTAACATTTTTCATTATCTTATACCCTAATGAAGTGAAACCAAACACTATCTCAATTTGGGCATGACATTCCTACGGCACCATGATTCTGATACATGGCTGTCTACACTATTAAAGGTAGACATAATAGTATTATGAGGACAGAAGAATATGATTTAACACCTTACGAGCGGCCTATGCGGTTTATTTATGTGTACCGCACAGCGGGGTGTTTTTAGCCAAAATAGGGCTGTTTACGTGATCATTTTCATGCCTAAATAAGACCCTGAACGTAAAACAAGTACCTATCCCTGAAAGGGCATAAACAGAGCTTTCGAATGACACCATAACGATCCTTGTATGATGGATAGTTTTCTTGCAATAACCGTGCAACGCGAGTGCAAAAAGCAGGTAATTCGGTACTTTCAGTACATAATTGAGTATGTAGCGAGTGAGAGAGGGAGGAGGGAGCTGAGATTTGTGTCAGTAGGTTCGCCGCGGTGGTCTGGAGCAGTCATACACTCGCTAGTCTCCTGCCACCACTTGTCTCTCTCTCTCAGCCACATTACGTGCTGAAATTGCCACTCGAGTTATGTCGAGCGCCGCCACATAGTCCAGCTTTATTTAACTTGACTTATGTTGCTCGCCGCTAATTAAGGGTTAAGTACTGGTATGATATCCTTCTTGAAATGTTGGGTGAACGAAAGGAATTTAACCCTCCCGAAAATCTCCCAGCCGGCGCGGGGATTCGAACCGTGGTTAGTGACCTCAGTAGGTCCGGTCACCCCAGTTCCGACCGCTAACCCACTCTGCCACCTCGGACGTTAATAGGAGAGAAACCTTAGTCCTCCTTGAAAGAACCAGGTTGATAGTCTCGTGGATATCATCACGTGATGGGTTTCTTAGACTTCACCATCATGACTATTTTACGCTACCCCAAACGTCAACTCGGGTAGCACAGTATTTGGGTGGCGGGATTTTTGCGAGGGCATTACACTTTTAACACTACGTCAAATAAGAAATATGGGGTGCTGTATTTATAGGTGTCGGTTATTTCGATCCAAATATATAATGGTCCAAAGTCACCAACATATGATCGAGGATACTGACAAATCTGCAGTGAAGTTACTGGACCATAATCACCAGAGAATACAGTATATATAACCTACTGTATGTGTACAGCCACGCAAATAACGTGAATGCAGCTGCAGACATTACGTAGCCGCAAGGGGAATATTTTATTTTGGCATAATCTTGGTCTTGGTCTTGTCTGATGGTCATCCCAGTTAGTAAGGAACTAGATGTGTAGCCTTTAGGTCGGCGCTCCCCCAGATAAACATACCCATAGTCATAGTTTAATTTAAGTTTAGTTCCTCAATTCTTGCTACCAAGGCATTTTCCAGGAAAGTCTTCGCACTCTATTGTCTCTATATTCCTCTTATCCAGGATGTATTACCCTAACATATCTGATCTACAGTATCAGATTTATGATTTCGGATATTGAATTGGATCGGAAAAATATGGAGATCAGCGACTTATCAGCTCAAAAAATGGGTTCTGGTACAGCCCTAGCTTCATCCGCCAACACAGCAATTATGCTACCACCTATGTTACCCCTTTCACTCACCAGGTAAAACTTATGGAATTGTTGATCATGTTGTTTATCTTTCTCATTGATAAAATCCCCTATCCCAGCCGATTCTCAAATTCGCGCCACCAACAATGATTACTGTCGCTTGTTATTCATCCACTTTTATACCCATAACCATACTTTACTATGTATCAGATGATAGAGGGAAGGCAATACAACAATATTGCTGAAAAAAACATGAAACCTCTAATTAAAATTTTGTGAAAATATATATTGTGAATAATTCTCAAATAAAATGGTGATTTTCGGTACTTAAAACTCAGATAATTTGGAAACTCAATAAATAACTATATGTATTTCTAATATGAAATCACATTAATTTTTTCCGCTCTGTTTGATGTTTCATTTATAATTATTCTATCATCAATATTGTATTTAATATAAAAATAAGGATCGTTTTTCGCTTTCATAATACGGCCGTCGGACCGAAAATATTCACTCTCGGTCAGATTTAGACCATTTGAAACACTGATTATACACTTTATTACGCATACATCAAATGAGGAAAGGGTACCGAACTTTATTCTAATATTTAGGTAAAACAAACATCAAAACCTTTTATCTTCGTGAAAATGCATGCTGAGAATAATAATTCTATCCGTGTGTAATTGAACGGATAATTTCAAGGACATTTTCAGTGACAACATATATTTATGAGGAGTGCATTAAATAGTATTCTATGTTCTTTCAATTGGTATCATCAAAGTGTATGTCTCATGAATATTTGATTTAAGATCAAAATTGTCATCCCCATCATGCGAAGAGTAATCACGACAAAATTTGCTTCACTGTATGCGTGCATTTAACCTATCTAGTAAACTATGCGACTATGACAAATAATTCCAGACTTATGGCGATGAATATGGAAGCTTTCAAAATGAGAACAAAGTCTCCAACGCTAAATTTTTGATTTTATACAAATATTTGTGTATCCGTATATACTAATGACCATTAGCATTGCTTTACAAATTGTATGCGATTGCTTACCGTACATCGTGTCTGGAAAAATAATTTCTAGACCACATTATATGGGGATGATATCCAAGAATTGATATGTAATTTTCAATGCTACATATATTAATTTCAATCCCATATAGACACAACTTGTTCTAAGAATCAGCGATTCCAGATATTTAAAGGTCCGCAGTGAGCGACCTTCCCGTGCTGAGGAAAAATCAATACTGGGAAAACATTCCTAAATCCGGTATCACACGAGTTTTTATTGTTAACATTCGATTATCAACATTTTTCTGGCAACATTTCTGGAATATTTTGCATTGGTATCGGAAACTAGACTGATGATAGCTGAATTTAGGTAACCAAAATAATTGATATGTTGCCCACAGAAGCAGCCAGACCAGCGTTGAGGATAAATATTGAGTGAAAAAGCGCTCGTGTGATACCTTCGCTGTTACACATTTATTGGGTTTACACTTAATTTCTTGTTTCTCCAGCTTCTCACAGTTGGCGGAAGGTACTATTCGCTATTTTCGCTGATTTATGCCACATATATATTTTTGGGAGGCGCAAATCTCGTGTTTGTGCATTTAAAGGGTGGTATGAAAAGACACTAGTGCATCTTCTGGTGAATGAAAAAAATAATCTCCACTGTTATTTGTTTCTGAATAATTTGCACACAATGTTTATTTGTTCAAAATGTATGGTTTTGGAACAATAGGTGGAATTTTGGGATTATCTCTTGAAAGAATCCTTTAGCATTTTATCTCCTGCTTCTAATTTGAAATTGAGGACAATTTGGAAGTTTTTCCTGTTGTCTAATTTTGCGGGACCATCATCTGTGTCTCCTTCATTCCAATCCCTGTTTACCTCATTAAGTGTCTTGGTAATGGATCGGATCACTTCTGTTACATTTCAATCGTTCCTGACTGATAGGTTATAGGTTTGAGTCCCGAAGGGAAGAAGGAAAACCTAATATTTAGTAGTGGCCCCGGAATCATTGACGATATACCTTAAACATTAATGTCACTCTTTGAACCCAAAGGGGAGTGTTCAAAACACCCGCCCCCGAAGCGTCAGAGGCCAACATAATTTGTAAGTAAGAGTACGCTCATAATTTCTTACGGAATCGTCATTATGAAGCGGATGCCAACTACGAAAAAAAAAAAATATATAAATAATAAAAGAAAAAGTATCAATACTCTAAATCTGCTATGATTTCCATCATGTGGATGTTGTTAGCGTGGGTTTGCCCACAGACGGTGGCGCGTCATTCCGCCTTCAATGGTATATCAAGATGACTTAGAAACATCAATACGACTGGGAAGGTTATGGAAGGGAGGGCCGGAATCGTCAATGATTCTGGGGCCACTACTAAATATTAGGTTTTCCTTCTTCCCTTCGAGACTCAAACCTATAATTTATCAGTGGCCCCTTCATCATTGACGATATGCCTGATATCAAAAGTCTGGAGGGGGACATTCGTGACAAATATCCAACCACTAATAGAAAATAGGATGAACATAAACCCAGAAATAGAGCTCAACATTTGCTTTATTTTGTATGCAAAATACAATAAAAATATAAAAGAATGTATAGGTAGCGCACTTAAAAATATACCTGTAGAACAACATATTCAAAAATATACCTGTAGAACAACATATTCTAAAATATACCTGTAGAACAACATATTCTAAAATATACCTGTAGAACAACATATTCTAAAATATACCTGTAGAACAACATATTCTAAAATATACCTGTAGAACAACATATTCTAAAATATACCTGTAGAACAACATATTCTAAAATATACCTGTAGAACAACATATTCTAAAATATACCTGTAGAACAACATATTCTAAAATATACCTGTAGAACAACATATTCTAAAATCTTTAGGCAAGATATTGTAGAACAGTTGTATTGCATATAAAACATCTTATATGTACCAACAATTTCACTAGCAAATATACATATATGGAAGTGTTCTAAAATAAAATTTCTTGGTAAATATATTTTCTTATACCCCGTATCACATCAACTAATATAGCTGCTAAGTGCCACTTCGTAAGGCGTTTACCTGTCTGATTTACCCACAGAGCTCCTGGTTGATTAGGCCGGGAAACTCCGATATACTGTAAGTCATTAGAGATTTCACCGGGCATAATTTATGATGAGAATCTCCTTTCTTGAGTGCAGGAACCACAAATTTCGAAAAAACATGATCACTGTGCTAATTTTTTTGCAATAAAGGTAGGCGACGGAGCAATGTGGACACTGACATTGCGCCGGGCAAACCTGAGACAGTTAGGTTCGTTGCTCATCGCCGCCAGCTCATATACCCGGTTTCCTGTAGCCAAGGCCATAAGGAGCACGGCCTTCTTTAAGATCAAATCAAAAGTAGGATGGCGACTATATTTCTGAGAATTTAGTAATGACAAGGCTTTGCCAATTGACCAGGTAGGCATGAGCTGACGTGGTGGTGGGCGAAGCTTGAAAATGCACGCATGAAACCCTTCTCCTCCGCCGGAAGTACAGAGAGCCCAGTTAAGTAAAATAAGGGGACTCTTATTGCTGTCATGTGATTCTTTAGTGTTACTACTGACAATCGTTTATGCTCAAATAAATAATCAAGATATTTGAAAAATATCGATACCGATGCTTCAGTTTCACTTCAGTTTCCACTATCCAAGTAGTAAACGCTTTCCAGTGTGATTGGTACTGACGTCTGGTGGAAAGAGTGTATTGATAAATACATTTATTAGTCACGCTCTCTCCATGAGGGGCTAACCATTTGGCCCTTTGAATGTCCATAATCCAAAAGTCAGCGAGGTCTTTAGGTTGCCAATTGTCTCCAAGTGGAAGTATGAGATCGGGAGCGACACCGTGTTCTCGCCCCACGTCTTCAATTGGGAGTACCACACCTGGGCCGGCCACAGGGGCGCGATCAGCGAGACTATGCCTCGATAATATCGTAGTTTGTGAACTACTTGACACATGAGTGAAGCGTCTGTTGGTGGAAATAGATAGATGGAATACCATTTGTTCCCAGTCCACCAGTAATGCGTCTGGACCTCCCGCCGGAGTTCGTGTCCGGCGGATGAGGAAGAGAGAGAGCCTCTGGTTCTCCTCGGACGCGAATAAATCCACTTGTGGACGGTACGGCTCCTACAATCATCTTTTGAAAGATGGTTTGCTTGAGCCTCCATTCTACTAGGGTGCTCTGTCTTCGAGACAGAGCATCTGCCCAAACATTGGCTACGCCCGGCAGATGTGATGCGTATAGATAAAGGTCTAGCTTGTTCGCCAACACAAAAATCCGTTCCGACAACTCTAGCAACATTTGAGATCTCGTTGACCCTTGTTTCTGAATGCAAGTGACTGCATTCAGATTGTCCATTCGAAAGGCTATTGACTTCCCCACTAGAGTCGAACCGTGATCCTGAAGGAAAAACAGGGGAACTAGTAACTCTTTTGCATTGATGTGCAAATCTTTGAATCGGGGCCACAGACCTTGACCCTGATGTCCGAGGTTTGACTGATAACCCCAACCCAGTGTCCCCGAAGCATCGGTATCTACCCATACCGTTGGAGGAGGAGAAGTCCACGTCATTATTGAATGCAATGTTTCCGGCCTCTCCCAGACCGCTAGTATGTTGTGGATTTATTTTGGGATACGCCATAACTTGTCCGCCGGCAAGAGCGTAAAGTGTTTGTTTCCCGCCAAGATTAACCTCTTCACTTTCAACCGGCCCAACTTCACAGTAAGTTGAATCCAATTCTCCCTACCAATAAATGCCTTCAGTGGCCGATAGAGATGCTGAACGCAAGGTTTACCGCGGTGCATTGTGGGAAATGGGCGACATCGCGGAGCTATCCACCCTCCCTCTCCTTCAACAATTCTATAATATATGCAGTTAGTCGAAATTTCTGTAGCGACATATACTTTGGTCTATGCATACTTTTTTTATATATTTTAAAATCACCCAATTTCATAAATAACGTTTATTTACAATACAAAGTCAGCAGGTATTTTCCCGCCAATTTTGTTATGATAATTAATCAGCTTATAATTATGTTTGTAGTCATTATCAGCTGCATATGGACTTTCCCTTTATTACTATACTATATAAGCATTTAGTGTAGTCATATACTGTATAATAAAAACGTGTAGAATCACACACAAATTTAGATAAACTGTGCATATCCTAGGTGTTGGGTATAGTGATGTCTACAGTCGTAGCTCTGGCGCTAGGTCAGAAGCGTCCACCAGAGGTCTCAAAGGAATTGTTGGTAGGGAGACTTGAGAGAGCCAGCGAGGGACTCCCACACTTTCTTCGTCGTAGTCAGGCTGTGTAGAAAACGAAACAGTTTCTTGCGGAACCTGTTTCGATTGTCTACACTCTGACTGAGAGTTAGGTGTGTCATGTCCCACACCAGCCCCACCCACTGAATTACCCTTGTCAGGACAAGGTTCGACTTTGCCAAGTTGATATCGAACCCCAGGGATTTGACATGCTGTAGAATGATGTTTACATGGAGGCATAGAATCTCGGATTATGCTACCACCAGTCAGTCGTCTAGGTACCACATGATCGTGATTCCTTGTTGCAGAAGTGGTAACAGAGCCTGTTGGAGAGCCTGGTGAAGATTCTCGGTGCCAGGTTCAGACCGAAAGGCTTATGTTGAAAGACATAAGTCTGCTGCCTCATCCTCAGAACGAGGAATTTTTGGAACCTTTTGTTGACTGGGACATGCCAATAGGCTTCTGTCAGATCTAACGAGCATATCCAACCTTGCGACGGAAGAGTTAGTCTGATTTGATTCACAGTGAGCATTCTGAATGAAGGGTAGTAAATATGGTAATTTAGATGAGACAAGTCTACGACCGGCCTCATCTGAGCGCTATCCCTCTTCGGCACGAGGATAAGTCTGGACGTTTAAACAGGGCAAGTTGGATTGACCGAAACAATAATATGCTTGGCTATCATTACTTGGACTAGCGACTCTACCTCTAATGAAACATTGTTGCCTTCAAAAGTTTGATGTAATCGAGATCGCCGGAGTCACCGCCATGTGATACCCTTGTGTACCACCGTTCTTGCCCAAGTCCGCCGTGGCCAAGCCCGGTGACACATCCGGAATTCTCCAGACACGCAACTGGATTTGTCTGGCAGAGCTACACTCTCATCCAGCTCGCCCTGCCTGGGCCCTGGGAGTGAGAGAGCTTTGTGTTCTAGTTTTTTGACTGGGGAGTGGTGGAGGTAGACGGTTGGCTGGTAGTAGGGGTCCGTGACTCTTGTCCTGACTTACCCTTAGGCTGGCTTCTGTACCACTTCCCCTTACGCTGTGACTTACCTCTGGTAGAGCCACTGCCCCCCAGCACGGAAGGAGCTTTGGATGCAGGAAAAAAACTTAGAACTACGGGGATGACTCTTAGGAGTATACTTTGGCTTTGTAAATTTAGGAGACTCCTTCTGCGGCGCAGAGGTAGGTGTCCTATGAGAGTCAAGAAGGCTAAATACAGTCCTCCATGTTTCCTGACAAACAAGAGTAGGAGTTAACACTGGTGACAGCACAACCCGACGTCCTATCTCCGCCGGCAACTTCTTTACCAGAAACACCCGCAAATCTTGCCTAGCCCGGACTGCCTCCAAAAAGGCAACCCGGATGTCACCATGAGTCGGAACGGAGTTCAGCAGAACAAGCCGCCGGGTGAGAGATAGGGCTTTCGTGGCTTTGGGTACCTCTACGGCCTCAGATGTCCTAATTAGAGATTCAGCAATTTGACGTCTTACCAAGAACTGTGAGAACAACCTCCAAGCCCTTTGGCGCAATTCATAGTCTTTATCAGAGTTGAACAGGGGTGGGACTAGAAAAAGGGTCATTGACTTCATAAAGAGACAACTTCGGGGCACTAAGGAAATCTAACACCTCCTGTGGTATTCCTCCGGCGATTGCAACGGGGAGGGAAAACTAGTTGTGATTCTCTTGGGGTATTTGATGGGAAGACTTACTAGTAATTGTTCCCTAAAATTCTGTACCTCAGCTGCCCACTCAAGCCACGGACCCGAACCTACTGACCCAATCTGCCGAATTGATCTCGGATAGACTTAGTGTCCAATACTGGCGTGAGACTAGAGAGTGATTTGGTATCATTAAAACCATCATGCCGAGCCCAGTCAGCGTACAATTTTGCTGATGCGGCCGGCGGAAGGACCAGAGAAGCAGAATATGTGAACAAATCAGGGGCATAAACATTAGGTATTGCCTTAATCAGTAAATCTAACACTTCTCCCGACATGTTCTTGGCTCTTAATTTCTTACCGTCATTGACCTGAATAATCCAATGATTTGGTACCGGAATTTCCCCAGAGTCTGTCGGTTGCATGACCTGGGGGTTCTGAGCAACAATATCGACCCATGACCGATCTTGGCCATACAACAAAGGCATAGGGCCTTTTCTGAGGGAAATTTTCTCTAATGGTGGAGGAATTACGTCTGGTACGACGTGTACATTGGCAGTCGGTAAGAACGACGTCAAGGTAGCTACAGGAGTAGTGACAAGGGAGGGAGTAAATTGCTCTTGAGTGGAAATAAGGACCGATCCCAAGGGTCGTGCAACCGGAGGTTCCGGTACCGATCTTACCTCATCAAATTTACTCATAAACGACTCGCACACACTTTCAAGATCTGCCCTAGTTACATATTCCTTAAAACTACCTGTAAACACTTGTGACTCAACATCAGATCGTCCAGAAGAAGCGACTCTCTGGCCAGAGCCCAGGGGTTCCGAGACCTCATAAACTGATTGAGCGTCCATTGATACTTCCAACCTTTCCTCCGGTGGCCGGGGTGAGAGGAATTGAACCTTTTCACTCCGGTCGGAAGGTTCTATAACCTATTCAGACTCCGCCTCAAGCTGCCGGGATGACCGGACAGCTGGCTCAAGGACGTCTTGGGCAAAATCACCCCAGTCTGAATCAGGTATTGAAGAGGTTAATTTTGTAACACTAGTGTCTTTCACATTAACTTGTGGAGTATAGCCTCTATAGTGTTCGGCTATAGCCTGCGGTAGAACTCTACTCTGAGGCGCACTGGTACCTAGAGGTCGAACCTGAGGTGCAATGTTACGAGGAATAACAAACTTGTGCCTTTCCGATGGCAATTTTACCCTGTCCCTCGGCGTGGTCTCCACCGAACCTGAACCCGACTCTGACTGGCCGGATTGGAAGTTCGACTCAGGCAGAGGGGTAGAGACGGTAGGTGTCGACTCCTGCGGTTGCTTGGATCGTACACTCAACCCAGCCGTACAGGATTTGGAAGAACCCTGTTCGTGCGCCTTCGCCGGCATAATTTTCCTCTTCTTCGTCGCCGGTGGAGCTACCCGGGCTAAAGACAGGTGCGAGGGTAATTTTCACAGGGGGTGACCTAGAGCGCGACCTGGTCCGTCTTTGCTCATAAGCCGAATCGGGCGTAGCCCTCATCCGAGGACTCACTAGAACCTACAGTTTCTTTAGAAAATACCTTAGATTGTTTCTTGTGGCTACTTGAACGACTACTGGCTTTGACAGATTTAATGTTCGGAGACTTAATAGTCAAAAGTTCCCACAAAACTTCATCATCACAAGATAATGCCTTATGGGCCACATCTTTCGCATAGTTATTGAAACACTTGCGAATACATTCTAGCACCCCATGAGATCCCGGCTCCTTGTGCAGTTTTTCGTGCAGGAGTTTCGTGCATATGTGACATTTCTTTGTCACCTACTGTCCTCTGGAACGATCTAGGCAAGAGACTCATCTTACACATAGATTACGACCAATAATAGGTATACCATGACACAATGGTGTAGCACATAATGTAACGAGATCCATGATTGCAAGTCCACCAACCCCACACCGGCGATCGGTTTCGGGTCTAGGGCTCACTGCCGAGGAGGACATGTGATTTCTGGAAAGAAAATTCCAAGAATCAATGCTCATAAGGCTAACCTGAGACATTTACACATTACCGATACCATGAATATATTAGAAAAATAGATATGGCGAGTCTCACCATTCTAAGTTTCTCATATATTCCCCAGGAAAAAACATGCTGCGGTGTATTCCCACTGAAGGAATTAAACTACTTATCTATGATATTGCATATCACCGACCTATATATACAATTGCTCTTCTGCCGCTGACAGAATCGAGCCATGACTCTTCCGCCGCGCCGACAGATTATAAGTCTCCCCGCCGGAATCCCTGTGGAAGCCTTCCCCTTCCGCCGGGAGTTCACTCTAGGCTCAAGACTACGAACTGGTTAATTGGATCGAGGTGCACCAGACCGCTGCTAGAGATAATCCCGCCGGGGGCAGTACTGACCTTACGCCCCGCCGGGAAACCAGATCCTAACCCTTGCATGTTTTTACTAGTTCGCAACCAGATAAAACACACACATATACATACGTCAGGATGTCTCCCGACACCCTCAACTCTTAAGTACAATATATATAAGAGAAGAGGGTCAGATTATGGCTTAAAATTATCAATAATGATAATAATTATACAATAACATCCTGGCCATAAAAATTTACTACACAGAGGCTGGTCACGTGGCCTAGGGCAAGGTAGAAGACAATCAGGTGACACTCTTACCTCCAGGACGAACCAGCAGCTGCAACCACACGACAACAGGACCATAGGGAAAAGATGGCGCAGATACCTAGAGAAGGCTCCCCACCATGTGAGACCACCCTTAAGCTAAAGGTTCTGCCGATGCATAAAAAAACGCTTAACCCACCAGAAAGGCGGCCAAAAAGCGATGCCCTGAATATAAAAAGCCTCTAACCCTGCTAGCTAGGCTTAAAATTAGAGCAACAACAATAAAATAAATGGCGGCCTCGGCCAATGGGACCTGAGGGGACGCCAACACATAACACCCTTAATAACACATTCCTAGGGGCCGTGTCGACTGCATGCCCAACTTATCTAGTCTAAACCTATTCAATAACATCTCAGATAAGACAAATGAGCAAAAGACTCACTATAACCAGACGCTAGAATGCAGAATGAAGAGAGGTCGGAACAACACGTCCGTCGACAACGAGCCCGGAAGCGCGAATGATGAATGACGCGTCACCGTCTAGGGGCAAACCCACGCTAGCAACATCCACACGATGGAAAGCATAGCAGATTTAGAGTATTGATACTTTTTCTTTTATTATTTTTATTTTTTGGTTTTTTTCGTAGTTGGCATCCGCTTCATAATGACGATTCCATAACAAATTATGAGTGTACAGTTGGTCAAAGTTCCAGCTGACCCACCCTCGCTCTGGGGCTTGCAGAATTATCTGGCAATACTGGTGTAGGAAGGAGGTGTGTCTTACAAAGATTGGGATTGGTAGATCTGATTTCGGCTATATCATTGTTAGAACACATACTAAACAAAGGAAAGTAAGCCTCACTCAAATAAAAATGCATACATCGCTATGTATGATCCCGAACATTCACCCAAAGTTCGTAGATTTGCTTAAATATTCAAGTTATTATATCCACTGATTGGCAACGCATATAAAACCTGCTGGCTGCCACAACATACTTTACTCGATTTCATAAGAATACATATTTCAGTTTTATTGGTGGCTGCTTAATGAAGGAGCATTTAGTCTTCACAACATGAACATTACATAGTCTAATTTGCAGTAATATACAGGACTAACACAGGTAACACATTAATGACAAGTGGTATCCCTGCACCACTACACCAATATTTCCACCTAATTCTGCGAGCCCCAGAGCGAAGGTGGGTCAGCTGGAACTTTGACCAACTGTACAGTTACGATGTTGGTCTCTGACACTTCGGGGGCGGGTGTTTTGAACACTCCCCTTTTGGTTCAAAGAGTGCTATTAATTTTTAAGGCATATCGTCAATGATGAAGGGGCCACTACTATTATGAGCTAGACAAAAACTGAAGTAGTTTTTCCATCTATCCTATATATTATAGTTATTATGATATTTCTACTATTATCATTAATATAATTAGTATAATATTTATATAGATAACTATTAAAGGGGCTTTCATGCAGGCCTCCCAACACTCCCAGACTGCCAAGCAACTGGCAGTCTTATGCCCTCTCGGGCATAGGCTGAGAGCCTGTACATTCAACCGTTCTACATTGAACAGTGAAGCCTGTGAGGTCTCGTTTCAGTCTAGGGGGTGAGGCATGTGAAGCACTTTTTAGCTGTAACCAGCTCCTGCCATCTTGCCTTCGCAGGATGCATGTGGCTTAGTTGCTCACTCATGGCTCGAAGCAGCCCCATCTATGAAGCTGCCTCACTCCAGTGCTTCACTGTCTCACTTCCTGGACTCAGACACTCACTCTTAGAACGCCACCTATTGAACAATGAACTCATTAGGCATTGCCCACCTATAGCATATTTTGAATATCTGAATATTCATAGTGCTATTTAATCAGGGAACGTTGAGAGTATTTGTTTTTGGCGTTTCAGTGGGCTTTGTGGTAATGCATTGATACTAGGTACAGCACAAATTCTATCCCAATAATATCTCCTATTATCAGGAAGAATAACAAACCCTGACTCCAATCAGTCTGCCACCTGACCATGATCAGGCTGCCCCCCTACACGCATGCACAGTCTGGAAACGGTATAGGAACAATTTCCTGCCAGCAGCGCAACTTGGCATCATCACAAAGCCGCCTGCCTCCCAACCCAAATCAGACCTCACTATGTCAGGCTAACATACTATAATGTTAGTCCGGCTGGCATCAGGCTTCAGCTAACCACCTTATGGAGTATGTAGGTAATTCCTAAATGCATTGGGTTCCTCAATTGCCAAGTCTTTCTTGAGGGATTCATAATACTGCCTATAGGTAGGTCTGCAGAGCAACCAGGGTATAGTCCCAACCTCTCCCCTGTTGTTGTGCCTTTTCTTGCTGTATTGTATGAGTTTGTGGATGGTCATGCAGATGTTCGTTGCCATCTATAGCAGCTCTAGCTCCACCTGCAGGCGTTGCAACTTGTCCATCCACGATAGAGACCTGGGAGTATGTAACGCCGGTGGTGGTTCCATATGGTTGGAGTTGCCATGAGCCGCTATGCACCCTTTATATGCAGCCCAGGTGCTTAGTGGGGTGTTTTGCTATGGGCGGCTGGCAGTCATAAGGTGGTCGAGAATCAGTGGTACGTGTTGGGGAGTTGTTGTCTGCCTGTTGTTTTGCGGTTTGTTCAATTTTCTATTCTATCTGTTCAGATTTTTGTTCTGTTGTCTAACGGTCATGTGTGTCAGCCAGTTGGGGGAGTTATAAGGGATGCAGTAGTTTCTTGTACGGATGAATGTCGGATCAAGCCAATGTCGTCCAGCTGTATCACATATTATTGTACACGTCAATAACATTTTGCTCTGACGGGATGGCTGTGTGAAAGCTCCTTAAAAAAACCTTACATACACACAACACAGAGTAGAATGTATAGTCAATATTAAGAGTAGAGAATATATATATATATATATATATATATATATATATATATATATATATATATATAGATGGAACAAATATAAATGTCCATATTTGCGAATGCGAGATTTTAGTTGTAAAATTTGCGAATGTGAATTGCGAATATTTCAATGAAATATATCCGTGAGGATATATGATGGAATATTCTTTATTGACATGCTATTACATTGGATATGTCTGAAATGACAATATTGTGACAGTTCAACTGTCCAGGTCAAGCCAATGTTTGCTTACCGGACAGTGATGCCATTTCAGCCATTTTCCCTCTTAATCTAGCATTATTATGTTCTCTCCACCAACCAACTTTACTCCTAAACTCAATTAATGGAATTAAGAAACACATGTGGCAGTCCGGGGATTCGAACCCAGGACGCTCACACAGAAAATCAACACATTTATGCATTGCGCCACGAAGAGAGCAATCTAGCGGAATATTTTTTACATTTTTTGTTTCTATTAACCAAATTTCGTATTAATTAACCACCAATCACATTAACATATATGAAATTTATTATATAACGTCAATAATAATTGTCCCTGTTGGGCTTTTAAATCCAAACTAATGGGATATATGGAATATATCCCAGTTAAAGGTTTGTACATATCAGATAAATTAGTTTAGCAGGAGTGTAAATGACAACACTCTCGCTTGATCATCTACAAATCTCTGGCTAGACAAAATGGGTAATAAAAGAAGGTGAATTCTTCAGAAAGTGGCTGTAGTGATGAAAGTACACGGTCATAGCAAGGAGTGTGACATTACTCGAGACACAGTATAACTGAAAAACACTTGAAATCTAGAGATTTAATATAAGGTAAGTAATGTATTCACTGTATTTGGTACGTTTTCGAATAATTTGGTACTTTTCACTTGTTCGATCTGGTACTATTAAATCAAGTTAAGTAGCAACACTGTTCAGTCCTCCTTCATTCCACTCTGGCGGCCCCAATGCACTTCTACACTTTTATTTATTCATTTGTGTTAATTTTAACTTTTAATATTTTTTATTTGTTTTATATTTTCCATTGTTTTTGTGAAAATATTCGCATATTCAAAGATAGGTATGAATGGAAATGCGGATGCGAATCCGAATGCGAATATTGAAAAACATAGCGAATATTTGCACATGCGAATGCGGAAGCGAATATTTGATCCATCTCTAAATTATACAGTATACTGTATATATTCGTATAGCCAGGTAGTAGATTTTTTTTGGAGACAAACAAGGTTAAAAGAAGCAGCAATTTCAGTATTAATAAGTTTATTATTTTATTCTTCGATATTGCTCACAATTTTCCTCTGATGTTCAGGTAGTGGTAGAGTAGTTCTGCATAGTTGTGGTTTGGCCTTGACGTTTCGACTTAGCCACAAGTCATCCTCAGGAGAAGGAGTGATGAGCGATGCATAGGGGGTCGTATTTATAGGGGTCATGTTGACCTGGTGAGGGAGGTGGGCAGAACTAATTATAGCTCTGCGGGTTCTGATTGGTTGTGTTCTGGCGCAGGGCGATACACTGGCTTCGTCTAGTTGTCGGTTGGCTAGGGGGGCCCGGGCTGCTATCATATATACTGTATATATTCAGAAATTAGTATAGACAGGTAGTATATTTTCTTGAAGGCATGTGAGATTAAATAATACAGCATATTGTGCATTTATCAACTCTGCGTAAGCAGAGTGGTATCGCCCCCCGTATAGTGGTACATGCTAACCGAAATGTCCGTCTGTCTGTCTGCCTGTCTGTCCGTCCGAGAACTCCTCCTAGACCGTTTGACGGATTTTCACCAAACTTCACACGAACCTTCGGTGCGTGAATGTGACGGTAATTATTATTTTTTTTTTTAATTTGTGCAATAGTTATGATCTTAGGTCCAAAAACATGTTCCCCCCCCCCCCCCCCCCCACCTGTACCTATTTCCAAGCAATGTTTATGGCGTTCTGTGTGTGTGTGCCCCGTAGGGGCACACTCACACAGAATATCATCGTTTAGGGGGCGAGAAAAAAACTCGCCCGCATTTGTTAAGTTAAGTTAGTTTAGTTGACATTAGAAGGTGAAAATTGTAGAGATAATGATAGTAGTAGTGATGATGGTGGTAATATTAGTGATGATGGTAGTAGTAGTGATGATGGTGACAATTGTAGTGATGATGATAGTAGTAGTAATAATGGTGGTAATATTAGTGATGATGGTAACCCTTCGCATAGTTGGGTATGCCATTTTGATTTTGGGCGAAACGGCACGTCTACTTTAGTTTAGTTGACATTAGAAGTGATGGTAGTAATAGTGGGGATAATGTTGATAGTAGTGATGATGGTGATTATAGCAGTGATGATGGTTGTAGATTTAGTGATAATGATGAGAGTAGTGATGATGATAACAGTAGTAGATATGATGGTGACAGTACTAGTAGTAGTGATGATGGTCATAATAGTATTTATGATGGTGACAGTAGTAATGATGATTGTAAGATGAAGGTGACAGTATTAGTGATGTTGGTAAGTAGTAATGATGATGGTGAAAGTTGTAGTGATGATGAGAGTAGTATTGATGATGAGAGTAGTAGTGATGACGGTGAGAGTAGTAGTGATGATTATAATAGTAATAGTGCTGATGATATTAATGATGATAGTGACTGGTAGTGATGATGGTGACCGATCGCAGAGTTGGGTATGCCGTTTTGATTTTGGGCGAAACGGCACGTCTACTTTATATATATATATATATATATATATATATATATATATATATATATATTTGTTTTTGGACGCCGTACGCCCCTACACAAAACAACCTATCCTCCGCCACAGATTTCCTAGAAATCTTCCGTGATGCCCAACCAACCGATGACGACCTAACCGCTTCACTCGACGTAGAAACCCTGTTCACTAATGTACCAGTGGATAGGACGATCGACATCATCCTACGTCGGGTGTACCACTCCCCTACCTCACCACCTCTAGACATACCTGAACAAGCCCTTCGAATGCTGTTGGAGCTATGTACCAAAGAAGCTCCCTTCACCTGCCCCCGAGGTAACATGTATCGACAAATAGATGGTGTGGCTATGGGCAGCCCCCTTGGTGTACTCTTCGCTAACGACATCTTTGTGCGGGTGAAGGAACTCGACGAACTACGAGAACTTCAGCAACGCTTTATCACAGCATCAGGGCTCAACTTCACCTAAAAAATAAATAGTATGAAGAAACTACTGAATGGGAAACTACCTTTCCTAGACATCTTAATTACCAAACACGACATAGGCTTAAAAACTACAGTCTATACTCTATATGAAGCCCACTAATAATGGACTCTGCCTCAACGGCAGTGCCCTAATAGATACCTTATCTCCACCATCTTAGCCTACGTCAGGAGGGCACTCTCTCACTGTTCCTCCTAGTGAGACACCCATCATGAACTAAACCGCCTTACACAAGTCCTCATCAACAACGGCTACCCCAACTCGGACGTTGACAAAATCCTTAAGAAGCACTTAGAAAAATGGTACAAAAATGAAGCCCCCAACACCACCAGCCCCGAGGACATCAAAATTTACTATAAAAGCTACATGTCCTCTGACCATAAAACAGACAAAGCCAAAAAACGTCCAGCCCACCAACACTGACAACAAAATCAAACTGATTCTTTCTATCTATCTATAGCCTGAAGCCGTGATCCCCGAAGGGGTGGCCACGAACGAACCGCCCCCATGCACCTCTGTCTCCAGTCAGTCGAAGCCCCTCCTCCCAGCCAGCACCGCCTTCATCCATATACTTCCTCACTGTATCCTTCCACGTCTCCTTTGGTTTACCTCTCCCTCTCTGTCCTTTCACCTCGCTCTCGTACACCCTCTTAAGCTGTCCCAACTTGTCCTACATAATCGCCCTGCCAACGACAAAATACAAATGAATCTGGACCATGTGGTATACCAACACTCTTGTACCCATGAGGACTGTGGGCCCCGTAAAGTGCATATTGGAATGACCAAGACTCGCTTTAGCAGTCGTCTTACCCTCCATCTATAATCTGGCTCTATCAAAAATCATTACAACAGCCCAGGCCACCCCAAACTAACTCGCAAAGACCTAGAAGCCAGCACTTCCATATTAGATAATGAACTCGACCCTAGACGCCTCCCCATCCTTGAAGCCATCTACATACAGACACTCAACCCTACACTAAACAACCAGACCTTGGACCTACAAATTCTCCCCACAGCAAGGAGATCTACCCCCACAGACATAAAGAAGAAAAAAGCGACACCTACAGCGAGCATCCCACGCCCTCCAGCCAACGCCCAACTGAGGATGCCCGAGTGTCCAGCCAGCCAATCAACAGACGTAGGGCGCGGTTAGCAGCAACCAGCCAACCACGAATGCAGATCACCGACTAGCCCCACTTACCTATGCAGACCAAGCGACGCGTGATCCTGGAAACCCCCTATATATATATATATATAGAGAGAGAGAGGGAGATATGGTATACTCACGCTCGTTCTACTGTTGTCCGCAAAAAGGAGGAAGCATTCGAACAGTACTGTCGCCTTCAAACCCAAGAATCTCGTGCTCTGTATGTTTCTGCCTGGAATCAATCCAAATCTGTTCTTCGACTAGCCAAAAATGCTTTCATCAACAACAAATGTCCTCAACTTTCAAACTCAAGCTCTTCCCAAGCTTTCTGGCATCCAACCAAAAATGTTTCTAACAATTTGACTTCCTCATCTTTCCCTCCTCTTCTGCTAAAAACACCACCTTGGCTGATTCCGGAGCTATTCCTCTTCTAAGGATGTACGTCCTGCCCTTTCTGGGATTAATACTAAGAAGGCATACAGACCAGATTGTGTTCCTCCTCTTGTTGTTGTTGTTCCCCATCCCCAAGCTGTTTGACCGAACAGCCCCAAGGTCCCGAACAAGGCCCAGGCTATATCCAAGCGCCCCCATAGAACCCTCCCTGCTTTACCACAAAAATGCCTAGGTGACCGAAGCCGCACCCAGACAAGGAGCTGACGAGGGTGCGGAAATGCCCGGGACACCGATCCTCCACCCAAGGACCTATGCCCCTTAACAATTATGAAGGAAAAGTTGAGGGGCAAAGTATAAATTTGACACTTTGGCTCCCAGTCTGCCAACCTCTAGGTTGACAATAGATAGGTCAATCCATGGAAGAGACGCCACCACTTGAGATCTAGAAAACATATAAGTAAAAGGAACAGTCAGAATAAGCTATGGGTATCGCAGAGAACGCTCAACTCTCACTCTGATAGACCAGCCTATCACCATATGACTAGAACCCAATCTTCTCAGCATCAGCTAGGAGAGGCCCTAGAAAGCTGCCTTTGGAGGGGGGATAGCTCCCCTATTTCAACCCCTATCTGGGTTGGGCACCCGCCCTGTTCCCACTGTTGTACTCAAAAAGTGTTCTTCCATGCTGACTCCCTGCTTAGGCAAACTCTTTCGTCTGTATCTTTCCTTCTTGCTGGAAGTTTGCTCTCAGTCAACCTGTCCCAAAGAAAGGTGACCGCTCTCAGTCCTCCAACTATTGCCCAATTTCTCTCATATCTTGCATCTCTAACGTTTTTTAAACTATTCTTAATTCAAATTCTCTTAACCTAAGAAGTGTGCAGGGGGGGGGGGGGGAAATTACACCATAGCCCTGTGTGGACCTGTTTCACTGTTTCCATTCACTAAACTCGTTATCTTACCATAAATATCATCAATACTTATCCATATGCGCTTATTTTACGTTTAATATGAAGATATTAACCTGTTACAACAATAAAACAAGTGGAAACAGTGTTTGGTTGGTCAAAATCGTGAAATGAGAGCGAGAGTTACATTTCTCAAGTGTGAGCCAGCCTGGCCAACATCCACCCCTCACGATGCCTGGAGCGACACTGACATCTCTCTCATTATCTCTTTCTCACACTTGGTAACACATATGACCACGCCCTGCTAGCAACTCGCTTTTGTTAGCACGAAAATATACCTAAGAATAAGGGAATCACAGGGAAAATAGGTGATAATTGAAGGGGGGGGGGGAAGGAGGGGATGTGGAAGAGTGATATTTGGCATGGCCAAGGGGCAAAAAAAAAATAAAAAAAATCAATTGCTACTGGGGTGGTTTAAATGTTTTTTTTTTTAGGCCTAGGATCATAAGAGTCTTCCCGCAGCTGACCGGTAAAACTCATAAGAGTCTCCCCGCACTTGACGGGTTAAGCATATAACCTCTCTTAACCCTTTCGCTGCAAGTGACGTTCTGGAATGCTTTGACAAGTTACAGCAATTTCCAGGCTTTAAAAGCGTGTAAAAAACGCAAAAATCGAGTGTCAGTGGCCGGGAGCGTGAGGGGCCCACCTCCAACCCTCAGAGCACTGAGCGGATCAGTGAGCTAGGCTGTGTCTCGCGCGGGTCCCTCTCTCTGTCTCTCTCACCAGTGTAGCCAAGCGAGCGAGTGTTACATAATAGCGGGGTTCCCGCGTTTCACTGAGACCACTGCCGGTGAACCAGACCATGTACAGGGTCCGTTCTGGTGTCATTTTGAAGCTATTTTCGCCTAGTTTTCGGCAGAATACACTTCATTTAATGCAGATGCTTGATTTATCATTCAGGAGTGCCTGAATATGCCCTAAATAGCCCAAACATAGCCGCAGCCAAAGGGTTAAACTTTTATATTGCCAATTTTGGTTTCCTTAACCCTTTGGCTGCGGCTATGTTTGGGCTATTTAGGGCATATTCAGGCACTCCTGAATGATAAATCAAGCATCTGCATTAAATGAAGTGTATTCTACCGAAAATTAGGCGAAAATAGCTTCAAAATGACACCAGAACGGACCGTGTAAGTGGTCTGGTTCACCCGCAGTGGTCCCAGTGAAACGCGGGAACCCCACTATTATGTAACACTCGCTCGCTTTGCTACACTGGTGAGAGAGACAGAGAGAGACCCGCGCGAGACACAGCCTAGCTCAGTGAGCCGCTCGGTGCTCTGAGGGTCGGAGGTGGGCCCCTCACGCTCCCGCCCACTGACACTCGATTTTTACGTTTTTTACAGGCTTTTAAAGCCTGGACATTGCTGTAACTTGCCAAAACATTCCAGAATGTCACCCGCAGCGAAAGGGTTAAGGGTCGCTTTACTTGTGATCTGCTTGCTGATCTTACTAACTCATGGTCATCCTCCCTTCGGGACTTGCTAAGACTGCTTCCCAGAAGTTATGTGTGCTCAACCGTCTCCGTGGGCTCTAAGCCCCGCACATTTTCTTGCTCTGTATAAAGGCACGGTGCGCCCATATTTAAGTTGAAATCTGGATGAAACACATAGACAGAGAAGTTAGTATTGCTGGGCAAGTGAGTGGAGGAGGATTGGAAGGGGTGGGTGGTGTGGGGTTTGGTATTGGTGATGGTGAGGGTCTTGACTATGGTGTGCGAGTGGGTCCTGGGGTACTCGGAAGAGTCGAGGTACCTGAAATCCTCCTCGTCTTCCATGGCCCTCTTGTGCACTGGGGGTCCCTTTCATAGTGCGGGGGGAGTCCTCTTCCTACTGTTACAGCTTACAGTAGAGGCTGCTAGTCTTTGGACTAACACAGACAACTGAATACACAGCACCTCTGTAGCCTCAACTCGTAACACAGCCAAACGCAACAGAACAGAGCTCATATGCAACCTCCAGGTTCTCTGGGGACCAAAGGTGCAGACAATCTCCCAACTAGTTCCGTTATATAACCAATGCAATCAACAGGAACCCCTAGTTGTGGTGAAAAGATATGTTGAGCCATATCTATCATCAAAACTCAGTACCGAAATGACAATACCCTCCTAAGCTGCACAAAGAAGAGAAATCTCTAATTTAATCTATGTTAATAAAGTAGACGTGCCGTTTTGTCCAAAATCAAAACGGCATACCCAACTCTGCGATGGGTTACCATCATCGCAAGTATTACCATCATCAATCATACTATCACCATCATCACTACTACTGCTATCGTAACTACAACTCCACCATCATCACTACTACTGTCATCATCACCATTACAATGATCATCATCACTACTACTATTACAATCATCACAACTCCTCTCAACCATCATCACTACTAGTCACCATCATAATTACTACTGTCACCATTGTCACTACCATCATCATTGTTACTACAACTATCACCATCATCACTACTAGTATCACTATCATCTTACAATCATCATTACTAGTGTTAACATCACCACTACTACTGTCACCATCATCACAACTGTCATCATTATCACTACAACTATCACCATCATCACTACTATTATCACCATCATTACTACTATCACCATCATCCCTACTACTACTACCATCACTTCTACTGTCAACTGAACTAACCTAACCTAACCTAACTTAAGGGGACCCTAGACCTTCATTTGACTTTTTTCAAGGAATTTTCACATTGCTTTTGTTTTTTTATTAAAAGCTTCCTATGACACTGTACAATCATAGGAAACATCAAATTTCCACATCTGACACCCATTACTCACCCTATGGGGGTTTCCCCCCTTGCACCCCCACCCCCCAGTCTAAAATCACCCTCCCTATTTCTGAAATATTTTAGTTTCTCAAATAACTACATTTTCTAAAATGCAGAAGGCCTACTTACCTAAGAAAATATAATAATAGGGGTAACTATTCTACAACCAAACCTTTCACATCAGGAAAACAAGTTATTGACATGTCAACTTATAAAGGCACTTATGTAAAATTATACTTTTTCAACGTCTGAGGCTATCTATTGATCTGATTACTGGCCGATTGCCTCCATTTTTTTCACAGAATTAGACCAAGCATAAATGACAATTCGTACACTCTTAGAATGGATTTTTGGCAACCTTTTCGTAGCTCAAATCTATATTTATGATTGGAAATAGGGCCAACATTTTATCATTGATATTTACCTGCAGTTTTCAACATGATCATGTATCAAATTGGGGTAAATAAGAGCGTAGATTTTTAGCCTATATATCTAAGTTACCTCCTACAAAAAATAACAAAATCTGCCGAGAAAAAAATTGTCCGATATGTTTTGTCTATAGTAAACTGAAAAATGCGCGCACGCGTGCACATAGAGCGATGACAATTTCAGCGAGTCTAACTATTACTATTACACATACATAGCAAAAGGCCAGAAATTAATCTTTTAGAGAGGGTGGAATAAGGCTCTGAGGTCTAGTCTCCCCTTAACCTAACCTAACCTATTCGAACCGGGGCAAATTCCTCATACAAATGAGAAGTGAGTTGTTTTGGGGGCATCATGTCCAGTAACCATCACCAATACTTTCACCATCATCACTACTACTATCCCCATCATCACTGCTACTATCACCACCACTTTCACAACTACTTTTACAATCACGACTGCCCTCACTACCATAATAACCATTATCATCATTACTTCCAATATCATAACTGCTACCATAATCACCACAACACTCAGACACAATATAGTCACCACTACAGATCATCACCACTATCGTAAATACGATAACCTATGACTTTTGTGATCCCGTATATCTCTGTGACGTCACGGTCGCTCCTGCAGCACGAAGTAGGACGAGTAGATCGTATATTATAAGATTGTAAATAAGTTAAGTTATAAAAGGCCTAATATGCTATTAAGCAATATTGCCATGGTTTGATGTAGTATATATGAATTTATCGTATATATTAATATAATTTATCGTATAGAGCAACCTAGATGCGGTACGATAATTTGGGCTCCTGGCGTTTGCCAAGGCAGCAAGGTGTGCCTTTGAGGAACACCAGAGCCTTCACGAACACCGACCAGTTAACATCCATTTTCCGCCCTCAGTTGATCGGGCTTTTGTGCCTTTAATCAAAATACACTGACAGCAATACAAACAGCTACACCATCACGATGCTCTCATCGACGCCATGACTGACTGACAGATAAGCATAATATTCATGTCCATTCCCATGTAATCATTTATTCTTTCTTTCACTTGACTCGAGTCTCGGGACCGAAGTCTCGTTCCCCGTTGTCCGCCATATTGGGTAAACGTTCTCCCTTGCCTCATTGCCACGTGGAACTATTGGTGAGTTAATTCCTGGCTAGTATTAACCCTTATAACCTTACCCTATATATATCATTTATTATGAGAGACCTTTGGATATAAATTAGCTTGTTTCAGATCCAATTCAATTTAGATATGGAGTAATTCGATTTAGATTGATTTTATTTGATTCATTATAGCTTTGTAATATTTAACTTCCATTGATAGTTTACCACAATGGTGCCCAGACCCGGGAATTAGCTACCAGTAAGGGATTTTTTACGCAATGAGCTCAGGGATGCAGGAGCAAGGACCCCGGAGGAGTGGGGCTTGGTTATCTTCCTGTACCTCAGGCACCGGTACCTCAGAGAATTGCAATAATAGTGCATTCGTATGCCACTAGGCTAAGGGCAGCCGACAGAGGAGCTAAGTCGTATCGGGCGTCGGAGGGGGATAGGACATTCAAGCTGTCCTACTTCGGGGTACCTGGAGCCACCGTTGACACCGTGAAAGCCTGAAAGTGGGGGCAGGTATGGGGGGGGGGGGGCGGTATAGGCCACACATGATCTTTTTGTTCCTGGGCGGCAATGTTATACGCCCCGATACCGTGCCCCGCGAGTTAGCTAACGCCATCAAAGAGGTGGCGCTGGATCTGGAGCGTGAGTACGGGGGGAGCTGTAAGATTGTGGCAATAGAGAGCCGGACTAGGGTCCGAGGTTTGTCAGCGGAGGAATATCACACCATAAAGAACTCTGTTAACCGCGCCCTGAGGTGTCGGCTAATAGAGACGCGGCACCGCTTTGTGTCAATAACACTCAGCACCCGGGACCTTGACCAGGATGGCGTCCACCTCGATTTGGATACCAATCAAGTCCTGTATAATAAAATTGTAGGGCTAACGAAGCGTTGGCTAGAGAGGGACGCCGGAGTGATATCGTTGCGCCTGCCTAAGTCCTGCATCCCGCCCATCATCTTTCCCAAATAATTTTCTTTTCCATTTCAGACTTCCTGTGACATAATTATGACCTGACCTAACATTTTTTCCTGTTCAATATGACCCTTTAGTAGGTATTGCTATTTTGTGTACTATTTTTTCTCCATAACATAGAAATCCGCCGGTCGGCGTCTCTTAACTAGACTACTATTTTGCCGTTGTTTTTTTAACATGTAGATACATAGCCTATAGGCTTACATGCAAAATGAATAAACAAGAAGAGACACCATCTAGTGGGGTGCTGATCAAGGCCCCTAACAACCACAGGGCGGGGCTTCGGGGAGTATAGGCTAATTGTGGACGTCAACACTTTCATCACTACTGCTGACTTAGAGGAATTGGAAGCTAGATTAGAAAACGTCCAGGCTACCCATGGTCGTATTATGGCTCTGAGTGAGGTGATTGTGGTAGGCATGACAGAGGAGGAAGAGATAGTTACAGAGTGTGATAATCGCGCCCTCTATGATGAACCTGTCTTTAGAGCGAAGTACATATTACAGCGTGCTGTTGCAAGTAAGAAGGGAGGCGAGAATGAGGCCCATAGAAGGGCTGACCCAAAACACACTGTACACCTCCCAAAGCTCAATCTTCCTACAATTGGGGGCAAATTGACTGAGTGGTTAGCTTTTTGGGACGTATTTCAGTCTACAGTTCATGAATCCTCTTTGGATAATGTCCGCAAGTTTCACTATCTTAAGGGACAAATGGAAGGAGAGACCTTACATTTGTTAGGTTTTGAGGTAGTAGGTGATGTGACACCTCGCGGCGTTAGCAGAATGGTTGCGTGGGGCATTGCAGCTCGCTAGCGCTCGCCAGGATGGGGGGATAGGCTACAGTTGTCCTAGAATGATCTGCTTTATTTCATTAGGGTCTTGTTGCCACAGACAGTCTAGAAATGGTCTTTGTTTTGGTCTGTGACCGCGCCTTATATTTTATATTCGCTATAATATAAATGTTGCTTGTGTGGGAGGCGAGCGAGAGAGGGTGAGGGAGTACACCTGGCAGCGGGGTGAGCTATGACGCGGCTCGCTTGGGCGCTGACGGCGTTGGCGGCCGGGTGGTCAACTAGTCCCTTCCCGTCGCGGCCTCATGTTCTTTACCAGCTCAGAGCTTGCCTGACACGCGTATCGCCTACATCCTTTGCAATTCTGTCCCCCATACTCGCCACTTTGCATACTATTCCTCTCTCTCGACTTCTCCTTTCTCATTCTCTAATCTTTATTAAACTCAACATCCCTTCTGGTTTCAGCATAGACGTTCACCGTCGACCAGTCGTATTGTACGCGAAACTCTCAGAGAATTCCATGTATTAGGCTTTATTGAGGTTTGGAGAGACGGACTTTTCCGTATGTGTCCTCTCTCGGGAAGGTTGTAGACCGGTATATGTCTCCCTGGCAAGGTGTTGAGTGATTCTGCTTGGTTATCTAAAGCTAGACTAGGGGTAAGGTTACTGTGTCGTTGTCTCCGATGTGTGCAGTGTTAGCTAAGCCCTGCACGACATCGACAGGTACTGTGGGAGCCTAAGTTGTCTTCGGGTGGGTTTACTTTGCGAGCACAGCGCTGTGGTGTGAGAGGGCCATAGCCTATCCCTCACAACATAGTGCTGCCTCTTTGTGTTGACTTCTGAGGGATCGCCAGGATAGAACTAGGTACTAGAGTCCTAGATTTATCAAAGAGAGCCACCCCGTCATATAACGTAATCTTCATTATACCACCTTCGGACAACGTTAGGCTACGAGCCGCATGCTCGCCCATTGGTGCCCTGCCTTGATACCCCAGCTAGACTTTATTAACTGAGCAGACACTGGTTAGAGATAAGCCCCCATTATTATATGTATGCAACATTATTATTCACTGCACTTTTGAGCCGAGGTTGTTGTTGAGTTGCACAACCCTAGTAGGCTGTTGCATTGTGTCACGAAGCATTTCTTTAGTTGTCGAGCATTATTACCTTTGCGCAGTCTTTATTTTTAGCCTGCCTATTATTACTATAATGTCCTAGCATTTATTGTGACCCGTATTCTGCATTATAATTGTTCAAGATTTTTTACGAACATCTTCCCAGCATCAGACTTATTTCAGAAGTTTCCAGTTGATGTTGCAGGACTAGCATTGCACTTTCTTTAATACAGGAGTGCCAGTTATTTGAGTATCTACCGTAACGTTAATTAATCACGTTAGCTATCTTTTCTTTGTGTAACATAATCGAGTAATCTTTTACTGTTTGAGAATAGGCTGTTTCATCGAGCGTCAGCCTAGTGTGTGTGCACCAGTTACCGAGTCATAGGATACCTCGTTGTCCAGGCACGACTCAGGGCGGTAATGGTGTTTTGTTTTCCAGTGTTTAAGGCAGGGGTTGGATCTAGTGTTACCGTTGTTGCATTTTGCCATTATCTAGTCCAATGTTGAAGAGCCCTGTGTCTTTGAGAACCTGGATTGTAACAGTGATAGTTATCTTGAGGCAGTACAATTATTAAAGTCCACATACGGGGATCAAGAGCAGTTGAAGATGGCCCATGTCGTTGCCTTGTTAAAGCTCGCAGAACCACAGTATAAGGTTGAGGAGTTAGCAAATTTTAGGGCAAATATGGAGTGCCATACTCGATCGCTAGACACCCTAGGGCTTACCACACAGGAAATGATAGTCATTATCTTGCGTCAGAAGCTTCCTATGGCAATACTTGAAAAGGTTAGATCATTTGATCTGGGGGAGTTCAAAACTCAGTTCAGTAAGGAAATCAATAATCTACAGTTGAACAAAGGGAGAATGTATGTGTCGGGAGGGAGTGAGAATGTGGAGAAGAGGGGAACAGTAAGCATGACGGTGGGGACTAAAGAAAAGAAAGAGGGTACGTATAAGAAACCTGCTCAGATTCTATGTAAGCTATGTAACAACAAACAAATGGAGTTTCTGTGTAAAATACCCAACAAATGAGACAAAACTAGCACAGGCGAAAAGATTGAAGCTATGTGTAGGTTGTCTAAGTAAGGAACATGGTAAGCAGGGACAATGTACTGCTACATACTTAAGGCCCTGTCGACACTGCAAAGGACATCACTTTGATAAGTTGTGTCCTACGGCAGATAAAGTCAAAGATGTCAATCCAGAGGGTACTACCACTGTGACACTAGGTAGCACGCAAGACACCACTATATTGCCCACAATACAGATTCCCATGGAAGGTAAAGACAGTAAGAAAGTTTGTCGGGTACTTCTAGAATGATCAAGGGTCTCAACGTTCCTCTATAAAGAGGTCCGTCTTAGTGGAACTGAAGCACCGAATCGTAGGGGCTGAGACTCTTCGATTGCAGGGCTTCACAGGGGTTACTGACAAACAAGACTACGAGATAGCGGAGATTTCATATTTCTAACGTAAAAACCGGTACTTTATGACATGTATCGTAGTAGACACGCTACCAGAATATGTATCTGTAGGAGTAAAGAAAGTGGAACACGCATTACGTAGGGGAGGTGTGGTGGAGTGGTCATGCCACTGGATTGGTAATCCAATGGACCCGGGTTCAAATCCCGATACGTCAATGGGAAGATATTATTGTGATTGAATTTGTGCTGTACCTAGTATCAGTGCATTACCACAAAGCCCACCGAAATGCCAAAAAAATACCCTCATTGTTCCCTGATTAAATAACACTGTATGATTTTTCCCATATTCAAAATATGTTACAGGGGGACAATGCCTAGTGAGTTCACTGCTCAATAGGTGGCGTTCTGAGAGTGAGGGTCTGAGTCTGGAGGGTGAGACGGTGAAGCACTTGAGCGAAGCAACCAGCCGCTTCAGAGATGGAGCTCCTTCGAGCCATGATGGATGCTTCACATGTCTCACTCCCCAGACTGGAACAAGACCTCACGGGCTTCACCGTGTTGAGCGGTGGAATGTACAGGCTCTCAGCCTATGCCCGAGAGGGAGTAGTTGGAATATAGAAAAAAAAAAAAAAAAAAAAAAAAAAAAAGGGGTTAACTTGTCAGATCCCATGGGAAATCAGAGTGAGGTGCATGTTCTACTTGGTGTGGATCATTATTATGAAGTAGTATACCCTGGATTTAAAAAGATGTGTGGTGAAATTTTAATCCCCACTAAATTTGGATATTGCATGAGCGGAAAGGTGCATACTACACAGTCAAATGTCCTGGTCCACAAGGTCTCGATATATAGAGTCAATGTAACCGTGGCAGAGGAGTTGGGAAGGGAGGATTCCCATCCTAGTGACCCTAAGATGGCTGCCGAGTTCGACCTGGAACGACTGTGGAGATTGGATCACATAGGCATTAATCCTATGGAGACTGATTATGACTCGGAAGTTGCGCTAAAAAGGTTTGACGATTCTGTGAGCTACTGTGCCTCAGACAAGCAATATACAGTTAGGTTACCCTGGAAGAACAGTGAGATAAGCCTGCCTACCAACTATGGTTTGGCATTAGGTCGCTTGCGCGCATTGCAGCGGAAATTGTCTAACGAACCGAGCACGCACCAGGCGTATGACGATGTATTTCGGAGTTATGAAGATAGGGGCTTTATTGAGAGAGTCGATGTCAAGGAACCGATTAAGAAGGTAGGGTTCACTATCTGGCCCATCATGGGGTAAGAAAAGACAGCGTCACCACACCAATACGGGTGGTGTATGACTTCTCTGCCCATCAAGGTCAACAACCCAGTCTAAATGACTGCCTGTTGACAGGTCCGTCCATGGTGTCGGACCTGTCCCAACATCTATTGCGGTTTAGGCTGGGGAAGTACGCCTATACCAGTGACATCGAGAAAGCATTCTTGATGGTCAAGCTAAAGGAGGAAGATAGAGATGTTACCCGCTTTCTTTGGTTCAGCGACATTAGCGACTCTGAAAGTCCGGTCATCATATACCGTTTTCGGGTTGTACTCTTTGGGGCCACGTGTTCACAGTTTTTGTTAAATGCCACAATCAAAAAACATCTAGCTGATACTCATGAGGACACAAGTAAACTATCTCGCGGATTATATATAGACAATTTGCAGGGTTCTAGCGATAGTCAGGAGGATTTGTTATATACATACTGGCAAGCACGCAGATTGTTTGCGGATGCACATCTATTTCTCCGCGAGTGGGTTACTAATAGTGAAGATCTTCAGAGTTTGATACAGGTGGACGGTACGGCATCTCTTAACCAGGAAAAGTCCAGAAATTTGGGGATGATCTGGCAACCTAAACTTGACATACTAACTTTTTAACCAAGGTCTTTTGCTCAGCAGACAGGAGCGCACACAAAAAGAAGTCTTGAGCAAAGTTGCGCAATTTTTTTATCCTTTGGGTCTAGCATTACCCGTTACCATAAGAGCTAGGATTATAATGCAGGAAGTTTGGAGACGTAAAATAGGATGGGATGACAGTTTGCCCGAGGACCTGAATGACCAAGGGACATTGTTGTTGAATGAGTATGCCATCCTATGTACTAAACCTATACCTCGTAAAGTGGCGGCGTTCGGTGACGTTACGTTACACACGTTTTGCGATGCTAGCGCCACGGCATACGGGGTAGCCATATATGTCGTTACTTCATTTGGGGCACATTTAGTTACAGCCCGGGCCAAGGTAGCCCCGGTTAAAAAGGTGACTATCCCTAAAATGGAATTGACTGCCATGCTGCTATTAGCACGTCTGGTGCAACATGTACGCGCAGCATACGAGAGCGAATTAAATATTGAAATCGTTCACATTTGGTGCGATAGTCAGGTCGCACTCAACTGGATACATAGCAAGAAGTCTCTGCCAGTTTATGTGCGGAATAGGGTAGATGAGATTAGAGCCCTTTTGCCAGACGTTGCTTATATCATTATGTAAATACAAAAGAAAAGCCTAGTGATCTCATAACTAGGGGTATAACGGCTAGCCAGTTAGTGAAGTCCGAATTGTGGTGGCATGTTCCAAAGTGGCTGCTCCATGAAAGTGAATGGACGATTTGGCATGCTGTTGGTGAGGGACTCCTGCCACTGGAAACAGTGGCAGTTACAGCCCAATCACATGAGCCACCGGGTCCAATCATAGAGTGGGCAAGATTCGGTGACTATAATAAACTAGTCAGAGTTGTCGCTTGGGTATTGCGATATGTATCCAATATCAAGCTTAAAGTAACAGGCCAAGTCTGCAACAGGGGTCACAACATTGATGCTCGTGAATTTAAAGTAGCTCAAGTAACTTTGATCAAATGGGTTCAAGTAGAAACCTTTTCCAATGAATTAGAATCATTGCAAAGCTCGAATAAGACATTAATGCCTAATATAGTGCGTCAACTAAGGTTGCACCTAAACAATGGCCTCATCAGGTGTGAGGGTCGCCTGAAGTGTTCGGGTGTACCAGACGGCACAAACCACCCTATACTTATGCCAACAAGACATCACGTTACTGATCTATTGATCATACATGCACATAGGGAAGTAAAACACTACGGGGTATGTCATATTATATCAAATTTACGTCTCACATGGTGGATACCCAGAGTTCGACAAGTAGCTCGACGCGTCGTAAGAAAGTGTGTAATATGCCAGAGACTAAAAGGTAAACCTTATGCAACTGGACCAGCTCCACCTCTACCTGAATGCCGTGTGAAGCAGATAGAACCTTTCCAAGCTGTAGGGTTAGATTACACAGGGGCATTGAAGACGAGAGAGCATGAGAAGGTTTATATATTATTGTTTACCTGTGCAACGTCTCGAGCGGTACACCTAGAACTATGTGATAATATGTCTAGCGAAGAATTTATGCTGGCGTTTAGACGGTTTTGTGCCCGTCGTTCATTCCCTCAACTCATTCTTAGCGACAATGCTCCCACTTATGTCCAAGCATCAAAATATCTAAAGGATATGAGTAGTGATCCTACTATCATCACTTTTTTGGGAGAGAAGTGCGAATGGAGGTTCATTCCAGTTAAGGCACCTTGGTTTGGTGGAATGTGGGAACGGTGTGTTGGCATAGTAAAGTCAGGACTCAGAGCGGTAGTAGGACGTGCTCTATCAAAGAAGAGTGAGTTAACGACAGTCCTCACAGAGATAGAGGCAGTCGTGAATGATCGCCCGCTTACATATGTGTACACCGACCTGCAAGAACCACTACCATTAACGCCAGCTCACTTGCTATATGGAAAACCATTGACTGCGTTTCCATCTGATTTCCAATCCATAGTAGAGTTAGAGGATCCCTCGTTGTACTCCGAGCTAGCGGTGTCTAAGAGATACCAGTATATATCCAGGATAATCAAGGATTTTAGGAAACGGTGGATTAGTGAATATCTGCTAGCATTGAGGGAAAGGAGTGTTACCCCCTCTGGAAGACCAACGGCACCTACAGTTGGTGAAGTTGTTTTAATTAAAGAAGATAGTCCTCGTTTATACTGGAAATTGGGCCGCGTGTTGGAGGTATACAAGGGGGCAGACTCTGTAGAGCGGGTGGCGCTATTGAAGACAGCCACTGGAACTACTGTTCGTTCTGTCGCACGTTTGTACGCTTTGGAGCTCGATTCCGCATTGCAATCTGATGCTCCACCTGTTATTGCTGGGTCCGAGGATTCTCAAAGGAACGACTCACCTCTTACTGATGGTGATCATTCTCGGACCGGGACGCGTCCCAGACGCGCTGCTGCTGGCGCCGTCGACTTGTGGCGTCAGAAGATAGCCTCTGGGCAACTTTAAGTTTAAGGTGGGGTTCAGGTCTTTTTTTGTGGGGGGAGTGTATCGTAAATACGATAGGCTATAACTTTTGTGATCCCGTATGTCTCTGTGACGTCACGGTCGCTCCTGCAGCACGACGTAGGACGAGTAGATCGTATATTATAAGATTGTAAATAAGTTAAGTTATAAAAGGCCTAATATGCTATTAACCCGTTGGGCCCCGGCTAGTTATAATATTTTGTTCACCCCAGTCCCAAGCCATTTTCCCTTCTTTTTTTTTGTTTGCTAAAATGGAAGACAAGGATGAGAAATGGAAAAACAAAACAAAAAAATCACCTCGGACATTTTTTTTTGGGGGGGGGGGAGCCTCAACAAAATTTGTTGAGCCAAAATGGAAGAGAATGGTGAGAAATGAAGACAAAAATAAAAAAAAATAATAATTTCGGTCATTTGGGGGGCGGGGGGGGGGGGGGGGGTTCAATAGTTTGTCTCCCCCGCATGACCACCCGCCCGGGAGCACTAGGGTAAAAACTGAGTATGACATTGTACGGCATACACCCTAAGGAGTGTCTCACATAAATCTCAAGCCTCTAGCTCCCATACGACCGGAGTAATGAAGGTTCAAAGTGGCGGTGAACTAAGGGTGTAAAGTATCCCCACTAAGCCCACCACCACCAGCCGCGCGGCTGTCTCGGCCCGCTCACACCTACTGGCCCGGCTCCCACACACACTACGGTACCTCCCCCTCCTATTCTCCCGCTATTTCCTACCTTACGAGCCATGTAAGTGTTTTTTATATGTCGGACGCATTTGATGCGTCGCTGGGAGTTGGTGATCAAACACTGCCGACGCAACACGTGCGACACTGGGTCTCACTGGGTTAAGTAATATTGCCATGGTCTTATGTAGTATATATGAATTTATCGTATATATTAATATAATTTATCGTATAGAGCAACCTAGATGCGGTACGATAATTTGGGCTCCTGGCGTTTGCCAAGGCAGCAAGGTGTGCCTTTGAGGAACACCAGAGCCTTCACGAACACCGACCAGTTTACATCTATTTTCCGCCCTCAGTTGATCGCGCTTTTGTGCCTCTAATCAAAATACACTAACAGCAATACAAACAGCTACACCATCACGACGCTCTCATCGACGCCATGACTGACTTACAGATAAGCATAATATTCATGTCCATTCCCATGTAATCATTTATTCTTTCTTTCACTTGACTCGAGTCTCGGGACCGAAGTCTCGTTCCCCGTTGTCCGCCATATTGGGTAAACGTTCTCCCTTGCCTCATTGCCACGTGGAACTATTGGTGAGTTAATTCCTGGCTAGTATTAACCCTTATAACCTTACCCTATATAATATAATTTATTATGGGAGACCTTTGGATATATATTAGCTTGTTTCAGATCCAATTCAATTTAGATATGGAGTAATTCGATTTAGATTGATTTGATTTGATTCATTATAGCTTAGTAATATTTAACTTCCATTGATAGTTTATCACAACCACCATGACAAATACTATCACAATCACCAACATCATCATTACTAGTACCATAATCACCATTATCATCACTTCTGTGATGTGTGGCATCCTGTGATGATCATTATTGCTGCCACATAAGAGTAGCAAGCATACAGACACAGGGATTTCATCACTACAACTACAATCATCATCACTACTACTATCACCATCATCACTACTATTACCATCATCCACACGATTACAACACCTCTAATGTCAACTCACCTAACAAATGCGGGAGAGTTCTTTTCAGCCCCAGAACGAAGGCGTTCCCCATCATTGATAGGGGGGGGGGGGGGGAGGGGGAGAGGTCTGGAGGTGTGTGTGTGGGGGGGAGGGGGGGGTAAAACCCTATTTTGGATCTAAAATCATATCTATTGCACAAATTCAAAAAATATTGTTTTAGCGAGTCTCATTTACCCAACTAATGTTCATGTGAAATTTGGTGAAAATCCGTCCAACGGTCTAGGAGGAGTTCCGGGACAGACGGACATCAACATCGACAACGACGACAGAATTTTTTTTTTCCCATGATACCCACTATACGGGGGGGGGGGGGGGGGAGGGGGATACCAAACTCGGCTTATGTAGAGTTGATAAAGTAGACGTGCAGTTTTGCCCAAAATCAAAACGGCATACCCAACTCTGCGATGGGTTTCTATCATCACTAGTATTACCGTCATCAATCATACTATCACCCTCATCACCACTACTGCCATCTTCACTACTACTGTCATCAATACCATTACTATGATCATCATCACTACTATTACAATCGTCACAACTACTCTCAACCATCATCACTACTACTGTCACCATCATAACTACTACTGTCACCATTGTCACTACCATCATCATTGTTACTACAACTATCACCATCATCACTATTATCACTATCATCTTACAATCATCATTACTAGTGTTAACACCATCACAACTGTCATCATTATCACTACAACTATCACCATTATCACTACTATTATTACCATCATTACTACTATCACCTTCATCCCTACTGCTACTACCATCATTTCTACTGTCCACTAAACTAACCTAACTTAACCTAACCTAACCAAACCGGGGCAAGTTCCTCATACAAATGAGAGGCGAGTTGTTTTGGGGGCGTTATCTCCAGTAACCATCACTAATACTTTCACCATCATCACTACTACTATCCCCATTATCTACTACCATCATCACTGCTACTATTACCACCACTATCACAACTACTTTCACAATCACGACTGCCCTCACTACCATAATAACCATTATCATCACTACTGGCAATATCATAACTGCTACCATAATCACCACAACTATCACTACTACACTCAAGACACAATATAGTAACCACTACAGATCGTCACCACCATGATAAATACTATCACAATCACCAACATCATCACTACTAGTACCATAATCACCATTATCATCACTTCTGTGATGTGTGGCATCCTGTGATGGTCATTATTGCTGCCACATAACAGTGTGTGTGCCCCTGCGGGGCACACACAGTTTTAGTGATTTCATCACTACAACTACAACCATCATCACTACTATTATCACCATCATCACTACTATTACCTTCATCCCCACTATTACTACCATCACTTCTAATGTCAACTAAACTAACTGTATCTCTAAAGTTTTTGAAACTATTCTTGCTTCCAAATTTCTTAAGCATTTCTCTTCTCATAATCTGCTCTCCGATCACCAGTATGGCTTCCTTAAGGGTCGCTCTACTGGTGATCTTCTTTCATATCATACTAACTCTTGGTCATCCAACTTTCGGGACTTCGGTGAGACTTTTTCTGTTGCACTAGACATATCAAAGGCCTTCGATAGAATCTAGCACAAATCTTTAATTTCCAAACTGCCCTCCTTCGGTTTCTGTCCCTCCATCTGTGCCTTTGTCTCTAATTTTCTTTCCGGCCGTTCCATAGCTGCGGTTGTGGACGGCCATCGCTCATTTCCTCATCCTATCAACTCCAGTGTTCCTCAGGGTTCTGTCCTATCTTCTATTCTCTTTCTAATTTTCATAAATGATCTTCTCAACTGTACATCCAGTCCCATCCATTCATAGGCAGACGACTCTACCTTACACCACTCAATTAGTTTTCCAGAACGCCCCAGCCAGCAGTACCTCAAAGGTAAACGTAATGAAGCCATAAAATGCTTATCTTCTGATCTAGCTACTATTTCCAGTTGGGGTAGAGAAAACCTTGTTGCATTTAATGCTTCCAAAACTCAATTTATCCATCTTACTACCAGTCAGGAACCCCCAGAGGACTATCCTTTATTATTCAACAATACAAAAACCAACCCTTCATCTTCTCTCAATGTTCTCGGTGTCTCTTTTTCTTCTGCTCTTTCATGGAAAGACCATATTACCAGTCTCGCTAAGGCAGCCTCCCAGAAGCTGGGTGTGCTCAACCGCCTCAAGGGGTTCTTTACCCCTGCGCAGTTTCTTGCTTTGTACAGGGGCACAGTGCGTCCTTGTATTGAGTATTGTTCACATGTGTGGGGAGGATCCTCTCACACCACACTCCTAGATAAAGTAGAAAGGAAAGCCTTTCGTATCATTAATTCCCGTCCACTCACCAACTCTGTGCAATCTCTCTCTTCGCCGCAATGTTGCATCTCTCGCTATTCTATCGCTACTACAATAATCAGTGTTCCTCGGAGCTTTCCCAGTGTATACCAGCTCCTCTACGTTGGGTACGTAGTACCCGCCTTGCAACACAATCCCACTCCTACTCGTGTAACTTTCCAACCCAAGAGTGAAACGCTATTCTCAGACTTTCTTCTATTCAACTGCTGAGCTATGGAACTCTCTTCCAGAATCAGTCTTTCCCTCTTCCTATGACTTAAATTGCTTCAAACTCTGTGTGTCCAGGCATTTTGGCTCGAACGTCCCTTGATTTCGGCCCTGTCACTCTTTGAAATCTGGGTGAGGCACTCGCTGCAGGCAGTTATGCCTTTTGTCTCCCTCATTCACATAGAAAAAAATTATACAAATCTAATTTAACCCAACAAATGCCGGGTGAGTTGTTTTCAGCCCCAGAACTATGGCGTTCCCCATCATTGCTGGGGGGGGGGGGGTAAAACCATATTTTGGATCTAAAATCATAACAATTGCACAAATTCTAAAGATATTTGTTGACTGACATTTGCATTCACTCAACAAATGTTTGTGTGAAATTTGGTGAAAATCCGTCCAACGGTCTAGGAGGAGTTTCGGGACAGACGAACGACGACGGTGGTACGGTGGTACCCACTATATGGGGGGGGGGGGGGGGGGGGGGGGCGATACCAAACTCTGCTTATGCAGAGTTGATAATCCTTAAACATATTACAATTCACTGATCTTTACCCTGTCACTCTTTCAACTCTGGGGGAGGCACTTGTCACATGCAGCTCTGCCTTCTGTCTCTCTCATCCACATCGAGAAAAAAAACTAAAAATAAATTAGACGTGCCATTTTGCCCAAAATCAAAACGGCATACCCAACTATGCGATGGGTTACCATCACTAATATTACCACCATCACTACTACTATCATCATCTCTACAACTGTCACCATCATCACTACTACTTTCCTCATCACCATTACTATCATGATCACTACTACTATTACAATCATCACTAATACTCTCACCATCTTCACTAATACTGTCACCATTGTCACTACCATCATCAGTACCCCCTTGCCACATGACTCGTTGCTGCCGTTTGGGGGCTTCCGGGCTTGTAGGTGGAGCGGCCAAGGTTCTTGGCCGCTCTCCCTATCACCTCCAACTAATTTTGTCATGTCCTTTTCTTTCTCCTCCTTTTTAGTTTTCGTTTTTCCCTCTTCCGCTTTCTCCTGGGGCTACCATCAGAGGCCGGTCTCCCACCCTTGAACTTTTGTGGTCCCGTCCCTCCCTTCCCTTCCGGTTGACTTCCCTGTTTGCTTCCTTCCTTTCTCTTTAACTGCTTCGGAGGTTCTAGTTTCCTTAGGGCTTCGCCTTGGTGTCTCTGATCACTGCTGAGTTGGCAGAGTCCACCTGGCGACAGGTGCTGCCGGCCAGGGCTCGCAAGGCTCGTTGCTGGAGGATAGGCACTATAGGGTTGCTTTGGGGTTTCTGACTCCCTTCTCTCTTCCCAGTGAGTGTGTCAGGTGACTACGCCGGCCCCGTTCTCCGTGGGACAAAGCTGCAGGACAAATGCCCGGGTTGTACAAGGTCCCTAGCTCAAAGCCGAGACCTGTCCCATCTCAATTGGCCGCATTCTGGGTTTCGTGGCCCTGCGGAGGTCTTTCTCCCTTTCGTTGCCAGGGGCACCTGGTAACCGCAGTATCTTCTTCCATGCTTTACCCCCTTTTCTCTTGCTATGGTGACAACTTATGCTTTTTTCCCTGTTCTTCCCTGTTTATGGCTTCTGCTTTAGTGGTTCCGGTGAGTGAGCCCCTTGTGGCATGCAGCCTCCCACTTGGGGGTCTGTTGTCTGGCTGTCAGTCCGGTTCACCGCGGCAGCACGGTGAGCCGGGGATGGTTTTGGGTGCTCTCGACCGGTCCGCTGAAATATCCCTCGGTCGTCGCTCGTCCCTCTTGTCCATTACCGTTCCGAATCCTTCTACTACCCTTCCGTCTTCGTCACGTCTTTCTCCACCCTCCACTACCCCGGATTTCATCTCCTTTCCTGTAGTTATTTCTGCGTCTTCCTCTTCTCCCTCTAGTCATGTCACCCTCGACCCTTTTCTGCCCTCCCTCCCTCGTTCTCTTTCCTCTTCTTCTCCAGTTTCGTCCTCTTCTCGTCCTCGCTCCTCGGTCCTCCCTATGTCCTCTCTCTTTGCACCTCCTTCCTTTACTAAGTTTTTCTCCATCCCTGCTTCTGCGCCTCTAGCCGGTGATGACCTCCTCTTCCACCTGCGTCTCCTTCAACAGGTGGGAAAGGACGTCACCTTCCACTCCCGCCATGATACCTCCCGTCTTGTTACTGTCCAAAACGAACTTCAGGCTACTGCTATGTCCTCTTTCGTCGATTGTTCTGGCACCCCCATCCCGGCTCAAAAAGATCAACGACTCAACTCCTGTTCAGGGACTGTCCTGATCCCCGCTTCCATCCGTCTCGGGGGTCGTCCATTCGTGGATTGCGCCGACCTCGTCAAGGACATCGTTGTCGCTCAAGACCACAAGGTGGTTAGTGTGGTATGCTACACTATCCCTCCTTGCGACCTTCGCCGCCATCCCGCTAACATTGCCAAGATCTCTTTTGATGGACTTTCCCTTCCTGCCCATGTTATTGTCGGTGGTACTCGCCTCCCCGTGACTGCGTCTCTTCCCCGTCCACTCCAGTGTCGCAGCTGCTGGCGTTTCGGCCACCCGGCGAAGTTCTGCCGTACAGCCGCAGAGAGCCCACTCTGCCCGCGCTGTGCGCAGTCCGGACATGCCGTTGGCGAATGTCAGTCAACGTCCCAGTTCTGCCTTAATTGCCGCGGGTCTCATTCGGCCGACTCTAAGATTTTCCCCGTTCATCTGTTCGAGTCTGAGGTTGCTGTCCTCAAAGCGCAACACGGCCTTACGCTCACTGCAGCCCGCCAAGAGGCTCGTCGCTTGGGCTTCACCCCTCAGTCATTTTCCAAGACTCTGTCTCCTCCCCCCTCTTCTTCGCCTCCCTCTACCACGCCCCCCCCCTTTTTTTGGTTCCTCGGTCCCTTCCACCGCCTCCGCTCCCTCCGTCCCCCCGGTCACACCAGTTTCGTCATCTGCCTCCCTTCCTTCTACCGGTGCTTCTCCCGGATTTTCTCCTTCCTCCTCTTCTGTCTCCTCCGTTCGTCCTTCCGTCTCTTCCTTTTCTGTCCCTTTGTCTAACACTTTCTCTGTTCTCAGTCCTTCTCCTACTTCTGCCCCTTCATCTTGCTCTCTTCCTTGTTTTTCCTCTTCTAGTCTCCCTCAACGCTCTCACCGTTTCAAGCCTCCCCTCCGTTTTCCGTCATCTTCCTCTTCTAGTCGCCCCAAATCTCCTACTCGCTCTAAACTTCCCTTCTCCTCTACCAAACGGGCTCCTGTGCTCCGTTCTTCCTCACTCGCTTCCTCTTTTAAACGTAAGGGTGGTCTCCGTGATGTGCGGAGCTCAAGTCCCTGCGATAAGAAGAAGAAGTCGCCTCCTTCTCCTTCTGTTTCCCTTTCTCCTCTCTCCGTCCAGTCTCCTCCTCCCGTTACTGCGTCCCTAGATTTCTCCTACGAAACCCTACCTAAGATTGATGAATTTATCTGTTCTTCCCACCCACCACCTTCAACTGTTCATGCCGAAGTTCATCCTACCCCCTCTTCTCTCTCCCCTACCCCTCTCCCGCCTTCCCCTGCCCCATCCTCTTCCTCCACTCCCCCTTCTGGCCTTCCTCCGGGCCCTCCTCCTCTTCCTCCTCGTGACCCTCCCCCTCTTCCTTTTCCTGCCCTTACCCCTCCTTCTCTTCCCACCCGCCGTCCGTCCTTCCTACCTCTTCCGGCCTTTCTCCTTCCTCTCCTCTTTCTCTGTTAGACCTCTCTATGCCCCCCGGTTTCCAGTCTTCCCCTTCAACGTCTTCTCCAATTCCTGCTATTATTTCCCATCGTTAGCCTCTCTTGGCTATATTTTCCACCCACGGTGTTAACTGTATTTTGTAAATATGTTGTATATAGTGTACGTCTTTTCTTCCCTCTTGTACGCGTCTTCTTTTTAATCTTTTTTGTCTTTTTAATGTCCATTTTACAATGGAACATTCGTAGTTTTGCAGCACATCGTGTTGATCTTTGTTACCTTATCTCTAGGTTTAGCCCGCTTGTTATTAGTTTACAAGAATCGCATTTATCTAATGCCCCCTCCCCAATACCTTTTTACTCCTATTTAAGTTCTCCCCAATCCCAGTATGCTACTTGCCTCCTCGTACATCATGATGTCCCAGTGTCTCCGTTAACTATCCGTACCTCTCTTAAATGCACGCTTGCCAGAGTGTTCCTTTCACGCTGGCTTACAGTAGTTTCCATATACCTTTCCCCCTCGATGTTCCAGAATTAAACAGGATCCTTTCTCTATTACCTCTACCTTTCCTCATTTTAGGGGATTTTAATTGCAGGCATTCCCTGTGGGGTGACTCTACCATTAATACACGAGGTCGTTCCCTTGAGGCTCTGATTCGTACACACAATTTATTTCTTTTAAACACTGATGCCTCTACGCATTTTGATAGCGGTACCCGTACCTTCTCATGTATTGACTTGTCTCTGTGTTCCCCAACACTATCCTTGGATTTTATTTTATTTTTTTTTTTTTTTTTTTTTAAGAGACAATGAACGGAGGAAGGAAAAACACAGATAAAACAAAAAGGTCCATGTGCCTAAAGGCATCCTCCATTCATAAAATGTTTGTAACAACTGGATTTAAACATTTGTTGATTGTAAGTTTGTGGAAAGCAATACGAGGGAAGTGAATTCCAAAGAGTAGTAGCTCTGGGGATAAATGAATTCTGATAAGCAGAAGTTCTGCATTGTGGAGGAGAAAGTGTAAATTCATGGGCGCTCTCAGCTGCCCTAGTTCTACGGGGAAAGATGTGGAGAGGCGGCACAATTGAAGCAAGTTCCTCGGAACAATTGCTGTGAAAATATCTGTAGTGTGGCTAATGTAGGAAGGTCCTGTGTGATTGCAGGGTTATTGATTAATCTAATAGCTTTATTTTGAATTTTGTCCAACTGCCTCAATGCAACCACTCCACTTCCACCCCACAGAGGTGAACAGTAATCCATCTGAGAGCGCACATGACTTTTATATATTACGGCCAACTGCTCGTCAGTGAAGAATTCTCGAACTCTGTACAGGAGTCCCAGTTTTTTAGAGGCATTCTTAGCAATGCTTCTAACATAATGTGTCCAGCTCAAGTTAGTAGTTAACCCTTATTTAGCGGCGAGCAACATAAGTCGAGTTAAATAAAGCTGGACTATGTGGCGGCGCTCGACATAACTCGAGTGGCAATTTCAGCACGTAATGTGGCTGAGAGAGAGAGACAAGTGGTGGCAGGAGACTAGCGAGCGTATGACTGCTCCAGACCACCGCGGCGAACCTACTGACACAAATCTCAGCTCCCTCCTCCCTCTCTCTCACTCGCTACATACTCAATTATGTACTGAAAGTACCGAATTACCTGCTTTTGCACTCGCGTTGCATTATTGCAAGAAAACTATCCATCATACAAGGATCGTTATGGTGTCATTCGAAAGCTCTGTTTATGCCCTTTCAGGGATAGGTACTTGTTTTACGTTCTGGGTCTTATTTAGGCATGAAAATGATCACGTAAACAGCCCTATTTTGGCTAAAAACACCCCGCTGTGCGGTACACATAAATAAACCGCATAGGCCGCTCGTAAGGTGTTAATGTTACACCGAGAATGTCAATACTAGGGGAAGTGGGAATATTTACATCATTAACAAATATATGGGATCAGTGAGATTCTGTCGGTTAGAAAATTGAATGTACTTGGTTTTCTGTGCATTAAAGGAAACTAGATTCTCTTGTCCCCATTCATTAATTCTAGAAAGGTCCTGGTTCAGAGAAATTGCAGTGTTAATTTTTGAATTTATAAGATCAGGTTGGGTGAAAGAATTGGTAAATGTGAAGGAACTGTGGAGTGTTGAGTCATCTGCGTAGGAATGTATTGGATTATGAGTGGTAGATATGAGATCATTGATATGAATGAGGAACAGAGTTGGGGCCAAAACTGATCCCTGGGGAACACCAGCATTTATTGAGTGAAATTGAGAATAAAGGCCATCTACCATTACACATATTTTTCTGTTATGAAGATAAGAAGAAATTAGTGGAACTAATGATGCAAGGCCGTAGTGTGACATCTTCGACAATAAGGATTGATGCCAGACTCTATCAAATGCCTTTGATATATCCAGTGCTATTGTATGTGTTTCACCATGTTGGTCTGTAGCTTGGTTGATTTGATGCGTAAGAAGGCAAAGAATGTCTGCAGTTGATCGACATACATCGTCTAAAACCATATTGCCTATCACTGATTAATTTATTATTCTCCAGATGCTTAATTATGTGATTATTTAATATAATTTCAAAAACTTTGCCAAGAGTGGAAGTTATAGCTATTGGTCTGTAGTTTGATGGATCTGAAGAGGCACCTTTTTTAGGAACTGGATGGATGTTTGCTTCTTTCCAGGGTACTGGGAAGCATGAGGTATGAGTACACAGACGGAAATTTTTTGCCAATACAGGAGCGAGCACCAAGGAGCAATTCTTAAGTACTATTGGAGGAATTTCATCTGGACCAGGAGCCTTATCTACTGAGAGATTCTGCAAAATAGTTTTGACATGTCTGGTGTGGATCTTAAGTAAGGGAATTTCAGGTGAATTAAAATTAAGTACAGGGACATCTTGATTTATTTCATCTAAGGTTGAGTTGGTGGAGAAAATATCTGCAAGAAGGTTAGCTTTACCTCGTGGGTCACTTACAAGATTGCCAGTCGGAGATTTTAATGGTGGAATGGATGAAGCAGTAGTGAAGTTGGATTTGAATGAGTTAAGAGTAGACCAAAATATTTTGTTATCATTTGGATTATTTAGAAGTTTATTTGCCTGCTTATGGAGAAAGTTTGATTTAGTTAGGTTTAATACAGTTTTGGCATGATTTCTGATGTTTCTAAAGTAATTAAAGGCTTCATGTGTTTTTGATTTTGTGTATGCATTATAGGCTATTGCTTTTTGTTCAGTTACTCTAGCACAATTATGGTCAAACCATTTAGGTGAATTAGATCCTTTACTGTACTTTTGATGAGGAATACAAGTTTCCATTCCAATTTTTACAAAATCTTGTATGTGGCTCAAGGTGGAGTGTGCATCATTAGAAAAGAAAGAGGTCCAGGGAATATCAATAAAGAAACCTTGAAGACCCTCCCAGTCTGCCCTATCGTAATGCCATTTAGTCACCAAAACAGGTTCAGAGTGGGAAGGTGTGGTAGGTGATAGACAGGTGGCCTGTATCAGACAGTGATCAGAAGATCCAAGTGGGGACCTCACTGTAACATCATAATTTTCTGAATTGGTTGTTAAAAATAAGTCCAGTAGGTGGGAATTATGATTAGGATTATCTGGTACACGGGTGGGTTGGTTGACTAGTTGAATGAGATTAAATGAGTCTGCAAATAGCTCACATTCAAGACCAGCATCATCAGTCCTGGCTGAATGAGTGAGCCATTCAACATTATGGACATTAAAATCACCCAACACAGTGATTTCAGAAGAAGCATTTAAGTTGAGGACACTGAGTTGTGAGGCCAGAGAATCAAAAAGACTTTGCTCTGGAGGAGTATTTGGGGAACGGTAGATGCAACATATGTATTTAAATTTACCAGCAGAAATTAATTTGTATATAGAATAATCAAAATAGGGACAATTGAAACTAGTAACCTCCTCCAGGGCAATTTCAGATTTTGCGAAGCAACATACACCACCTTTAGGTCTGAAATTTTGGAGCAGTTGATAACCTGGAAAATTAAATCTAGATGTGTCAGATGTGGATGTTACTTGAGTCTGTCAAAAAAAGGAGAGTAGGGATTCTGCTTGAAGAAATTGGTGTACAGAATTGATGTTAGAGTGAAGTCCCCTTATATTACTAAAGAAATAGCTGTACTGACAAGCAGCTTTGGGACGTTGCAATGCTCTTGACACAGTCGCACTTGGGAGGTCTTTAATGATTACTGTGCGACTGACCACTTCCCGATTGTCCTCTCCCCTACGTCTTACTCCCCAGTGCCGCGCCCTCCCCGTTGATGTTTCGATCGTGCCGATTGGACATCTTTCGCTGATCTCGCCGTTCCGCCTAATCCGACCCCTGCTTTCCCGGACCCTGATGCCATGCTTACCAGTTTCCTGATGTTTTTGCTCCATGCTGCCTATACTTGTATTCCACGCATCACTCGGAGTATGTCTTCTAAGTGTGTACCGTGGTGGACTGCTCAGTGCACTTCGGCTTTACGCAATAAAAGAGCCAAGTGGAAGAGTTTCCGTCGGAAAAAAGGCTCTCCATATGAGCGGGATGCGTATACTCTTTTCAAACAGGCTAATGCCGTCTTCCGTCGTACAATCCGCTCTGCAAAAAAATCTAGCTGGATGTCGTATGCCTCTACTATCAACGCAGATAAAATTCCTCCAATAGTACTTAAGAATTGCTCCTTGGTGCTCGCTCCTGTATTGGCAAAAAATTTCCGTCTGTGTACTCATACCTCATGCTTCCCAGTACCCTGAAAAGAAGCAAACATCCATCCAGTTCCTAAAAAAGGTACCTCTTCAGATCCATCAAACTACAGACCAATAGCTATAACTTCCACTCTTGGTAAAGTCTTTGAAATTATATTAAATAATCACATAATTAAGCATCTTGAGAATAATAAATTAATCAGTGATAGGCAATATGGTTTTAGACGATGTCGATCAACTGCAGACATGCTTTGCCTTCTTACGCACCAAATCAACCAAGCTTCAGACCAACGTGGTGAAACACATACAATAGCACTGGATATATCAAAGGCATTTGATAGAGTCTGGCATCAATCCTTATTGTCGAAGATGTCACACTACGGCCTTGCATCATTTTTTTTTTTTTTTATTTTTTTTTTTAGTTCCACTAATTAGTTCCACTAATTTCTTCTTATCTTCATAACAGAAAAATATGTGTAATGGTAGATGGCCTTTATTCTCAATTTCACTCAATAAATGCTGGTGTTCCCCAGGGTTCAGTTTTGGCCCCAATTCTGTTCCTCATTCATATCAATGATCTCATATCTACCACTCATAATCCAATACATTCCTACGCAGATGACTCAACACTCCACAGTTCCTTCACATTTACCAATTCTTTCACCCAACCCGATCTTATAAATTCAAAAATAAACACTGCAATTTCTCTGAACCAGGACCTTTCTAGAATTAATGGATGGGGACAAAAGAATCTAGTTTCCTTTAATGCACAGAAAACCAAGTACATTCAATTTTCTAACCGACAGAATCTCACTGACTCCCTTATATTTGTTAATGATGAAAATATTCCCACTTCCCCTAGTAGTGACATTCTCGGTGTAACATTAACTACTAACTTGAGCTGGACACATTATGTTAGAAGCATTGCTAAGAATGCCTCTAAAAAACTGGGACTCCTGTACAGAGTTCGAGAATTCTTCACTGACGAGCAATTGGCTGTAATATATAAAAGTCATGTGCGTTCTCAGATGGATTACTGTTCACCTCTGTCGGGTGGAAGTGGAGTGGTTGCATTGAGGCAGTAGGACAAAATTCAAAATAAAGCAATTAAAGATTAATCAATAACCCTGCAATCACACAGGACCTTCCTACATTATCCATACAAAGAAACGTTGCATCCCTTGCATTATTCTACAGATATTTTCACAGCAATTGTTCCGAGGAACTTGCTTCAATTGTGCCGCCTCTCCACATCTTTCCCCGTAGAACTAGGGCAGCTGAGAGCGCCCATGAATTTACACTTTCTCCTCCACAATGCAGAACTTCTGCATATCAGAATTCATTTATCCCCAGAGCTACTACTCTTTGGAATTCACTTCCCTCGAATTGCTTTCCACAAACTTACAATCTACAAATATTTAAATCCAGTTGTTACAAACATTTTATGAATGGAGGATGCCTTTAGGCACATGGACCTTTTTATTTTATCTGTGTTTTTCCTTCCTCCGTTCATTGTCTCTTAAAAAAAAAAAAAAAAAAAAAAAAAAAGATACACCTGTTCCACAAGTCTGGGCTCGCGTCAGGAAGATTGCAGGGAAACATGCGCCTACGCCGGCCCCAGTCCTCCATACCAACACTGGCATTGTGGGCGATCCGTCTCTGGTGGCCAATATGTTGGGACAACATTTCAGTGATGTTAGCACTGGCTCCCATCTCCCGCCCTCCTTCCAGATGCATAAACGCCGTTCTGAACTTAAGCGTCTTGACTTCGCCTTATCATCTGATCAGTTTTTCAATGCCCCCTTCTCCCGGGCTGAGCTTGAGTCTAGCCTGGGAGCCTGTAAAGATACATGTGAAGGCCCTGACGGTGTCCATTACTTGATGCTGAAGCACTTATCTCCACCTGCTCTTGGCTTTCTCTTATCCATCTACAACCGTCTGTGGTCCACAGGCTTTTTTCCGGCTGAGTGGAGACATGCCATCCTTCTCCCATTCCTTAAGCCGGGTAAGTCGGGCCATACACCAGCAGATTACCGTCCCATTGCCCTGGTCAGTTGTGTAGGCAAATTATTAGAACGCATGGTTCACTCCCGCTTAATGTGGCTCCTGGAATCAAGAGGCATCCTGTCACCTTTTCAATATGGCTTTCGCAAGGGCCGTAGTACTTTGGACCCATTATTGAGATTGGCGACTTCTATCAGCGACGCCTTTTCGGACACTAAGTCGGTTTTAGCTGTATTCTTCGATCTTGAAAAAGCGTATGATACTGCCTGGAAATACAACATCATTCATACCCTTTTAAGTTCTGGTGTGTCTGGCAACATGGCGGTATTCTTGAAGAACTTTCTCCGTGATCGTACTTTCCGAGTCAAGCTTCAGAATACATTCTCACGAACATACCCCCAACACGACGGTGTCCCACAGGGTTGTGTTCTTGGTACCATCCTTTTTATCCTAGCTATTAATGGTATTACTTCTTCTCTCCCTCTTGGTGTCTGTGCTTCTTTGTATGTGGACGACTTCGCTATTTATGCTGTGGGTTTGGATATCGCTGCCCTACAACATCTCATGCAGAAGGCCATTGATGCAGCTGCGCAGTGGGCTACGGCCCATGGTTTTCGGTTTTCGCCCTCGAAATCTTGTGCCGTCTTCTTCACAAAACGCCATACAGTCCCGCATCCTGTTCTTACGTTGTATAACCGCCCTCTGCCTTACAGGTCCTCTGCTCCATTCTTAGGTCTCATTTTCAATACTCGGTTGACATGGTACCCGCACATTACTTCGTTACTGACCTCCACCACCCGACGGCTTCAACTCTTACAAACCCTTAGCCACTTGTCTTGGGGTGCGGACCGGACGACTCCTCTGCGCCTCCATACAACGCTTATTTTCTCCAAGATCGATTATGGCTGCCAGGTATATGCCTCCGCTGCACGTACAAACCTTAAGCGCCTAGACTCCCTTCACCATCACGGTCTGCGCTTGTCGCTAGGGGCTTTTCGCTCTACTCCGGTTATTAGCCTTTATGCTGAATCAGGTGTCCCACCGCTATCATCCAGGCGGGATAAACTGACCCTTCGATGTCATCTTCGCCTTCTGCAACACAGTTCGGCTGGTTTTCCTCCCACGGCTTCCGGCTTAGCCCCATCAGTGTCTCCTACTTCGTTCCCCGGTCGGGTCTCTGCTTTACTAGCCTCCTTCTCTTTTCCCATTCCATCGGTGCTACCCCTCCGACAGTCAGAGTTCCCCCCATGGCTACTCCCTCGCCCTACCGTTTGTACGGCTGCCCTCCCCCCCTCTAAGGCCTCTTCAACCCCACAGTTGCTTTATGCTCAGTTTGCAGAACATATGCTACACCACTCTTCAGCCGTTCCAGTGTACACTGATGGTTCCAAGACCTCCGCCGGTACAGGGTTTGCGGTTGTGTTCCCGGACCGGACCTTCCAACGTCACATCCAATCATGTGCTAGTGTCTTTACGGCCGAGTTATTTGCTATTTTATTTGCCCTACGTACTATTTTTTGTTCACACCTGCATACCTTTGTAATTTTTAGTGACTCCCTTAGTGCTCTTCAGAGTATTCAGTCTCTTCCCGCTGTTAACCCCTTAGTGCTGGAGATTCAAGAATGGTTGTTCCGCATCGCTACTAAATTGAAGTCCCTGTCTTTCTGTTGGGTCCCGAGTCATGTTGGAGTGCCTGGCAATGAGCGGGTTGATTTTTTCGCCCGCTCTGCTATTACCACTCACCGACTCGTGCCACGACGTATTCCTGCATCTGATTACTTCCCGCGTGTTACTCAATTACTACGTCAGCGCTGGCAGGACGAATGGACCTCCATGAGGGTGTCTGATGTCAAACTGCGTTCTGTCAAACCTTCCGTCCTACCTTGGAACACTTCCTCTCATCGCAATCGTCGATGGGAGACCGCTCTAGCCCGTCTTCGGCTCGGCCACACCAGGCTCACGCATGGTCATTTGATGTCCTGTGATGTCCCCACGCTCTGTCCTTGCTGCCATATTCCAGTGTCTGTCCAGCATCTCCTGATCGACTGTCCGCGTTTCTCCAATGCCCGACGGTGGGCTTTCCCCTTCATATCCTCCCTTAACACCTTACGAGCGGCCTATGCGGTTTATTTATGTGTACCGCCCAGCGGGGTGTTTTTAGCCAAAATAGGGCTGTTTACGTGATCATTTTCATGCCTAAATAAGACCCAGAACGTAAAACAAGTACCTATCCCTGAAAGGGCATAAACAGAGCTTTCGAATGACACCATAACGATCCTTCAATGATGGATAGTTTTCTTGCAATAACCGTGCAACGCGAGTGCAAAAAGCAGGTAATTCGGTACTTTCGGTACATAATTGAGTATGTAGCGAGTGAGAGAGGGAGGAGGGAGCTGAGATTTGTGTCAGTAGGTTCGCCGCGGTGGTCTGGAGCAGTCATACGCGCGCTAGTCTCCTGCCACCACTTGTCTCTCTCTCTCAGCCACATTACGTGCTGAAATTGCCACTCGAGTTATGTCGAGCGCCGCCACATAGTCCAGCTTTATTTAACTCGACTTATGTTGCTCGCCGCTAATTAAGGGTTAATCGCCCCCTTGTCTTAGCCGATATGCTTGGGGAGTCCCCCACTTTCTCCCTCCCACATCTTATGCGGTTTCTCCTCCATACCCGTCTCCTTCAGCTTCTTTAATTAGTGTTTCCTAGTCTTCTCCTCTACTCCGTATTGCGCCCAGCCCCACACCACCTCCGATGTTTTTTTTTTTCCACAAAGATTCTTTTGGTGCCACATAGTCTTTTTAGGCTTGGTGCGAATCCCTATTTTAATAATAATAATCATCACTACTCTCATCATTATCACTACAACTATCACCACAATCATTATTATCATCATCATCTTACAATCATCATTACTTGTCACCATCATCACTACTACTAAGAATGCCATCATTGCTGGGTGTGTGTGTGTGTGTGTGTGTGTGTGGGGGGGGGGGGGGGGGTAAAACCATATTTTGGATCTAAAATCATAACTATTGCACAAATTAAAAAAAACATTTTTGACTAACGTTCGCATTCACCCAACAAATGTTTGTGTGCAATTTGGTGAAAATCCGTCCAACAGTCTAGGTCCCCAAGGAGGAGTTTCGGGACAGACACACCACATCGACGACGACGACAGATTTTTTTTTCCGGTGGTACCCACTATACAGGGGGTGGCGGGGATACCAAACTCTGCTTATGCAGAGTTGATATAAACTAAAGTATTATTCGCAAGTGTGGGGAGGTTCCACCCATACCGCACTTCTCGAAAGAGTAGAGTCAAAAGTTTTTCGCCTCATCAACTCACTTCCTTTTTGTGGCCTTGGCATACCTCTCAAGGCCACGTGGATGGAGGGATGTTGGTTGCCAAATGGTGTTATACTTGTTCCATATCCAAACACAACTTGTGTGTGAATATTGATCCCATAAGAGCCTTATGTAGGTTGGATATAGAGTCAAATATACCGGACATCTGAGAGTCGTCACAAGGGCTGAGTACATATTGCACCAAGAAGAAAAGGTAAAAATCTGAATGCAGAGAATAAAGCCGCAGACCATAACACAGATAGCGGCAATCACGGCCACAACAACAGAAGGGCACAAGAGCCAGCCATCACCCAACCAAGCAGGCTCTTATTGCCCTTCAGGCCCAACACACCGGGCCAACACCACCAGGCACTTCTTACAGGGAACAGAATTACCGGAGACATTGCCGCCGAAACCAAGACCACCGTCGGTGATCTACCTCGACTAAAACTTCTTGGGCTAATGTTTGGGGCTTGATCATGTATTTGGCCTATCAAGGGAATTGGTTCAAGGCTGTTTCCAAGAAGCATCTCTTATTTCCTCTGACTCAACAACTGATTTAGCCTTGGTTCGGGGCTGGGCTTTGGATTGTGTATGCTAAGCCATTCTGGTGAGAATAAAACTCAATCAGTTGGTAGCGATGAAACTGTTTAGCCCTGGCAAGGAAGGACTTTGGTCGCCTGGTCCTCCCATGGAAAGCAACCCATCTCAAAAAGCCAACAAAGCAAGAGAGGATTCAGAGCTGTGGGCCATGAGCCCACCCAAGACCACAGCCATCAACGCCAACCTAAGATATCCGAGAGATGAGAAGACCAACAGCAGTGGGAGAAATCACAATCAGATATTCAGAACTCAAGATTGTGATTAACCTAACCTTCCCCCTACTCTTGGTAAAAATATATAGTCTGTATGTTGTCTTAAAGCTCCTTAACTCATAAGCTGCGCATCTATGGTATTTGAAAGTGCCCGCCATGCGAAGGTATTTTGGTTCATTCCTGAGAAAAATCGTCAATTTACCATATATATAATTAATACTTATCCATATGCTCCTATTTTACTTTTAATATGAACATATGAACATTGGAAAGCAATAAAACAAGTGGTAACAGCAATTGGCTGGTGAAAATCGTATATTTTATCCCCACGGTCGTAATCTGACCCGGACCGGCGAGAGAGAGACACCCTCCCTCTCTCCTGTCTCGCATGGTACTGAGAGACCAGAGGAAGTCTGAGACTGGCTCAGAGGCTTGGAGAAAGACTCCCCTATCTTCCCCTCTCTCTCCCAGCCAGCCTCGCACGAAAAACTCTATAAATATCGGGAATAATAGGGGAAATACCGGATAATTGAGGAGGGGGGAAGAGGGGGAGGGACACATGTGTAGGAGTGGTAGCAAGTAATGGAGGGGAATTATCTCACCTAATCACAAATTGCTTTGTTTTGAGTGCCACTAGGATGTTTTGAAAGTGTTTTTTATGCCTTGGATCTTAAGGCCCGAATTCTAGAATAAGGCTTGAGACCGAATTAAGTCTTGAGTCAGTCTCAAGTCGGACATGAGGCGAGCTTTAAAAAAACTGATATGCTAAAACGAGTCTGGAAATTATCTAAGACCGAGACGACGCCTCTGAGCCTAAGCTACCTTCAAGTAGGCCTGAGACAGACTTGAGAGTGAGCGTGGCAGATAGAGTTTGACAGAGATCGAGTTGATTGACGTTTTCGTCAATTAGAAAACTTAAACCTGCTTGTAAAAGGTGACAATTAGTGGACAGGCAGAATCCCATGACATTTTTAATGATGTGCAGTTCAAGGAAAGGTACAAGTTCACCAAAAGGGACTTTTTGGACATTCTGCAAACCTGAGTTGCCCGAATCGGCCTCATTTGTTGGTCTTAGGAGACTCGTTTATATATATAATAATATATTATAATCCTGCTCAATCATTAAACATACAGTATATTTCATTACAGTATAATATTCACTAAATTGGGATGAGAGAAAACTGTTAAATCAAGAAGTAGGCTACAGTACGAATGCACAAGTTTCTATAATTACAAAATCTTTGGGCAAGATTGGGAAGAATATTCTCTCGAATGATTAAATGTATCATATATCGGTTATTATAATCAACATGCAATTATAGTTTGCCACAGTAAACTATTTGTTATTTTTTTTTTTTTTTTTTAAGAGACAATGAATGGAGGAAGGAAAAACACAGATAAAACAAAAAGGTCCATGTGCCTAAAGGCATCCTCCATTCATAAAATGTTTGTAACAACTGGATTTAAACATTTGTTGATTGTAAGTTTGTGGAAAGCAATTCGAGGGAAGTGAATTCCAAAGAGTAGTAGCTCTGGGGATAAATGAATTCTGATAAGCAGAAGTTCTGCATTGTGGAGGAGAAAGTGTAAATTCATGGGCGCTCTCAGCTGCCCTAGTTCTACGGGGAAAGATGTGGAGAGGCGGCACAATTGAAGCAAGTTCCTCGGAACAATTGCTGTGAAAATATCTGTAGAATAATGCAAGGGATGCAACGTTTCTTCGTATGGCTAATGTAGGAAGGTCCTGTGTGATTGCAGGGTTATTGATTAATCTAATAGCTTTATTTTGAATTTTGTCCAACTGCCTCAATGCAACCACTCCACTTCCACCCCACAGAGGTGAACAGTAATCCATCTGAGAGCGCACATGACTTTTATATATTACGGCCAACTGCTCGTCAGTGAAGAATTCTCGAACTCTGTACAGGAGTCCCAGTTTTTTAGAGGCATTCTTAGCAATGCTTCTAACATAATGTGTCCAGCTCAAGTTAGTAGTTAATGTTACACCGAGAATGTCAATACTAGGGGAAGTGGGAATATTTACATCATTAAAAAATATATGGGAGTCAGTGAGATTCTGTCGGTTAGAAAATTGAATGTACTTGGTTTTCTGTGCATTAAAGGAAACTAGATTCTCTTGTCCCCATTCATTAATTCTAGAAAGGTCCTGGTTCAGAGAAATTGCAGTGTTTATTTTTGAATTTATAAGATCGGGTTGGGTGAAAGAATTGGTAAATGTGTAGGAACTGTGGAGTGTTGAGTCATCTGCGTAGGAATGTATTGGATTATGAGTGGTAGATATGAGATCATTGATATGAATGAGGAACAGAGTTGGGGCCAAAACTGATCCCTGGGGAACACCAGCATTTATTGAGTGAAATTGAGAATAAAGGCCATCTACCATTACACGTATTTTTCTGTTATGAAGATAAGAAGAAATTAGTGGAACTAATGATGCAAGGCCGTAGTGTGACATCTTCGACAATAAGGATTGATGCCAGACTCTATCAAATGCCTTTGATATATCCAGTGCTATTGTATGTGTTTCACCATGTTGGTCTGTAGCTTGGTTGATTTGATGCGTAAGAAGGCAAAGAATGTCTGCAGTTGATCGACATCGTCTAAAACCATATTGCCTATCACTGATTAATTTATTATTCTCCAGATGCTTAATTATGTGATTATTTAATATAATTTCAAAAACTTTGCCAAGAGTGGAAGTTATAGCTATTGGTCTGTAGTTTGATGGATCTGAAGAGGCACCTTTTTTAGGAACTGGATGGATGTTTGCTTCTTTCCAGGGTACTGGGAAGCATGAGGTATGAGTACACAGACGGAAAAATTTTGCCAATACAGGAGCGAGCACCAAGGAGCAATTCTTAAGTACTATTGGAGGAATTTCATCTGGACCAGGAGCCTTATCTACTGAGAGATTCTGCAAAATAGTTTTGACATGTCTGGTGTGGATCTTAAGTGAGGGAATTTCAGGTGAATTAAAATTAAGTACAGGGACATCTTGATTTATGTCATCTAAGGTTGAGTTGGTGGAGAAAATATCTGCAAGAAGGTTAGCTTTACCTCGTGGGTCACTTACAAGATTGCCAGTCGGAGATTTTAATGGTGGAATGGATGAAGCAGTAGTGAAGTTGGATTTGAATGAGTTAAGAGTAGACCAAAATATTTTGTTATCATTTGGATTATTTAGAAGTTTATTTGCCTGCTTATGGAGAAAGTTTGATTTAGTTAGGTTTAATACAGTTTTGGCATGATTTCTGATGTTTCTAAAGTAATTAAAGGCTTCATGTGTTTTTGATCTTGTGTATGCATTGTAGGCTATTGCTTTTTGTTCAGTTACTCTAGCACAATTATGGTCAAACCATTTAGGTGAATTAGATCTTTTACTGTACTTTTGATGAGGAATAAAAGTTTCCATTCCAATTTTTACAAAATTTTGTATGTGGCTCAAGGTGGAGTGTGCATCATTAGAAAAGAAAGAGGTCCAGGGAATATCAATAAAGAAACCTTGAAGACCCTCCCAGTCTGCCCTATCGTAATGCCATTTAGTCACCAAAACAGGTTCAGAGTGGGAAGGTGTGGTAGGTGATAGACAGGTGGCCTGTATCAGACAGTGATCAGAAGATCCAAGTGGGGACCTCACTGTAACATCATAATTTTCTGAATTGGTTGTTAAAAATAAGTCCAGTAGGTGGGAATTATGATTAGGATTATCTGGTACACGGGTGGGTTGGTTGACTAGTTGAATGAGATTAAATGAGTCTGCAAATAGCTCACATTCAAGACCAGCATCATCAGTCCTGGCTGAATGAGTGAGCCATTCAACATTATGGACATTAAAATCACCCAACACAGTGATTTCAGAAGAAGCATTTAAGTTGAGGACACTGAGTTGTGAGGACAGAGAATCAAAAAGACTTTGCTCTGGAGGAGTATTTGGGGAACGGTAGATGCAACATATGTATTTAAATTTACCAGCAGAAATTAATTTGTATATAGAATAATCAAAATAGGGACAATTGAAACTAGTAACCTCCTCCAGGGCAATTTCAGATTTTGCGAAGCAACATACACCACCTTTAGGTCTGAAATTTTGGAGCAGTTGATAACCTGGAAAATTAAATCTAGATGTGTCAGATGTGGATGTTACTTGAGTCTGTCAAAAAAAGGAGAGTAGAGGATTCTGCTTGAAGAAATTGGTGTACAGAATTGATGTTAGAGTGAAGTCCCCTTATATTACTAAAGAAATAGCTGTACTGACAAGCAGCTTTGGGACGTTGCAATGCTCTTGACACAGTCGCACTTGGGAGGTCTTTAATGATTACTGTGCGACTGACCACTTCCCGATTGTCCTCTCCCCTACGTCTTACTCCCCAGTGCCGCGCCCTCCCCGTTGATGTTTCGATCGTGCCGATTGGACATCTTTCGCTGATCTCGCCGTTCCGCCTAATCCGACCCCTGCTTTCCCGGACCCTGATGCCATGCTTACCAGTTTCCTGATGTTTTTGCTCCATGCTGCCTATACTTGTATTCCACGCATCACTCGGAGTATGTCTTCTAAGTGTGTACCGTGGTGGACTGCTCAGTGCACTTCGGCTTTACGCAATAAAAGAGCCAAGTGGAAGAGTTTCCGTCGGAAAAAAGGCTCTCCATATGAGCGGGATGCGTATACTCTTTTCAAACAGGCTAATGCCGTCTTCCGTCGTACAATCCGCTCTGCAAAAAAAATCTAGCTGGATGTCGTATGCCTCTACTATCAACGCAGATAAAATTCCTCCAATAGTACTTAAGAATTGCTCCTTGGTGCTCGCTCCTGTATTGGCAAAAAATTTCCGTCTGTGTACTCATACCTCATGCTTCCCAGTACCCTGAAAAGAAGCAAACATCCATCCAGTTCCTAAAAAAGGTACCTCTTCAGATCCATCAAACTACAGACCAATAGCTATAACTTCCACTCTTGGTAAAGTCTTTGAAATTATATTAAATAATCACATAATTAAGCATCTTGAGAATAATAAATTAATCAGTGATAGGCAATATGGTTTTAGACGATGTCGATCAACTGCAGACATGCTTTGCCTTCTTACGCACCAAATCAACCAAGCTTCAGACCAACGTGGTGAAACACATACAATAGCACTGGATATATCAAAGGCATTTGATAGAGTCTGGCATCAATCCTTATTGTCGAAGATGTCACACTACGGCCTTGCATCATTTTTTTTTTTTTTTATTTTTTTTTTTAGTTCCACTAATTAGTTCCACTAATTTCTTCTTATCTTCATAACAGAAAAATATGTGTAATGGTAGATGGCCTTTATTCTCAATTTCACTCAATAAATGCTGGTGTTCCCCAGGGTTCAGTTTTGGCCCCAATTCTGTTCCTCATTCATATCAATGATCTCATATCTACCACTCATAATCCAATACATTCCTACGCAGATGACTCAACACTCCACAGTTCCTTCACATTTACCAATTCTTTCACCCAACCCGATCTTATAAATTCAAAAATAAACACTGCAATTTCTCTGAACCAGGACCTTTCTAGAATTAATGGATGGGGACAAAAGAATCTAGTTTCCTTTAATGCACAGAAAACCAAGTACATTCAATTTTCTAACCGACAGAATCTCACTGACTCCCTTATATTTGTTAATGATGAAAATATTCCCACTTCCCCTAGTAGTGACATTCTCGGTGTAACATTAACTACTAACTTGAGCTGGACACATTATGTTAGAAGCATTGCTAAGAATGCCTCTAAAAAACTGGGACTCCTGTACAGAGTTCGAGAATTCTTCACTGACGAGCAATTGGCTGTAATATATAAAAGTCATGTGCGTTCTCAGATGGATTACTGTTCACCTCTGTCGGGTGGAAGTGGAGTGGTTGCATTGAGGCAGTTGGACAAAATTCAAAATAAAGCAATTAAAGATTAATCAATAACCCTGCAATCACACAGGACCTTCCTACATTATCCATACAAAGAAACGTTGCATCCCTTGCATTATTCTACAGATATTTTCACAGCAATTGTTCCGAGGAACTTGCTTCAATTGTGCCGCCTCTCCACATCTTTCCCCGTAGAACTAGGGCAGCTGAGAGCGCCCATGAATTTACACTTTCTCCTCCACAATGCAGAACTTCTGCATATCAGAATTCATTTATCCCCAGAGCTACTACTCTTTGGAATTCACTTCCCTCGAATTGCTTTCCACAAACTTACAATCTACAAAATTTTAAATCCAGTTGTTACAAACATTTTATGAATGGAGGATGCCTTTAGGCACATGGACCTTTTTATTTTATCTGTGTTTTTCCTTCCTCCGTTCATTGTCTCTTAAAAAAAAAAAAAAAAAAAAAAAAAAAAGATACACCTGTTCCACAAGTCTGGGCTCGCGTCAGGAAGATTGCAGGGAAACATGCGCCTACGCCGGCCCCAGTCCTCCATACCAACACTGGCATTGTGGGCGATCCGTCTCTGGTGGCCAATATGTTGGGACAACATTTCAGTGATGTTAGCACTGGCTCCCATCTCCCGCCCTCCTTCCAGATGCATAAACGCCGTTCTGAACTTAAGCGTCTTGACTTCGCCTTATCATCTGATCAGTTTTTCAATGCCCCCTTCTCCCGGGCTGAGCTTGAGTCTAGCCTGGGAGCCTGTAAAGATACATGTGAAGGCCCTGACGGTGTCCATTACTTGATGCTGAAGCACTTATCTCCACCTGCTCTTGGCTTTCTCTTATCCATCTACAACCGTCTGTGGTCCACAGGCTTTTTTCCGGCTGAGTGGAGACATGCCATCCTTCTCCCATTCCTTAAGCCGGGTAAGTCGGGCCATACACCAGCAGATTACCGTCCCATTGCCCTGGTCAGTTGTGTAGGCAAATTATTAGAACGCATGGTTCACTCCCGCTTAATGTGGCTCCTGGAATCAAGAGGCATCCTGTCACCTTTTCAATATGGCTTTCGCAAGGGCCGTAGTACTTTGGACCCATTATTGAGATTGGCGACTTCTATCAGCGACGCCTTTTCGGACACTAAGTCGGTTTTAGCTGTATTCTTCGATCTTGAAAAAGCGTATGATACTGCCTGGAAATACAACATCATTCATACCCTTTTAAGTTCTGGTGTGTCTGGCAACATGGCGGTATTCTTGAAGAACTTTCTCCGTGATCGTACTTTCCGAGTCAAGCTTCAGAATACATTCTCACGAACATACCCCCAACACGACGGTGTCCCACAGGGTTGTGTTCTTGGTACCATCCTTTTTATCCTAGCTATTAATGGTATTACTTCTTCTCCCTCTTGGTGTCTGTGCTTCTTTGTATGTGGACGACTTCGCTATTTATGCTGTGGGTTTGGATATCGCTGCCCTACAACATCTCATGCAGAAGGCCATTGATGCAGCTGCGCAGTGGGCTACGGCCCATGGTTTTCGGTTTTCGCCCTCGAAATCTTGTGCCGTCTTCTTCACAAAACGCCATACAGTCCCGCATCCTGTTCTTACGTTGTATAACCGCCCTCTGCCTTACAGGTCCTCTGCTCCATTCTTAGGTCTCATTTTCAATACTCGGTTGACATGGTACCCGCACATTACTTCGTTACTGACCTCCACCACCCGACGGCTTCAACTCTTACAAACCCTTAGCCACTTGTCTTGGGGTGCGGACCGGACGACTCCTCTGCGCCTCCATACAACGCTTATTTTCTCCAAGATCGATTATGGCTGCCAGGTATATGCCTCCGCTGCACGTACAAACCTTAAGCGCCTAGACTCCCTTCACCATCACGGTCTGCGCTTGTCGCTAGGGGCTTTTCGCTCTACTCCGGTTATTAGCCTTTATGCTGAATCAGGTGTCCCACCGCTATCATCCAGGCGGGATAAAACTGACCCTTCGATGTCATCTTCGCCTTCTGCAACACAGTTCGGCTGGTTTTCCTCCCACGGCTTCCGGCTTAGCCCCATCAGTGTCTCCTACTTCGTTCCCCGGTCGGGTCTCTGCTTTACTAGCCTCCTTCTCTTTTCCCATTCCATCGGTGCTACCCCTCCGACAGTCAGAGTTCCCCCCATGGCTACTCCCTCGCCCTACCGTTTGTACGGCTGCCCTCCCCCCCTCTAAGGCCTCTTCAACCCCACAGTTGCTTTATGCTCAGTTTGCAGAACATATGCTACACCACTCTTCAGCCGTTCCAGTGTACACTGATGGTTCCAAGACCTCCGCCGGTACAGGGTTTGCGGTTGTGTTCCCGGACCGGACCTTCCAACGTCACATCCAATCATGTGCTAGTGTCTTTACGGCCGAGTTATTTGCTATTTTATTTGCCCTACGTACTATTTTTTGTTCACACCTGCATACCTTTGTAATTTTTAGTGACTCCCTTAGTGCTCTTCAGAGTATTCAGTCTCTTCCCGCTGTTAACCCCTTAGTGCTGGAGATTCAAGAATGGTTGTTCCGCATCGCTACTAAATTGAAGTCCCTGTCTTTCTGTTGGGTCCCGAGTCATGTTGGAGTGCCTGGCAATGAGCGGGTTGATTTTTTCGCCCGCTCTGCTATACCACTCACCGACTCGTGCCACGACGTATTCCTGCATCTGATTACTTCCCGCGTGTTACTCAATTACTACGTCAGCGCTGGCAGGACGAATGGACCTCCATGAGGGTGTCTGATGTCAAACTGCGTTCTGTCAAACCTTCCGTCCTACCTTGGAACACTTCCTCTCATCGCAATCGTCGATGGGAGACCGCTCTAGCCCGTCTTCGGCTCGGCCACACCAGGCTCACGCATGGTCATTTGATGTCCTGTGATGTCCCCACGCTCTGTCCTTGCTGCCATATTCCAGTGTCTGTCCAGCATCTCCTGATCGACTGTCCGCGTTTCTCCAATGCCCGACGGTGGGCTTTCCCCTTCATATCCTCCCTTAACACCTTACGAGCGGCCTATGCGGTTTATTTATGTGTACCGCCCAGCGGGGTGTTTTTAGCCAAAATAGGGCTGTTTACGTGATCATTTTCATGCCTAAATAAGACCCAGAACGTAAAACAAGTACCTATCCCTGAAAGGGCATAAACAGAGCTTTCGAATGACACCATAACGATCCTTCAATGATGGATAGTTTTCTTGCAATAACCGTGCAACGCGAGTGCAAAAAGCAGGTAATTCGGTACTTTCGGTACATAATTGAGTATGTAGCGAGTGAGAGAGGGAGGAGGGAGCTGAGATTTGTGTCAGTAGGTTCGCCGCGGTGGTCTGGAGCAGTCATACGCGCGCTAGTCTCCTGCCACCACTTGTCTCTCTCTCTCAGCCACATTACGTGCTGAAATTGCCACTCGAGTTATGTCGAGCGCCGCCACATAGTCCAGCTTTATTTAACTCGACTTATGTTGCTCGCCGCTAATTAAGGGTTAATCGCCCCCTTGTCTTAGCCGATATGCTTGGGGAGTCCCCCACTTTCTCCCTCCCACATCTTATGCGGTTTCTCCTCCATACCCGTCTCCTTCAGCTTCTTTAATTAGTGTTTCCTAGTCTTCTCCTCTACTCCGTATTGCGCCCAGCCCCACACCACCTCCGATGTTTTTTTTTTTTCCACAAAGATTCTTTTGGTGCCACATAGTCTTTTTAGGCTTGGTGCGAATCCCTATTTTAATAATAATAATCATCACTACTCTCATCATTATCACTACAACTATCACCACAATCATTATTATCATCATCATCTTACAATCATCATTACTTGTCACCATCATCACTACTACTAAGAATGCCATCATTGCTGGGTGTGTGTGTGTGTGTGTGTGTGTTGGGGGGGGCGGGGGGGGGGGGGGGTAAAACCATATTTTGGATCTAAAATCATAACTATTGCACAAATTAAAAAAAACATTTTTGACTAACGTTCGCATTCACCCAACAAATGTTTGTGTGCAATTTGGTGAAAATCCGTCCAACAGTCTAGGTCCCCAAGGAGGAGTTTCGGGACAGACACACCACATCGACGACGACGACAGATTTTTTTTTCCGGTGGTACCCACTATACAGGGGGTGGCGGGGATACCAAACTCTGCTTATGCAGAGTTGATATAAACTAAAGTATTATTCGCAAGTGTGGGGAGGTTCCACCCATACCGCACTTCTCGAAAGAGTAGAGTCAAAAGTTTTTCGCCTCATCAACTCACTTCCTTTTTGTGGCCTTGGCATACCTCTCAAAGGCCACGTGGATGGAGGGATGTTGGTTGCCCAAATGGTGTTATACTTGTTCCATATCCAAACACAACTTGTGTGTGAATATTGATCCCATAAGAGCCTTATGTAGGTTGGATATAGAGTCAAATATACCGGACATCTGAGAGTCGTCACAAGGGCTGAGTACATATTGCACCAAGAAGAAAAGGTAAAAATCTGAATGCAGAGAATAAAGCCGCAGACCATAACACAGATAGCGGCAATCACGGCCACAACAACAGAAGGGCACAAGAGCCAGCCATCACCCAACCAAGCAGGCTCTTATTGCCCTTCAGGCCCAACACACCGGGCCAACACCACCAGGCACTTCTTACAGGGAACAGAATTACCGGAGACATTGCCGCCGAAACCAAGACCACCGTCGGTGATCTACCTCGACTAAAACTTCTTGGGCTAATGTTTGGGGGCTTGATCATGTATTTGGCCTATCAAGGGAATTGGTTCAAGGCTGTTTCCAAGAAGCATCTCTTATTTCCTCTGACTCAACAACTGATTTAGCCTTGGTTCGGGGCTGGGCTTTGGATTGTGTATGCTAAGCCCATTCTGGTGAGAATAAAACTCAATCAGTTGGTAGCGATGAAACTGTTTAGCCCTGGCAAGGAAAGGACTTTGGTCGCCTGTCCTCCCATGGAAAGCAACCCATCTCAAAAAGCCAACAAGCAAGAGAGGATTCAGAGCTGTGGGCCATGAGCCCACCCAAGACCACAGCCATCAACGCCAACCTAAGATATCCGAGAGATGAGGAAGACCAACAGCAGTGGGAGAAATCACAATCAAGATATCAGAACTCAAGATTGTGATTAACCTAACCTTCCCCCTACTCTTGGTAAAAATATATAGTCTGTTTGTCTTAAAGTCTCCTTAACTCATAAGCTGCGCATCTATAGTATTTGAAAGTGCCCGCCATGCGAAGGTATTTTGGTTCATTCCTGAGAAAAAATCGTCAATTACCATATATATAATTAATACTTATCCATATGCTCCTATTTTACTTTTAATATGAAAATATGAACATTGGAAAGCAATAAAACAAGTGTAACAGCAATTGGCTGGTGAAAATCGTATATTTTTCCCCACGGTCGTAATCTGACCCGGACCGGCGAGAGAGAGACACCTCCCTCTCCTTTCTCGCATGGTACTGAGAGACCAGAGGAAGTCTGAGACTGGCTCAGAGGCTGGAGAAAGACTCCCCTATCTTCCCTCTCTCTCCCAGCCAGCCGCACGAAAAACTCTATAAATCGGGAATAATAGGGGAAATACCGGATAATTGAGGAGGGGGGAAGAGGGGGAGGGACACATGTGTAGGAGTGGTAGCAAGTAATGGAGGGGAATTATCTTATCTCATCACAAATTGCTTTGTTTTGAGTGCCACTAGGATGTTTTGAAAGTTTTTTTTATGCCTTGGATCTTAAGGCCCGAATTCTAGAATAAGGCTTGAGACCGAATTAAGTCTTGAGTCGGTCTCAAGTCGGACATGAGGCGAGCTTTAAAAAAACTGATATGCTAAAACGAGTCTGGAAATGATCTAAGACCGAGCCGACGCCTCTGAGCCTAAGCTACCTTCAAGTATGCCTGAGACAGACTTGAGAGTGAGCGTGGCAGATAGAGTTTGACAGAGATCGAGTTGATTGACGTTTTCGTCAATTAGAAAACTTAAACCTGCTTGTAAAAGGACAATAGTGGACAGGCAGAATCCCATGACATTTTTAATGATGTGCAGTTCAAGGAAAGGTACAAGTTCACCAAAAGGGACTTTTTGGACATTCTGCAAACCTGAGTTGCCCGAATCGGCCTCATTTGTTGGTCTTAGGAGACTCGTTTATATATATAATAATATATTATAATCATGCTCAATCATTAAACATACAGTATATTTCATTACAGTATAATATTAACTAAATTGGGATGAGAGAAAACTGTTAAATCAAGAAGTAGGCTACAGTACGAATGCACAAGTTTCTATAATTACAATATCTTTGGGCAAGATTGGGAAGAATATTCTCTCGAATGATTAAATGTATCATATATCGGTTATTATAATCAACATGCAATTATAGTTTACCACAGTAAACTATTTTTTTTTTTTTTTTTTTAAGAGACAATGAATGGAGGAAGGAAAAACACAGATAAAACAAAAAGGTCCATGTGCCTAAAGGCATCCTCCATTCATAAAATGTTTGTAACAACTGGATTTAAACATTTGTTGATTGTAAGTTTGTGGAAAGCAATTCGAGGGAAGTGAATTCCAAAGAGTAGTAGCTCTGGGGATAAATGAATTCTGATAAGCAGAAGTTCTGCATTGTGGAGGAGAAAGTGTAAATTCATGGGCGCTCTCAGCTGCCCTAGTTCTACGGGGAAAGATGTGGAGAGGCGGCACAATTGAAGCAAGTTCCTCGGAACAATTGCTGTGAAAATATCTGTAGAATAATGCAAGGGATGCAACGTTTCTTCGTATGGCTAATGTAGGAAGGTCCTGTGTGATTGCAGGGTTATTGATTAATCTAATAGCTTTATTTTGAATTTTGTCCAACTGCCTCAATGCAACCACTCCACTTCCACCCCACAGAGGTGAACAGTAATCCATCTGAGAGCGCACATGACTTTTATATATTACGGCCAACTGCTCGTCAGTGAAGAATTCTCGAACTCTGTACAGGAGTCCCAGTTTTTTAGAGGCATTCTTAGCAATGCTTCTAACATAATGTGTCCAGCTCAAGTTAGTAGTTAATGTTTACACCGAGAATGTCAATACTAGGGGAAGTGGGAATATTTACATCATTAAAAAATATATGGGAGTCAGTGAGATTCTGTCGGTTAGAAAATTGAATGTACTTGGTTTTCTGTGCATTAAAGGAAACTAGATTCTCTTGTCCCCATTCATTAATTCTAGAAAGGTCCTGGTTCAGAGAAATTGCAGTGTTTATTTTTGAATTTATAAGATCGGGTTGGGTGAAAGAATTGGTAAATGTGAAGGAACTGTGGAGTGTTGAGTCATCTGCGTAGGAATGTATTGGATTATGAGTGGTAGATATGAGATCATTGATATGAATGAGGAACAGAGTTGGGGCCAAAACTGATCCCTGGGGAACACCAGCATTATTGAGTGAAATTGAGAATAAAGGCCATCTACCATTACACGTATTTTTCTGTTATGAAGATAAGAAGAAATTAGTGGAACTAATGATGCAAGGCCGTAGTGTGACATCTTCGACAATAAGGATTGATGCCAGACTCTATCAAATGCCTTTGATATATCCAGTGCTATTGTATGTGTTTTCACCATGTTGGTCTGTAGCTTGGTTGATTTGATGCGTAAGAAGGCAAAGAATGTCTGCAGTGATCGACATCGTCTAAAACCATATTGCCTATCACTGATTAATTTATTATTCTCCAGATGCTTAATTATGTGATTATTTAATATAATTTCAAAAACTTTGCCAAGAGTGGAAGTTATAGCTATTGGTCTGTAGTTTGATGGATCTGAAGAGGCACCTTTTTAGGAACTGGATGGATGTTTGCTTCTTTCCAGGGTACTGGGAAGCATGAGGTATGAGTACACAGACGGAAAAATTTTGCCAATACAGGAGCGAGCACCAAGGAGCAATTCTTAAGTACTATTGGAGGAATTTCATCTGGACCAGGAGCCTTATCTACTGAGAGATTCTGCAAAATAGTTTTGACATGTCTGGTGTGGATCTTAAGTGAGGGAATTTCAGGTGAATTAAAATTAAGTACAGGGACATCTTGATTTATGTCATCTAAGGTTGAGTTGGTGGAGAAAATATCTGCAAGAAGGTTAGCTTTACCTCGTGGGTCACTTACAAGATTGCCAGTCGGAGATTTTAATGGTGGAATGGATGAAGCAGTAGTGAAGTTGGATTTGAATGAGTTAAGAGTAGACCAAAATATTTTGTTATCATTTGGATTATTTAGAAGTTTATTTGCCTGCTTATGGAGAAAGATTGACTTAGTAAGGTTTAATACAGTTTTGGCATGATTTCTGATGTTTCTAAAGTAATTAAAGGCTTCATGTGTTTTTTGATCTTGTGTATGCATTGTAGGCTATTGCTTTTTGTTCAGTTACTCTAGCACAATTATGGTCAAACCATTTAGGTGAATTAGATCTTTTACTGTACTTTTGATGAGGAATAAAAGTTTCCATTCCAATTTTTACAAAATTTTGTATGTGGCTCAAGGTGGAGTGTGCATCATTAGAAAAGAAAGAGGTCCAGGGAATATCAATAAAGAAACCTTGAAGACCCTCCCAGTCTGCCCTATCGTAATGCCATTTAGTCACCAAAACAGGTTCAGAGTGGGAAGGTGTGGTAGGTGATAGACAGGTGGCCTGTATCAGGACAGTGATCAGAAGATCCAAGTGGGGACCTCACTGTAACATCATAATTTTCTGAATTGGTTGTTAAAAATAAGTCCAGTAGGTGGGGATTATGATTAGGATTATCTGGTACACGGGTGGGTTGGTTGGCTAGTTGAATGAGATTAAATGAGTCTGCAAATAGCTCACATTCACGACCAGCATCATCAGTCCTGGCTGAATGAGTGAGCCATTCAACATTATGGACATTAAAATCACCCAACACAGTGATTTCAGAAGAAGCATTTAAGTTGAGGACACTGAGTTGTGAGGACAGAGAATCAAAAAGACTTTGCTCTGGAGGAGTATTTGGGGAACGGTAGATGCAACATATGTATTTAAATTTACCAGCAGAAATTAATTTGTAGTATAGAATAATCAAAATAGGGACAATTGAAACTAGTAACCTCCTCCAGGGCAATTTCAGATTTTGCGAAGCAACACACACCACTTTAGGTCTGAAATTTTGGAGCAGTTGATAACCTGGAAAATTAAATCTAGATGTGTCAGATGTGGATGTTACTTGAGCCTCTGTCAAAAAAAGGAGAGTAGGGGATTCTGCTTGAAGAAATTGGTGTACAGAATTGATGTTAGAGTGAAGTCCCCTTATATTACTAAAGAAATAGCTGAACTGACAAGCAGCTTTGGGACGTTGCAATGCTCTTGACACAGTCGCATGATGACGACCGGGAGGGCCCTGTGTCAATAACCCAACCCTGCCGGGGGTGGATATCCGAGGGACCACCAGGTTTGCTCTTAACAATTGTACTGCCATATTTAAGGTAAGTGTATGGTGTTACATGTATGGTATGTAGTGGGAAGAGTAGTTTTTTATGGATAGAGGATAGCGATGTAGGGCAATGTCGTGAAGTTGGATGTGTATGTTATATAAAGAGGGTTTTCCTGATACCCCTGATGTGTGAGGCAGAAAGATATGTATCCAGCTACCAAGGCCTGGGAGAGAAAATGGAATTCAGGCTATTCCCTGAGTCTCCCGAAACCTTGGCGGTAGTACTTCCCTGGGCGGGGCTGCCTACCCCTACTACCTGCAACTAAATATATGTAGTAGCTTCGTTACTGCAATGGCTAGCTTAATAATTCCTTCAATATTACAAATTATGTATCTGTATGTTTTGTAATCTCGATAAAATACTGTATTATAAGCATAACGTTAAGGTTTGGTTAATGCAACGTGGTAAATAGCACTATTTAAATAACTTAGAAGCCTAAATAATCAGTATACGGTATAGTGTTTGGCGTGAATTAGTAGGCTATGTATATATATATATACAGTATATATATATATATATATATATATATATACTGTATATATGTACTGTATATACCTGTATATACACACACAGTATTCCATATATATTAACTAGATAAGTTTTAATATTTCTAATGATAATGTGATAAGTGGGGGAGTGACCAGTAGCGACATTAGTAGAGCGCTTGATATCTAACCGGTAGGACCGAGTTCGATTCTCGGCTGGTGGAGATCGTTTGGGCAATCTCTTCACACCCCTTGCCTCTGTTTCGCCTGACAGGCAGGGTGAAAAGGGTGAAAAGGGGCCTTCGTATCCTCCGGCCCTTATAATCCGAACCTTAGAGCTATAAAATACCACATGGAACACATATAATCATACATATAATACAGTAAACACAAACAAGGTAAGAAAGGCTGTCACTGCCTATTTTGAATATGTAATACGTAAAGCGTAAAACGTGCCCTGTGAGCCGAGTCCAATCAGTCTTCACTCTCGCTTCTTGAGTTTATCACTACTATATCTCACTTGTGTTTACTTCATGATATACGTTATTATTGTGTTTCCTGTGTTATTTAATAGCTCTTTATATTCGGATAGCACTGTAATTTATTAGTAATCATTAAAATTACCTAAACATATCTAGTTTAATAAATAAATAAAGTAGACATGTGGTTTTGCCCAAAATCAAAATGGCATACCCAACTCTGCGATGGGTTACCATCATCACTACTAATACCATCATCAATCACAATCATCACTACTACTGCCATCATCACTACAACTGCCATAATCATCACGACTACTGTCATCATCACCATTACTATGATCATCATCACTACTACAATTTCAATCATCGCTACTACTCTCACCATCATCACTACTACTGTCACCATTGTCACTACCATCTTAATAACTACTATCATCATTGATACCACAACTATCAACCATCATCACCACCATCTTACAATCATCATTACTACTGTTAACATCATCACTACTACTATAACCATCATCATTACTGTTATACGATCCTTTCACTCATATTTAGACAACTCATAACTCAATTCATACTTGTGACACAACTTTTGTATATGCCTGTACAAGGAGCTGTTAGCTGTGGTCCAGAGGCAAGACCACAGGTGTCCTTATCAATAGCTAAGGTAAACATGCTGATTAACCCCTTCAGACTCATATGACGCAGAGGTTGCCAGATTAGCAGTAAGGAATAGAGTTCTCTCACTCTTATAATTACCTTTCCAAAATTAGTTTTCTGCCCACAGCTAACTCAAAGACAACTGCAGAGGTTGAAGTAACTAAACTAACAGTTTCTAAATACCCCTGATGGTAACAAAGGCTTTAACACTAGATTAGCGGGCTAGCGGTTTATTTATATGTACCGCCCAGCGGGGTGTTTTTAGCCAAAATAGGGCTGTTTACGTGATCATTTTCATGCCTAAATAACACCCAGAGCGTAAAACAAGTATCTATCCCTGAAAGGGCATAAACAGAGCTTTCCAATGACACCATAACGATCCTTTTATGATGGCTAGTTTTCTTGCAACAACCGCGCAACGCGAGTGCAAAAAGCATGTAATTCGGCACTTTCCCCATACAATTCCGTATGTAGCGAGTGAGAGAGGGAGGGAGGAGGTGGGATTCGTGTCAGTAGGTTCGCAGCGGTGGTCTGGAGCAGTCATACGCTCGCTACTCTCCTGCCACCACTTGTCTCTCTCTCTCAGCAACATTATGTGCTGAAATTGCCACACGACCTATGTCGAGCGCCGCCAGATAGTCCAGATTTATTATACTCGACTTATGTTGCGCGCCGCTATTTATGGGTTAAAGTATCCCTAATCGGCTCAAAATCGCGTCATATGTCGGAGAGGGTTAATCATTTCGTTCCTATATTAACGATTTGCTAACCTAAACACCAGGAGACCCCTGGACTGGAGTTATGCACGATTATTCACTCGTCATGTATTATTATTCACTCGTCATTCAGGATTATTCACGCTTTCATCATTGGTTATGCATTCTCGGAAGGCGAGGTGCAGTTGAACCTAGGCATGACGGCGATCACGGGAGAAAACTCGACAGACACGAGTCGAGGGCGAAGGTCCACTCACCACGCTCTCACACACCCCTTTCACCATTCTCACCACTTCATCATTTCACACCTGATTTGATTCCTCACTGTGTTCCTGCATACTTATACAACAAATATAAGAAAGGCTGATCGCATGGGTTGATTGATTCCAGACTCCTAATATGTCTATAAACTATTAGTGGTGGCAGTTTTCTACAAACATTATTCATCACAGAGAGGCCTACTGAAGATCCACATCAACACGGTGTCATCGGAGTAAAGAACCTCACATTACTACTGTCATACGCTACTGTCACCATCATCACTACTACTGCCATCATCACCATTACTATGATCTTCATCATCACAACTATTGTCATCGTCACTATAACTTATCACTACTACTCACCATCATCACTAATACTCACACCATCATCACTACTGTCATTATTATCACTATAACTATCATCTTTACTTGTCACCATCATCACTACTACTAGTACTGTCACCATCATATCTACTACGGTCATCATCATCACTACTATTATCACCATCATCACTACTATAATCACCATCATCACTACTATCACCATGAATCCCATCATTACTACCATCACTTCTAATGCCAATTAAACTAACTTAACCTAGCAAATGCGGAGCGAGATGTTTTCGCCCCCAGAACGCCATTATTGCTGGGGAGGGGGGGGGGGGGGGTAAAACCATATTTTGGACCTAAAATCATAACTATTGCATAACTTCAATAAAGTAGACGTGCCGTTTCGCCCAAAATCAAAACGGCATACCCAACTCTGCGATAGGTCACCATCAGCACTACTAGTCAATCATCACTACTACTATTACTACTACTACTACTCTCACCATCATCACTACTACTCTCGTCATCACTACTACGCTCATCATCACTACAACCTTTCACCATCACCACTACTACTTACCAACATCACTAATACTGTCACCATCATCTAACAATCATCATTACTACTGTCACCATCATCTAACAATCATCATTACTACTGTCACCATCATCAATACTATTATGACCATCATCACTACTACTAGTACTGTCACCATCATATCTACTACACACTCACTACCGCCAACTAACCTGCCTACACCGTTGATTCATTTAAACTCCGCTTAGACAAATATCTCGCATAAACCCGCGACTGACTGCGTTTGTAAATGAATATCTTTATTTTATCCCCCCCTCAGTTACTAACCCATCTGTCCCCTACTATAGGTAGCGCCAACGAACTTGACAATAATCTTGATCCCTGACCTCTCTGTAACTCAAAAGGGCCTAGAGCAAACTGGCTGTAAAGATACACCTATTTCCTGGTGGACTCTTACCAAATGATAGAAATGTCAGCCCGATTGCTTTCATTCATTTCGAGTTATAAGAAGTTAAGGGTTCAAGATTATTGTCAAGTTCGTTGGCGCTACCTATAACTTCCTAATTCTGCCACGGACATTAGTTCCAGGGCAGTAGTTCCCTTTCCAATGTTCCCTTACCCACTCTAAACCACTGTTTGGACACTTGATCATCAGTGTTTTGGAGGACAAGCAGCCTAGAAGAGTCACTAGACCTGTTGTTGCTTGATTTCCTTTGTAATCCTTTGTACTACTGTTATCATCATCACTACTGTCATCATTATCACTATATCTACAACCATCATCACTGCTATTATCACCATCAACAATATCCCCACTATTACTACCATCACTTCTAATGTTAACTAAACTAAACCTAACAAATGCGGGTGAGTTTTCTTTCTCGCCCCCTGATCGATGGCGTTCTGTGTGAGTGTGCCCACACAGTGGGCACACACACACAGAATGCCATCATTATTGCTTGGGAATAGGTACAATGGGGTGGGGGTGGGTGGGTGGGTGGGGGGTGGGGGGGGGGGGGGGTGGCTGGAGGGGGGCGAAATTTTTTAGGACCTAAGATCATAACTATTGCACAAATTCAACAAATATTGTTTTAATTACCATCGAATTCTCGCACCGAAGGTTCGTGTGAAGTTTGGTGAAAATCCGTCAAACAGTCTAGGAGGAGTTCTCGGACGGACAGACAGACAGACGGACAGACAGACATTTCGGTTTGCATGTACCACTATATGGGGGGCGATACCACTCTGCTTACGCAGAGTTGATAAAGTAGACGTGCCGTTTCGCCCAAAATCAAAACGGCATACCCAACTCTGCGATGGGTTGCCATCATCAATCACAATCATCACTACTACTGCCACAATCATCACGACTACTGTCATCATCACCATTACTATGATCATCATCACTACTACAATTACAATCGTCAGTACTACTCTCACCATCATCACTACCACTGTCACCATTGTCACTACCATCTTAATCACTACTATCATCATTTATACTACAACTATCAACCTTCATTACCACCATCTTACAATCATCATTACTACTGTCACCATCATCACTACTACCGCCATCATCACCATTACTATGATCATCACAACTATTGTCATCATCACTACAACTTTCACCATCATCAATACTACTCATCATCATCACTATTTTTTTTTTATTAGGTGACCGTTACAAAGTGGTGTACAATCTATCTTATTCTTATTCTAGTTACATTCTAGTTTATCTTATTGTACCAGTACCTCCCTATCATCAACCTAGTTGTTCCCCAATTCGACCCTCCGCCACGACCATTTCAAAGTCCAAGTCTCTCACTCTTGTCCTCTGTAGCGGGGAGGACCTGGTACCCCTGAGACAAAAGAGTGCAGCCCTGAGAAGAGAGAAAGAGAGCCGGCATCTCATCCAAGTTATGACTTGGCTTCTATGCTGGCGCTTTTTCTCCGATATTTGTTCAGCTAATGGGCATAGAAGACACTTGCAGAAGGTCCCATTCCTCCCAACGATGAGAAGACCAGAGGAGTAAAGCTTCCTTGATCCCTGTTTAAAATTCTTTCTTCATAAGCGCGTTTTTCTCACTTTCGTTTCTCAAGAATGCCGCCTTGAGTCCTCGCTCACGATATGTTTGTGCTCTTGGGTTGAAGATTCTGATGTCGAAAAAGGCCTGTTGTCCCCTCGTCCAAAAACCTCGAGCACTTACGTCCACTCTTGCTTCATTTGAAGTATTTGCAGTATTGTGAGCCAAGTGCTGTCCATCCATAGGCAGAAGTTCCGGTTCGATTCTGACATCATGGCACACCTCGTCCAGCATTTGTGCAGTGATGTCTCATACTTCATCATGCCGGATACAGATGAATCCTCCTTTCTTACAAGTCATACAATGGTCTGAGTTGTTTATTTCCCCACATGCACATTTCAGCGGCAGGTTCGAAACTGGCCAACCATACCTCAAGGCTACGGCATCATTGAATTCTTGTTTATTTAAGCTGAAGCCTTTTTCCTTTATTGGTAATGAAGTGAGCCAATTTGAAGCCCCCGTGTCTTGTGCCATCTCAATTCTCATTTTCAGTTCTTTCCTACAGTCGGTCTTAATTTATTCTAGGCTATGTTTCTGTCTCTCTTCTCTGCTCTTTGTAATTTCGTGTCTTGCATTTCGTTTATCCTCTTCGTCCACCTCATCATTTTCATTTTGCTCCCGTATTTTTTCTGTCAGAGACATAGTAAGCTTAAGGGAATTTTGGTACTCATGTGGTGCCGCCTCAACTGGGTTTATGATCCCCATACCTCTGAGCCTTGGTGGAAGAGCTAATATATCTCTTAGCTCTTGCGTGACACCTTCCATCTCTGTTAAAGCAGGTATGAATGTTCCTCTGATTGCTTCTTCCAGCGGTTGGAGCATCTGTCCAATGTCGGGCATTGTTCTCATAAGAAAGGTCCATCTGTGCTTAACACCATATGTGAAGGCAGTATATGCAGCATATGGTTCAGATTTCGCAATGTCTGCCAGGGTTTTCACTTCCTTTACCCACTCCGCTACCTTTTTTCGCACATAGACTTTATTGCATTCCTCTGTGCCTATTACTGCTACCAAATGGCGTTGACCCTCCTTTGTAATCTTCACTCCTGTCCCATCGAAATCACGCACTGCTTCTTCATACTTTTCTTCTTTCACTATTAGTACAGATTTACTAGCATTAGGATGGTACCCAATGACTTCGCCAACCGATTGTACTCTCCGCCACCATTCTTTGAGATCCGTTATTCTTCCTGCACCTGTGAGGTCATCTGCATACGCCACTTGTTTCACTCGGGTTGCTTCATGTTTTATTTTCTGCTGCAGAATAGATAGTGCCAGTGCGTACATTGCCATTGCCACTGGATCTCCTTGCGTTGTTCCTTAATTTGATTTGAGAATTTTCATTTCTTCCTTCTTTGTGCTTCCAACTATATACAGGTTAGCTGGCTCCTTATAAGTGTTTTCTATGTACTTTGCGATGCTCGGGCATTTGATCTTGATGTTGTGAATAGCTCCCTCCCTATTAATGGTGTTAAAGGCATTTGATGCATCCACTAGCAATACTGCTTCACAATCTTCCTCATCATATACCTTCCCCATTGCATGTATGGCTGCTTCTCCTCCGGCTTGCTGTCCTGCACATACTTGTAAGTTGCCCACTGCTCTTTGTACATCTTTTCCAAATACGGACATGATTGCTTTTCCTATGATCCTTCTAAGAACTTCCCCAATGCCTACTGGTCTAACTCCTGGATTCTTATTTAAAGGTATCAGGCGACATACTGTCAGAGCTTCTGTGTTCACGCATGGTGATGATGCAAGTTTCTTTGCAAGCATTGCTATTGCTTCACCAAGGTCACCCGCGGCTGAACCAAACTTGTTTTGACTTAGGAAGATCCTCCAAGTCTTAGTATCTACACCTGATGGACCTGCTCCTCCCTGTGTTTTCAGCGCCTTTCTCCATACGAGGTCTCCAGTTATATTCTCATTGTGACGCCTGCAGCTTGGCAGAACGCCACGTGGGCTCAGCCGCTCGCTTGGCCACTCGCTAACACTCGCCAGGGCAATGTATTTGGCTACAGTCTGTCTACAATGTTGTACTTTCTTTCTTGTGAATCGTCATGTCACAGGCAGTATAGAAGTGGTCTTTGTTTTCGCCTGTGACAAGGGATTATATTTTATATCCTCAGTTATAAGTTTAATGTATAAGATGAATGATACAGCTAGAGAGTGGGAGTGAGTAAGTACAGTAGGCAGTGGGGTGGTAGTGTGTGCGTGCGTATACCTCCCTCGCTTGGAGGCTCGCGCGCGGGCTTTCCCACGCCCCTTGATTGGGTGGTGGTTCCTGGCGCCTTCTGCAGGCCTGCTGGCCTGCTGCCTGGTGACGTAGCGGCCTGTGATTGGCTGACCACCATGCCTTTGTGTGATCCTGGGGGTCCCGAGGAGCTACTCTCCTCAGAGCTTGCCTGACCAGCATACCCTTAACATATCCCTTGCAACCTGTCCCCAACTTCTACCTATAGAACACTTTCTCTCTCTCTCAACTTCTTACCTCTCATTCTTCTACTCTATTTAATATCATAACTCCCCTTTGGTTCTCTACGATTTCATATATCGGCCATTGCATTATATGCTGAAGCTCTCAGATAATATATAATTATGTTTAGTTAGGCATTTTGGAGGGTTTACCATTTTGTCAGTAGAGGTTCGACACACTCGCGGTGTCTCCCTACCTTGTTCTGGGTTGCCTGCTGGGCTATTTAATGCTAGACTGGGATGAGGCTATTGCTGTTGTGATTTCCGATGTGTACCAGAGTTTGTTGAACTTGTACAATCGCAACGGTTACGTGGGAATCCTAGGTCGTCTTTCTGACTGTGTAGCTTGTGAGTTTAGCATTGTGTTTCGAGTGAGGGCTTTTGCCTCTGCCACCCAACACTTTGCTAACTCGTTTTGTTTTGACTTTAACACCTTACGAGCGGCCTATGCGGTTTATTTATATGTACCGCCCAGCGGGGTGTTTTTAGCCAAAATAGGGCTGTTTACGTGATCATTTTCATGCCTAAATAAGACCCAGAACGTAAAACAAGTACCTATCCCTGAAAGGGCATAAACAGAGCTTTCGAATGACACCATAACGATCCTTTTATGATGGCTAGTTTTCTTGCAATAACCGTGCAACGCGAGTGCAAAAAGCATGTAATTAGCCACTTTCCCGATACAATTCCTTATATAGCGAGTGAGAGAGGGAGGAGGGAGCTGGGATTCGTGTCAGTATGTTCGCCGCGGTGGTCTGGAGCAGTCATACACTCGCTACTCTCCTGCCACCACTTGTCTCTCTCTCTCAGCAACATTACGTGCTGAAATTGCCACTCGACCTATGTCGAGCGCCGCCACATAGTCCAGCTTTATTAAATACGACTTATGTGGTGAGCCGCTAATTAAGGGTTAAGAGGGTCGCCAGGAGAGAACCAGATACTAGCGATCTGGATCTCTCAAGAGAGCACCCCGTCCTTTAACGTAATTTGGCCGCACAGTCTTAACGACCTCGCTAGGCTACGAGCCGCTTGCTCAGCCATTGTTTCCTAGCCTCCGACATCCCAGCTAGACTTTATTCGCCTAGCAGGCACCCGATTAGGATTATAAGCTCTTATGATATATATATGTATGCATTGTTATTCACGTTGATTATAAGTCTTGGTTGTTGTTTAGTTGCACAACCCGAGCAGGCTTTTGCGTTGCCTGAGGAAGTACTTATTTTATTGTTGGAGACAATACTATTGTGCATTTATTATTATTCCCGTGCCAGTTAACACTGTATGTCCATACACTTGTCATATCCTGTTCCTGCTTTGTATAACAGTTCAATGACCGATTCGATCATCTTAAGCAGCATCAGACTTTTTTCAGAAGATTCCTGTTCGATGCTTTAGGACTTTCATTCACTTTCTTTAATATAGGAGTGACAGTTTATTATTGTTTAGAGTAACTTTAATTATACCTTCTTCTTGTTTGCATTAAATCATTGCAGTGATTTAATTAAGGTTTCTATCTTTTTCCTTGTATACTTTATTAACGTAATTGTATGTTGTTGTGATCAGACTGTATCAGAGATCATCAGCCTGTTGTAGTCGTGCATTTATACCGAGTTATAGGATACCCCGATATCGCAGATTTAACTCTGGAGGGTATAGGTGTTTTTGTGCGCCGGCATTATAAGTTCGAGGGTTGGATCTAGTGTTTCCGTTGTGGCTGTGTGCCTTTCTAGTCCAATGATTAAGAGCCCTTGTTTTATACGAGCCCCGGTCGTAACATCATATATCACCGGGTCTGGAGGAACATATTCCCCGTCTAGTTTGGCCTCATCACTTGCTGGTTTTGCTTCTGGGTGTTTCTCCTTTAGCTGGTTCAAGATTTGTCGATTCACTTCGTGCACCCCACTTGAGGCTTCCCCAGTGACCATTCTGACTGCTTGTGCCACTTTGCCAATCCTCATGCTATTTCCCACTGATCGTGCCATATTATCTGGCTTCCTCTTTCTTCGTTGTTTTGTTTTCAGTCTTTGCTGGATTGCTCGTACTTGGCTAAGAATGTTGTCTAACTCCCCATTTTTCCACCACTCCATTCTCTGTTTCAGCACTTTAATGTTCTCATTCAGTATTCCCTTTCACCATCATCACTAATACTCACACCATCATCACAGAAAGCCACACAGGGAATAGGTACAGGGTGGGCGGTGGGGGGGGGGGGCTGGTTGAGGAGGGGGGGGGGGGAGCAAAACAATGTTTAGGACCTAAGATCATAACTATTGAACACATTCAAAATTTTGTTTTTAATTACCATTGCATTCACGCACCGAAGGTTCTTGTGAAGTTTGGTGAAAATCCGTCAAACGGACAGACAGACGGACAGACAGACAGACATTTCGGTTTGCATGTACCACTATTCGGGGGGCGATACCACTCTGCTTACGCAGAGTTGATAAAGTAGACGTGCCGTTTCGCCCAAAATCAAAACAGCATACCCAACTCTGCGATGGGTTACCATCATCACTACTAATACCATCATCAATCACAATCATCACTACTACTGCCCCAATCATCACGACTACTGTCATCATCACCATTACTATGATCATCATCACTACTACAATTACAATCATCAGTACTACTGTCACCATCATCACTACCACTGTCACCGTTGTAACTACCATCTTAATCACTACTATCATCATTGATACTACAACTATCAACCATCATTACCACCATCTTACAATCATCATTACTACTGTCACCATCATCACTACTACTGCCATCATCACCATTACTATGATCATCATCACAACTATTGGCATCATCACTACAACTTTCACCATCATCAATACTACTCACCATCATCACTAATACTCACACCATCATCACAGAAAGCCACACAGGGAATAGGTACAGGGTGGGCGGTAGGGGTCCTGATGGGGGAGGGTGGGGGTGGGGGGGGGGGGGAGCAAATTTTGTTTTAGGACCTAAGATCATAACTATTGCACAAATTCAAAAAAATCTGTTTGTAATTACCATCGCATTCACGCACCGAAGGTTCTTGTGAAGTTTGGTGAAAATCCGTCAAACGGTCTAGGAGGAGTTCTCGGACGGACAGACAGACAGACGGACAGACATTTCGGTTAGCATGTACCACTATACGGGGGGCGATACCACTCTGCTTATGCAGAGTTGAAAAATCTTTTTTGACTGACGTTCGGATTCACGCAACAAATGTTCGTGTGAAATTTGGTGAAAATCCGTCCAACGGTCTAGGAGGAGTTTCGAGACAGACGGACAACAACAACGACGACGACGACAGACATTTTTTTCCAGTGGTACCCACTATACGGGGTGGGGGCGAGACCAAACTCTGCTTACGCAGAGTTGATAAGGAACACTACCATAACCAAACTCTGCTTACGCAGAGCTGATAAGGAACACTACCAATAATAAATAAATTATGAGGGTACTGATAAGATAGCCAATCATGAGCGCGCTGCTGCTTCCACCGACTTTCACTTTTACTGACAGACGTGAATGAATATAGAAAAGGTGGGTGAAGGTGAAAGAAGGGAAGTTTTTATTGGTTAAGTAGGAGAGACAGTGGTAATAGTGAGAGAAATAGGGTGTCGGGGCTTGACCCCAACGTGCCCGAGTTGAATAATTGGGTTGGGGTTGAATTGTTTTAGTTGGAGCAGTTACTTTAATAAGATTCAGTATGGCTTGCCAAGAAGGGGGCTGGGGATGGGAGCAAAATAATTGTGGGTGGTATAAAATCAAAAGTGCTTGCTATTGGGCTTTTGGTATGGTAGAGAAAGTCTACTGGAGAACTTCAGTTTTTAATAATTTAGTGTGGTAATAATACGAAAATGGTATGGGGTGGGGGGGGGGGTAATTTTGGGTGGCATAGAGTAAAAAAAGGGGGTGATGCTGGAGAAAGAGCTGTCAATGGCAGAACTTGTAAGGTGGCTGTACTGTTATTTTATTTTTGAAGTTGACATTAAATGGGTGTTGTTTTGTAATTAGTTATCATTTGGCTAAGGATTGGTGTTAATATGCGATATTTTTGGGTGGGTCTGTGAAGTTCTATATATATTTAATTATTGTAAGTGATTGTAGGATTGGGTGCCTCTCTGTTGTCAGGGTGAATGAGGTTTGACAAGGGGGGGGGGGTGTAAAAAACTATTGAAAATTTGGATGAAGTTATCTTGAAAGGTCTCAAGTTAAATAAGTTGTTTTTCTGCTAAGTGATTCCAATATGTATTAAGAGGGGGGATGCGGGCTAGATCATGAAGATGTGTCGTCTGGAATTCAAACCATTGAGTCCCAAAAATCCATCTCAGTGCTGTATTTTGAATTGTTTGGTGTTTTAGTTGGTTAGTAGGGGCCGAAAGAGTGATGCTGAGTGGGACGTAGCACAAAAGAGGTCTTATTAGTGAATACTGATTTATATAGGTGAAGTTTGGTTTTAATTGAGGCATTTCGGAATCTAAAGATGGTTTGGAGGGATTTTGATGCGACGGCAGTGGAAGTTTTTGGTTGATGATGGAATCGGAGGAATTTGTCAAATGTGAGACCGAGTACTTTGTTAGTGAGAGAGACATTTATTTGTGTGCGGTTATGGAAAGGTGCTCAGGAGTTTTGGAATAGGGGTCTTGGACGTGGACGTCCTTTGGTAAAATAGGTAATGTAGGATTTGTGAGGATGAGCCTGAATCCACCATTTTTGTTCCCATTGTGCTACTTTGTCAAGTTCTCTTTGAGCTCTGTTTGTCAATGTGTCTAGTCTGTCTGCTCTTATTAATTGAGTCACGTCGTCTGCGTACATTACTGTGAGAGACTCATTGTAAATGGGGTTGGGAAAGTCATTTGTGTATAGGATGTAGAGGGTAGGGGCGAGCACTGAGCCTTTAGTTACGCCTGTGTTGAGTGCAAATGCATCTGAATAAAGATTAGAACATTTAATTTTGGCTGTTCGATTATCCAAAAAATTGCAAAGAAGTTTCTGAGTTATTAATGGGAAGTTGAAATTTTCGCAGATTTTGTACTTCAAGCCTTGGTGCCACACAGTGCCAAAAGCTCGTTTTATGTCTTTGGTAATTAAAGCTGTCTTGCTTTTTCGTCTGGACTGTTTATTTTTTTAATGTAGTTTGTGATAACGTTCAGTGCTTCCTGTGTCGATCTATGTTTTCTAAAACCATATTGCATGTGTGTGAGGAGTCCTTCGTCTTCGAGAAATAGTCTGAGTCGGTGGTTTATGATACGTTCTAGAGTCTTCCCAAGAGTCTCAAGTAGACTAATGAGTCTGTAGTTTAGTGGATCAGTGTTGTCTTGGTTGTTCTTGGAGATGAGGATAATGGTCGCTGTCTTGAAGCAGACGGGAAAGTAGCCTGATGCCAGGATGGCGTTGTACAGGCGAGTGAGTGCTGTTATGAAAGTGTTAGGTAGGTGCTTCACAAGGTGATGATTAATACCTGTGGCACCAGGCGCCTTTCTCCGTGTTTTTAGATAGAATGAACTTGACTTCGTCTGGCACAATGGGAGCGGTGAGTATATAGTGAGGGTCAAGTGTGTTGAAGTTAATGTGTGTGTCATGGGAGATTTTGTTGGGGATGGTAGTGAGATGTTGTTCTATATTGCGGATGTGTTGTCTGGCAGGCCTTTCAGGGGGACGTGGGTGGTATACTTGTTGCCATGTCTGTTTAAATTTATCGGTGATAGCCCTAGTATCAGTAATTGTTTTGCCATTAACAGTGAGGGAGGATGTTCTGGGAGTGTTATTACCTTTTAAGCTTTTTATGTGTTGCCAGAATTCCCAGGGCTTAGTCTTTCTGTGTTGTTCTGCTGAGTGTACAAGGTGTGTCCAGTGAGAGTCATGATGAGATTGCAGGCTGTTAAGGATGTGAGTTCTGAGGTTGGAGAGGTCGTAGCGTACTCGGCCTGGTATGTGGTTGTGTTTGTTTTGTTCGAATCAACGACGATAGCACACTAGGAGTCGTGTTCTGATGGAGAGTCTGAAAGTGTGCTTGATTGTGTATGTTGTTTTTTGGGATAGTTGTGTTGGCTGCATTTATGATTTTGTTTTGTAGGTTCTCTATTTGTTGATTTATGTGTGTGTAGTGTTGTCCCACATAATCGTGTATGTAGATCGCTTTAGATAACATTTGATTAATTTCTTCCCAGTTTGCTTGTGAGTAGTTAAAATGAGATTCACATGGGACTTGAATTGGGTTTGAAGATATTGACATGAACACGGGGATGTGATCAGATCCTGAAAGTGGCCCTGGGGAAATGTCATGATGGAATATATTAAAAGCTCGGTTTGAAAAAAAATAGATCAGGTTTACCATTACCATGTGGTGTGAAAACTGTAGGAAAGTCTGGTCCTAGAAAATTTAATCTTTTGGTGTTATGTAGTGCTAGTAATTGTGTTCCATGTGGATTATTGCTATTATGTTGGAAAGTTAGGTGTCTAGTGTTAAAATCTGCAAGTATGAGTGTGGGTGCATTGTTATTGAATAAAGTATTCAAGTCTGTGTAAGGAATGTAGGTATTTGGTCTGACATAATTATGTGGTGGCAACTACGAGGGGACCAAGTGTTGTGTGTGTTTTAACTACAAGGAAATGTTTGTATGTCCAGTCTGTGATGAATTCGTGTTGAATGGTGCTTTTAATCATGATTGCAACTCCATCGTGAGCATCGCCGTCGGTCTGTTGTGTTGTGTAACCAAACAAATGTATGTGTGTTGTATGTGCAAGTGCTATTGATTAGTATTATGTCCGGGTCATTATCTAGAATTAATTGTGTGAGTTGGTGTCTGTTAGTGTAGTAGTTTCTTATGTTGAATTGGATGACTCTTAACATGATGGGATATCGTGAAGTGAGCTATGTGTGGGGGAGTAGGGGGATGTTGGAGCCCAGGATGGGTAGGGAGAGGATGAAGAGCGGCTTCCTCCAAATGTTAGAGATTTGGAGGTAGAGTTGGCATTTTTCCTTGGGGTTACAGTCTTCCGCAACTTTGACCGAAAACGGTTTGAGTCAGGGGAGGGTAAATTAGCTGGGCTGGTTGGTTTTCTTTTATGAGGAGATTGGGGAGGAATAGTGGGCGTTTTTGGTGTAGGAGGGGGTGGGGGAGGCTTGGAGGATGTTGGGGTAGTGAGGTCAGAAAGATCAGGGTCAGATGCATTGAGAGGAAGGTCAGTGACAGTTGTGAGAGAGGGGTTTTGGGTAGTGGGATGAACACTGGTGGGAGGGATTGAGATTTCAGGGATTTCGTTGGCATTTGGGGGATGAGGAATAGGGGTAGTAGAGGATGAGTTGGAGGTTGAGGGTAGTGGTAGCGTAGTGGAGGATGGGTTGAGGGGGGGGAGGATGTTGGGTTCGGGGTAGGAAGAGGAGTGGCTGAGAGAGTTGGGATGTGAGAGTTTTTGCTATGTTGGAACCAAGACTCAGGGATCATAATGGAAGGGAGGGTGTGGGCAGTCAGGCCATCATTTAGGGGTTTATTGTATTGTGGGGTAACCTTTTGGTTTGTGAGATGGAGAGCAACATTGACAAGGACTGAGGTTTGGGCGAATATTTCTCGATTGAAGAGTGGACTGGGAGGATTGGTGTTGGGTGGGGGTAGGGGGGAGGATTGAGGGGTGTGTGAGGTGGCAGCCGAAGCATATGATATGGCAGTGACTGGGAGGGATGAGTTGCTTGTTTTAGGTAATAGCGAGCAATATAGAAATATTTACCTTGGTTTTTATATATGCTCAGCTTTATCATGGGGATTGTGATGTATTAATAGCATAACGGGAAGCTAAAACGGCTGAATTAAGACTTGTTAATTTCGAAGTGAGAACGAAAGAGTATAGGCTACTTGAGATAGTGCCATTACAATCTGTGCTACAAGCAACTGTTCCTAAACCACCCTTGTATTAGGTGTCGTAGGAATCATCGGTAGTGGTGACAAAAGTCACCCATATGTCAAATATTTGGGCATGCGTAACCACCCCTTAACACCTAAAGAGCGGCCTAGGCGGTATAAAATATGTAGCCACCAGCGGGGTGTTTTTAGCCAAAATAGGGCTGTTTACGTGATCATTTTCATGCCTAAATAAGACCCAGAGCGTAAAACAAGTATCTATCCCTGAAAGGGCATAAACAGAGCTTTCCAATGACACCACAACGATCCTTTTATGACCGCTAGTTTTCTTGCAACAACCGCGCAAGACGAGTGCAAAAAGCATGTAATTCGGTACTTTCCCCATACAATTCAGTATGTAGCGAGTGAGAGAGGGAGGGAGGAGGTGGGATTCGTGTCAGTAGGTTCGCCGCGGTGGTCTGGAGCAGTCATACGCTCGCTACTCTCCTGCCACCACTTGTCTCTCTCTCTCTCAGCAACATTACGTGCTGAAATTGCCACACGACCTATGTCGCACGCCGCCAGATAGTCCAGATTTATTATACTCGACTTATGTTGCGCGCCAACAGTTAGGGGTTAAATTACTCTGTAATCGTTTGGACTTGATCTCGACTTCAGAATAAAGTTTAGACTTGAGCCTAACTTAACCCCCTCAGACAGGATATATTAACTTACTGACGGGTTGGCAGACTGCCCGGTATTTCCCCCACAACAGTCATTCTCACATTGAGGGACCATTAGGAGTCGGAGGAATTTTGGGTTGCCATCAATCGACAGATTATGATCTAACTTACTGAGCTCAAAATGATGCAGAAGCGTCATATAACTTATTATTGAGCTATTTCACTAGGCTCATGTGACGCGGTAGCGTCATTTGATAGTTTTGGGCGGAACCGTCATATGAGATGGAAAGGGTTAATAGAGTCGCGTCCTAAGTCACAAATTTTAAATATGGCAAAGTCGTGCTTGGTAAGTCCGACTTAAGTAAGTCCAACATCCAGACTTGAGTCGGTCTTAAGACTGATTTTCAAGTCGGTGTCAAGCCTCGGTTTAGAATTCGGGCCTAAGAGTCTGGCCGCATTCGCCCAGTAGAACTTCTTAAGAGTCTGGCCATAGTCCCGGGGTTAAGACACTGCTTGCTATAGTGTCAAGTTTCATTTAACCCTTTCACGCATTTATGACGCAGAGGTTGCCAGATTAGCAATAAGAAATAGAGTTCTCTCACTCTTATAATTACCTTTCCAAAATTAGTTTTCTGCCCACAGCTAACTCAAAGACAACTGCAGAGGTTGAAGTAACTAAACTAAAGGTTTATAAATACCCCTGATGGTAACAAAGGATTTAAAGTATCCCCAATAAGCTCAAAATCGCGTCATATGCGTGAAAGGGTTAAGAGCACAAATAACACAGGTCTTATCTCCAGACACATATTTAAGAATATACCCAGAGGCCTGTGACACTATTTGGCGACTATACTATACTCATATAGTGTTTGTTTATCATTATCACATTCTCTTTCCTTACACAAAGCTACACATACCGTGACTTCTTTTTATCAGGTATAGTTAAGTATATTAGCTTAAAGTGAATATTCTGTTATGAAGGACCGCCCATTTTCTATCGATCAGCTTACCATAAACTATCGTAACAATACTTAACTTCGGTCAACGACTTAATTAAGAGTCGTCACTGGGGCTCAATGAGTTAATGGGAGAGAAGCGAGGGGGAACTAGCACGTAAAAAACTAATAAGGCTCGCAATTATCATATATGTGATACATATGTAAATATTTGCTACAAATGCATCCCAGGCATTAGGATATACTGTACAGTATAGTACATAAAATGCATCCCAGGCATTAGGATATACTGTACAGTATAGTACATACAATGCATCCCAGGCATTAGGATATACTGTACGGTATAGTACATAAATGCATCCCAGGCATTAGGATATACTGTACAGTATAGTACATACAATGCATCCCAGGCATTAGGATATACTGTACAGTATAGTACATAAAATCAGCAAACCTTCTACCCCCCTTTTAGAACTTTGAAAATGTATAGCCATGTTTTTCAACTATACATTTTCGAAAATTTCACAACCAAAGTATACTCTATTTCTGAAAGATGCCCTACAAATTATGTATTTAGGGGTAGTAGAGGACCTAGATTCTTGAAAATCATTAGAGATAAGAATTATAATTTTAATACACTTTTTATTCTTTTTCATTAACCTGGTTATGGATGTACAGCGAGTATAAGTATAAAAGGGGCTCTATTGTAGGAATGGGGGTGACCTATCTCATTGAAATGCAATATTGATCGAGTTTACCATAGGCATATAATTATAAAAGTTAGCTATGATGAGTGACCCGAATTTTGACATGCCATGAATATACAGTATGCAGCTGATGCATGATGGCAGCAGCTTCCTCCTTTACCAAAAGGAGGGAAACATACCTAGAACTTTGATAATGTAGAATCTTCTTCAACATATGGCTAAAAAAGGTGTTTTTAACGGGAAAACCCCTATGTGAGGGGAGGAAGGGGCTTATATCCTTCAAAATCAGTAGTGATCGGCTCTATCATTGGCTTCATTGAATTAAAAAACATTACATAGACTCAGTTATGGAGATACAGTGAATTTAAGAAAACTCCAAACCTTACTCTAGCGGGTGGCTGGTAGGACCTACAGTAGTCACTTGAAAATCAACAGGAATGAGCGTCCCCGGCTATTCGGGTATTGAGATACAGAACCTACAAGGAGCTGATGGGTGGCAGAGGCAGAGGCTCGTCAATAACACTATATAGAGAAATTAATTGGACTTGTAATGGATTTTAAATATCTACTTTAAAAATCAACCTTGACATTGCCACCCCGAAACATGTATTATCATCAGCTAAAAGCACAAACTAAGATTTAATATGACATCATCATGTTTAATGATGTATAAGTAATGCTGGTGGTTCCTCTCATTACAGATTAACACATATTCAAGATAATCCTGTAGGATGGTTTATCCTGGAGACATGGAGGTCAAATCCACCGCCTCTCTAGCCCCTCCCATCAAAGGTCAGTTTTGGTTCAGATGTTTGGTGTATTGTTCAAAATGGATGGTCAGCTCATTCAGTTGCCTTCATTATAACACGGACACACTATACTTTACAATCATGAGCCATTAACAGCTGCCGCTTTTCTCCATCAAACCGCATAGATTATGTGACTGTCTTTGTGTATTTATAAATCTATAAACATAATTTCCCCAACATTACTGGAACATTTAGATGAAAGAAATGGCCATGACAATATATGATTGTATTTTTGCGGTGTGGTGGAGTGGTCATACCACTGGACTGGTAATCCAATGGTCCCGGGTTCGAATCCCGATGTATCAATGGGAAGATATTATTGGGATGGAATTTGTGCTGTACATAGTATCAGTGCATTACCACAAAGCCCACCGAAACGCAAAATAAATACCCTCATTGGTCCCTGATTAAATAGCATTGTATGAATATTCCGTTGTATATTGTGCCGTTGTACAAGGGGAAGGGAGATCGGCAGGAGTGTTCAAGTTATAGAGGTATTAGTTTATTGTCAGTGGTTGGAAAGCTGTATGGCAGGGTGTTGATAGAGAGGATAATAAAGTGTACGGAAGTTGCAATAGGAGAAGAACAGTGCGGTTTTAGGAGGGGAAGAGGGTGTGTGGATCAGATGTTTGCAGTAAGACAGTTATGCGAGAAGTATTTAGAGAAGCATAAGGAGATATTTTGGGCTTTTATGGACTTGGAAAAAGCATATGATCGTGTGGACCGTGAAGCAATGTGGAAGGTGTTAAGGATTTATGAAATAGGAGGAAATTTGTTAGAAGCAGTGAAGAGTTTTTATGAAGGGAGCAAAGCATGTGTGAGAGTAGGAAATGGTGAGTTGAGTGAATGGTTTGAGGTAAAGGTAGGTTTGCGACAGGGTTGTGTAATGTCACCATGGCTGTTTAATATGTTTATGGATGGTGTGGTGAGGGAGGTGAAAAGGAGAACTATGGGAAGAGGATTGGGTTTAGTAGGAAAGAATGGTAGAGATTGGGAGTTGAATCATTTGCTGTTCGCTGATGACACAGCATTGGTGGCGGATTCTGATGAGAAACTGCAGCGGGTAGTCAAAGAGTTTGGTGTGGTTTGTGGAAGGAGGAAACTGAAGGTGAACGTCAATAAAAGTAAAGTAATGGTGTGTAATAGGGGAGAGCATAGGGTGAATCTAGATGTGAGGCTGGATGGGGAAATATTGGAACAAGTAGAGTGTTTTAAATATCTAGGAGGAACAATAAGCAGGAGTGGAGGTATGGAAATGGAGGTAAAACAGAGAGTGTGTGAAGGAAGGAAGGTTTTCGGAGCAATGGGAAGTATGTGGAAGACGAGAAATCTCGGAGTGAAAGTAAAAAGTGCACTGTATCAAGGAATTGTTGTGCCAACAGTGATGTATGGGGCTGAGACATGGGCTCTGAAGAAAAAGGAGAAAAGAGGGCTGGATGTGATGGAGATGAGCTGCTTGAGGAGTATGTGTGGAGTTACTCGTAGAGACAGATTGAGGAATGAAGAGATACGTAGGAGAGTGGGGCAGCAGGAACATTTGTCAGCCAGAGTGGACAGAAGGGTGCTGAGCTGGTATGGTCATGTTGAACGAATGGGAGATGAAAGGCTTACAAAGAGAATATGTGAGTCAGGTACAAGGGGAGATAGAAGGGCAGGAAGACCCCCATTGAGATGGAGAGACTGTGTAAGAAAGGCTTTGGATGATAGAGGAATGACTATAGATCAGGCAGGGGAAGTGGTGGTGGACAGGAGTGAATGGAGAATGCTTGTGAGTAGTTGAGTGAACACGTGGTCATTTGGAGTAAGGGGTCGGGCGCAAGTTGGACTAGATAATAGTCCATCAGGCTCCTGGCCCGGGGAGACGATTAATATGAAGGGTGTGCCTGGAAGTGTGGTGGGAGGGCTTGTGGCTTTGGCTCCGCTGCATGTCTGCCTGCCGAGATCGGAACCTCTCCGGGTGGTCAGGGGCCGGGGGAGTGCTGGAGCGACCTTGGTAACCCTGGTCTCTGGGTCTTCTCTTGGGTGACCTGGATGTGTGAGAGTTTGTGTTTTTTATCTGTGTTTATTTTTTGTTTTATGTTGTTTTTGTGTTTTCCCTGTTCTTGCTCTGTCTTGAGTCGGCTACCCCCAAAATGGGGATTGGGCCTGAGCATATAGATAGATAGATAGATAGATGAATATTCCCATATTCAAAATATGCTACAGGGGGGCAATGCCTAGTGAGTTCATTGGTCAATAGGTGGCATTTTGAGAGTGAGGGTCCGAGTCTAGGTGGTGAGACAGTGAAGCACTTGAGTGAAGCAGCTTCAGAGATGTGGCTGCTTCGAGCCTTGGGTGGGCAACAGTGCAAGATGTCGGGGGCTGGTTGTATCCCAAAGTGCTTCACATGTCTCACTCCCTAGACTGGAACGAGACCTCACAGGCTTCGCCGTTCAATGTAGGGTTGAATGTACAAGCTCTCAGCCTATGCCCGAGAGGGAGTAGTTGGAATATATATATATATATATATATATATATATATATATATATATATATATATAACAAAACAGTTACAAAGGAACTTCACACATAATAGGTAATCATTGGATGACCCCATATTCACTGAAATGCAAGAACAGAATTTTAAAAAATGTGTTTACTGTATTCAATGTGTACCTACATATTATTCATGACATTTTGGTTACAATTACATGAACCAAAAGATGACGGGGGTGGGCTAACCTCGTCCCCCAATAATAAATAAATAAATAAATATATTAATCAATCAATAAATAAAGCTTCTTTGAAAGAAGTATTTTTCACAAACATATGGACGAATTAAACTGAAACTTGACCAAATATTTCATTTGATATGAAATACAAACATTATATGTTGGCCAACATCTTATAACCCTTCCCCCTATCCTCCCAGGCTCTCAACAAGATAATCATTATATAATTATACTTACGCTATTTCCTCGATACTTGTTGTGATACTTGAAGATTACTCAATGACATGGATTATGTTATCACTGTTGTGTTTCTGTCTGTTTTTTTTCACAACAGAGTTTTCAGTAGGATTCAACAATCATCTGCAAGAGGGTTTAAAAGGAAGACAGAGGGAAATGTTTTTAATTAGACAGAAGAGAGGAAGGAAAATCAAATTTAATGAAAACAAAGTCCATGTGCCTAACGGCAGCCTGGTTTTGTAAAGAGTCTGACAAAATTGGATTCAAATTGCTGTGGATTGAAGATTGGTGGAAAAGTATTGAAGCAGTGATTGAGGGAAGACAAATTGTTAAATCATTGGGTGCTAATGGCTGTCACAGTGCCTAGGCGAAAGATGAGAAAAGGTGGCACAATTGCGGAAAGTTCAACTGAATATTTACCATAAGAGTAAAATAACGCAAAGGATGCAACATTTCTTCGTATGTATAAGGGAGGACATTAATTTGTGATTAAAGGGTTATTGGTAATTCGTATTGCTCTATTTTGAATAATGTCCAACTGTCTTAACCCTTAATTAGCGGCGAGCAACATAAGTCGAGTTAAATAAAGCTGGACTATGTGGCGGCGCTCGACATAACTCGAGTGGCAATTTCAGCACGTAATGTGGCTGAGAGAGAGAGACAAGTGGTGGCAGGAGACTAGCGAGCGTATGACTGCTCCAGACCACCGCGGCGAACCTACTGACACAAATCTCAGCTCCCTCCTCCCTCTCTCACTCGCTACATACTCAATTATGTACTGAAAGTACCGAATTACCTGCTTTTTGCACTCGCGTTGCACGGTTATTGCAAGAAAACTATCCATCATACAAGGATCGTTATGGTGTCATTCGAAAGCTCTGTTTATGCCCTTTCAGGGATAGGTACTTGTTTTACGTTCTGGGTCTTATTTAGGCATGAAAATGATCACGTAAACAGCCCTATTTAGGCTAAAAACACCCCGCTGTGCGGTACACATAAATAAACCGCATAGGCCGCTCGTAAGGTGTTAATGTTACCACTCCATAGAGATAAGCAATAGTCCATCTGAGAACGCACATGACTCTTTTATATTACGGCTAACTGCTTATTAGTGAAGTATGCACAAACTATGTAAAGATTTCCAAGTTTCTTTGAGGCATTCTCTGCAATAGATCTGACAGAAAACGTCCAACTGAGGTTGGCATAAAGAGCTTCTCCAAGGATATCAAAACTAAAAAAAAATATGGATGGTAGTATTATTGAAAGTTCTGTAAGATTCAGGTGGGATATGTCTAAAAGAGAACTGAATATATTTAGTTTTACTTCCATTAAAATAGACTAGACTCATTAATATTCATTTAGATAAATTGCAGTGTTTAATTATCAATGTTCAACATCGGATTTTGTGAATGCAACATTGCATGTGAAAGAACTATTAAGTGTCGAGTCATCAACATATGAGTGAATAGGTGTATGAGTTGTGGAATTGTGGCTAAGAGATAATTGATAAAAAATAAGGAATTTTAGTGTTGGGGCCCAAATTGACCCCTGTGGAACACCGGCATTTATGAAGTGAAATTGTGAAAACATACCTTCTACCATTACACATACTTTTCTATTGTAGAGATAGGAAGAAATCAGTGGGACAAGTGATGGAAGGTCATAGTTAGGAATCTTGAACCACAAAGACCGATGCTATGCTGTGTAAAACTTTTACAGATATCGAGGGCTATTGTAGAGGGGGGGGGGGGCGACCCCCCCCCCAATATTTTTTACTAAGTTTGTTAAAACATGACTGAGTTGGTCGAAAATAGATAGAGAATTATTTTTCCATAAAAGGCTAGATCGTCGAAAGTACGTTTTTTTCTCACATAGTAGGTAAAACATGGGAGGGAGAAGAGGAGGAGGTGGGGATCAGGAGGTCAGAAGTGTGTGAAGCCATGAAAAGAGTGAAGATGGGGAAATCATCAGGAATAGATGGAATGTGTGGGAAAATGCTGAGGTATTGTGGTGAGATAGTGATCGAATGGGCATGGAAAATGTGTAAACTAGCATGGGAGGAGGGAAGTGCGCCTGATGACTGGAAGACAGGTATAATAGTCCCCCTGTATAAGGGTAAATGGGAAAGAGGAGTGTGTGGTAACCACCGGGGGATATCTCTTCTAAGCATAGTAGGGAAGATATACAGTAGGGTAGTGATCGAAAGAGTGAGAGTGAGAACGGAGAAAAGGGTAGGTGATGAGCAGGGCGGGTTTAGGAAGGGAAAAGGATGTGTAAAAGATGTTTGCCTTTGAAATGTGTTGTGGAGAAATATCTGGAGAAGGTACAACAGTTGTATGCTGCCTTTATGGACATGGAGAAGGCTTATGACAGAGTTGATAGAGAAGGTCTGTGGAAGGTACTGTGAATATACGGAGTAGATGGCAAGGTCCTGAAAGCAGTGAAGAACATGTATGAGGGTGCAAAGGCATCAGTACGGTTGGAGAGTGAACAGAGCGAATTCCTTGATCTGTATGTTTGGTTAAAGCATGGGTGTGTGATGTCCCCATGGTTGTTCAATATATATATGGATGGAGTCATGTAAGAAATACAAGGTAGAGCAGTTGATGTTGGTGTACTGCCAATAAGGGAAGGAAATGAGTTTAAGTTGCCTGTATTGCAGTTTGCCGATGATATATTTCTGATGAGCGATAGTGAATGGGAGTTGCAGATTCTGGTAAATATGTTTGGAACAGTGTGTGAAAAATGAAATCTGAAGGTAAATCCAGGGAAGAGTAAGGTTATGGTCTTTGAAAAGGGTGCAACCACAGAGTAAGAGGTGAGGTTGAACGGTCAGCTCATTTAAGTATTTGGGCAGTGTGTTAAGTAAAGATGGAAGTATGGATAAAGAAGTGAGGGAGAGGATACAACAGGGGAAGATGGTTGTAGGAATGCTGAAAGCAGTAATAAGAATAGGGTTGGTCAGAATGGAAGTAAAGAAGTCCTTGCATGACAGTATGGTAATCCCGACATTGACTTACGAGAGCTAAGCATGAATATTGTTGGAGAGACACAAACCAAGAGCGAGAGGGTAGGAAATGAGTTACTTGAGAATTGCGTGCAAAGTTACATGGAGGGATAGACAGACAAATGAGGAAGTACGAGAACGGTGTGGTGTGGATGTTAATGTGCTGGAAGGTGTGAAAAGGACACCTTGAGATGGTTCGGTCATGTGGAACGGATGGGAAGCGAGAGAATGAGTAAGAAAGTGTACAAGAGTGAAGTGGAAAGACAGAG
>CM064531.1:22987954-23180454 GCA_032716605.1 Paralithodes platypus | reverse complement strand
AGAGAGAGAGACAAGTGGTGGCAGGAGAGTAGCGAGCGTATGACTGCTCCAGACCACCGCGGCGAACATACTGACACGAATCCCAGCTCCCTCCTCCCTCTCTCACTCGCTATATAAGGAATTGTATCGGGAAAGTGGCTAATTACATGCTTTTTGCACTCGCGTTGCACGGTTATTGCAAGAAAACTAGCCATCATAAAAGGATCGTTATGGTGTCATTCGAAAGCTCTGTTTATGCCCTTTCAGGGATAGGTACTTGTTTTACGTTCTGGGTCTTATTTAGGCATGAAAATGATCACGTAAACAGCCCTATTTTGGCTAAAAACACCCCGCTGGGCGGTACATATAAATAAACCGCGTAGGCCGCTCGTAAGGTGTTAAGGGGTTCTCTACCCCTGCACAGCTTCTTGCTCTGTACAAGGGCACAGTGCATCCTTGTATTGAGTATTGTTCATATGTGTGGGGAGGATCCTCTCACATCGCACTCCTAGACAAAGTAGAAAGGAAAGCATTCCGCATCATTAACTCCCGCCCACTCACCAATTCTCTGCAATCTCTCTCTCTTCGCCGCAATGTTGCATCTCTCGCTATTCTATCGCTACTATAATAATCAATGTTCCTCAGAGCTTACCCAGTGTATACCATCTAGGTATGGTACGTAGTACCCGTCTGGCAACACAATCCCACCCTTACTCTGTGCAACTCTCCAACCCAAGAGTGAAACGGTATTCTCAGACTTTCTTCTTAACCGTCTTGGTGGTGTAATAGTGAAGGTGTCTAAAAATATGTGTGTGATAACCCAGGTTCGAATCCTGGTGGATCACATATATGTTTCATTAATTTCATAGGAGGTGTTTGGTGTTGTGTTGAAATTAATCAAAAATAGATTCAACTGCTGAGCTCTGGAACTCTCTCCCAGAATCAGTCTTTCCCTCTTCCTATGACTTAAATTGCTTCAAACTCTGTGGCCCGAATTCAGTACAGTGGTTTAAACCTCCTCGCTGGTTTAAACCCGAGATTGAAACTCAATCCAGGACTATCGGTATTCAGAATAAAATCCTGAGCCGCTTATCCAGTCAATCCGCGGATTACTCGATCCGAGGTTTAAAGCAGCGGGAGAGTAGGTTTGAAGTTAGATCGAAGTTATAAAAACCTCAAATTACTTATGATAGCTTACACTAATCCATAAGGAATCCATAATATAAATTAATAAAGACTGGCACTGACTATTTGCAGTCATTCTAAGCAAGGATTTATATAAATAATGGATGATAAGTGTAAGAATGCAGCTCAGGCAGTCAATCCGAGGTTTAAACCAGCGGGAGGCTTGACAGATGATCGATAGAAGGCTTCCTACTCGCCACTAAAATATCTTATTAATACTTCCAACTAACACAAACTGTCATTAAACTGATTCTATTATATTGTAAAAAACGGCAATAATGTTAACATTACGTTGGAATTTGTCTAAGCTTCCCACTCTGAACCTGTTTTGGTGACTAAATGGCATTACGATAGAGCAGACTGGGAGGGTCTTCAAGGTTTCTTTATTGATATTCCCTGGACCTCTTTCTTTTCTAATGATGCACACTCCACCTTGAGCCACATACAAGATTTTGTAAAAATTGGAATGGAAACTTTTATTCCTCATTAAAAGTACAGTAAAAGATCTAATTCACCTAAATGGTTTGACCATAATTGTGCTAGAGTAACTGAACAAAAAGCAATAGCCTACAATGCATACACAAGATCAAAAACACATGAAGCCTTTAATTACTTTAGAAACATCAGAAATCATGCCAAAACTGTATTAAACCTAACTAAATCAAACTTTCTCCACAAGCAGGCAAATAAACTTCTAAATAATCCAAATGATAACAAAATATTTTGGTCTACTCTTAACTCATTTAAATCCAACTTCACTACTGCTTCATCCATTCCACCATTAAAATCGCCGACTGGCAATCTTGTAAGTGACCCACGAGGTAAAGTTAACCTTCTTGCGGATATTTTCTCCACCAACTCAACCTTAGATGAAATCAATCAAGATGTCCCTGTACTTAATTTTAATTCGCCTGAAATTCCCTCACTTAATATCCACACCAGACATGTCAAAACTATTTTGCAGAATCTCTCGGTAGATAAGGCTCCTGGTCCAGATGAAATTCCTCCAATAGTACTTAAGAATTGCTCCTTGGTGCTCGCTCCTGTATTGGCAAAAAATTTCCGTCTGTGTACTCATACTTCATGCTTCCCAGTACCCTGGAAAGAAGCAAACATCCATCCAGTTCCTAAAAAAGGTGCCTCTTCAGATCCATCAAACTACAGACCAATAGCTATAACTTCCACTCTTGGTAAAGTCTTTGAAATTATATTAAATAATCACATAATTAAGCATCTTGAGAATAATAAATTAATCAGTGATAGGCAATATGGTTTTAGACGATGTCGATCAACTGCAGACATGCTTTGCCTTCTTACGCATCAAATCAACCAAGCTACAGACCAACATGGTGAAACACATACAATAGCACTGGATATATCAAAGGCATTTGATAGAGTCTGGCATCAATCCTTATTGTCGAAGATGTCACACTACGGCCTTGCATCATTAGTTCCACTAATTTCTTCTTATCTTCATAACAGAAAAATATGTGTAATGGTAGATGGCCTTTATTTACAATTTCACTCAATACATGCTGGTGTTCCCCAGGGATCAGTTTTGGCCCCAATTCTGTTCCTCATTCATATCAATGATCTCATATCTACCACTCATAATCCAATACATTCCTACGCAGATGACTCAACACTCCACAGTTCCTTCACATTTACCAATTCTTTCACCCAACCCGATCTTATAAATTCAAAAATAAACACTGCAATTTCTCTGAACCAGGACCTTTCTAGAATTAATGGATGGGGACAAAAGAATCTAGTTTCCTTTAATGCACAGAAAACCAAGTACATTCAATTTTCTAACCGACAGAATCTCACTGACTCCCATATATTTTTTAATGATGTAAATATTCCCACTTCCCCTAGTATTGACATTCTCGGTGTAACATTAACTACTAACTTGAGCTGGACACATTATGTTAGAAGCATTGCTAAGAATGCCTCTAAAAAACTGGGACTCCTGTACAGAGTTCGAGAATTCTTCACTGACGAGCAGTTGGCCGTGATATATAAAAGTCATGTGCGTTCTCAGATGGATTACTGTTCACCTCTGTGGGGTGGAAGTGGAGTGGTTGCATTGAGGCAGTTGGACAAAATTCAAAATAAAGCTATTAGATTAATCAATAACCCTGCAATCACACAGGACCTTCCTACATTATCCATACGAAGAAACGTTGCATCCCTTGCATTATTCTACAGATATTTTCACAGCAATTGTTCCGAGGAACTTGCTTCAATTGTGCCGCCTCTCCACATCTTTCCCCGTAGAACTAGGGCAGCTGAGAGCGCCCATGAATTTACACTTTCTCCTCCACAATGCAGAACTTCTGCTTACCAGAATTAATTTATCCCCAGAGCTACTCTTTGGAATTCACTTCCCTCGAATTGCTTTCCACAAACTTACAATCTACAAATGTTTAAATCCAGTTGTTACAAACATTTTATGAATGGAGGATGCCTTTAGGCACATGGACCTTTTTGTTTTATCTGTGTTTTTCCTTCCTCCGTTCATTGTCTCTTAAAAAAAAAAAAAAAAAAAAAAACATACAAACAAATAAATAATAAGTGCCAAGGGAACAAAGCATCGCCGTAGCCTAATCATTGATGTGGTTATTCGATAATAGTTGTAAGTGTCTTGATAACCTGAGATGCCTCTATGCTGAATAACATTAATTTTATAATTAAATGTCCACGAACATTTGTTTTTCTATGTGATTGAGGGAGGCAAAAGGCAGAACTGCCTATAGCGAGTGCCTCCCCCATAGTTGAAAGAGTGACAGGGCCAAAATCAAGGGACGTTCGAGCCAAAATGCCTGGACACACGGAGTTTGAAGCAATTTAAGTCATAGGAAGAGGGAAAGACTGATTCTGGGAGAGAGTTCCAGAGCTCAGCTGTTGAGAAGAAGAAAGTTTGAGAGTAAAGTTTCACTCTTGGGTTGGAGAGTTGCACAGAGTATGGGTGGGATTGAGTTGCAAGTCGGGTACCACGTGCCCTACGTAAAGGGGGTGGTCTACACTGGGAAAGCTCTGAGGAACACTGATTATTAGAGTAGCGATAGAATAGCGAGAGAGATGCAACATTGCGGCGGAGAGAGAGAGATTGCAGAGAGTTGGTGAGTGGACGGGAGTTAATGATACGAAAGGGCTTCCTTTCAACTTTGTCTAGGAGAGCGGTGTGAGAGGAACCTCCCCACACATGTGAACAATACTCAATACAAGGACGCACTATGCCCCTGTACAGAGCAAGAAGCTGTGCAGGGGAAAAGAACCCCTTGAGGCGGTTGAGCACACCCAGCTTCTGGGAGGATGCCTTAGCAAGACTGGTAATATGGTACTTCCAACTGAGAGCAGAAGAAAAAGAGACACCAAGAATATTGAGGGAAGATGAAGGATTGATTTTTGTATTGTTGAAGAATAAGGGATAGTCCGCTGGGAGTTCCGTATGCGTAGATAGATGGAGAAATTGGGTTTTGGAAGCATTAAAGGTAACTATGTTTTCTCTGCCCCAATTGGAGATAGTATTTAGATCAGAATTTAAGAGTTCTATGGCTTTATTACGTTTGTCGTTGAGGGATTGCTGGCTGGGGCGTTCTGAAAAACTAATGGATTAGTGTAAGGTTGAGTCGTCTGCCTATGAATGGATGGGAATTGAGATACAGTTGAGGAGATCATTTATAAAAATTAGAAAGAGAATTGGAGATAGGACAGAGCCCTGAGAAACACCAGAGTTTATAGGGTGAGGAAGTGAACAATGGTCGTCCACAACCGCGGCTATGGAGTGGCCGGAAAGGAAATTAGAGACAAAGGCACAGATGGAGGAGTAGAAACCGAAGGAGGGTAGTTTAGAAATTAAAGATCTGTGCCAGACTCTATCGAAGGCTTTCGATATGTCTAGTGCAATAGAAAAAGTCTCACCGAAGTCCCGAAAGGAGGATGACCAAGAGTTAGTAAGATATGAAAGAAGATCACAAGTAGAGCGACCCCTAACACCTTACGAGCGGCCTATGCGGTTTATTTATGTGTACCGCCCAGCGGGGTGTTTTTAGCCAAAATAGGGCTGTTTACGTGATCATTTTCATGCCTAAATAAGACCCAGAACGTAAAACAAGTATCTATCCCTGAAAGGGCATAAACAGAGCTTTCGAATGACACCATAACGATCCTTGTATGATGGATAGTTTTCTTGCAATAACCGTGCAACGCGAGTGCAAAAAGCAGGTAATTCGGTACTTTCGGTACATAATTGAGTATGTAGCGAGTGAGAGAGGGAGGAGGGAGCTGAGATTTGTGTCAGTAGGTTCGCCGCGGTGGTCTGGAGCAGTCATACGCTCGCTAGTCTCCTGCCACCACTTGTCTCTCTCTCTCAGCCACATTACGTGCTGAAATTGCCACTCGATCTATGTCGAGCGCCGCCACATAGTCCAGCTTTATTAAACTCGACTTAAGTGGTGAGCCGCTTTTTAAGGGTTAAGGAAGCCATACTGGCGATCTGAGAGCAGATTATGAGAAGAGAAATGCTTAAGAAATTTGGAAGCAAGAATAGTTTCAAAAACTTTAGAAAGACAAGAGATGAGCGCAGTTGGACGATAGGTGGAGGGTTGAGAGCGGTCACCCTTCTTTGGGACAGGTTGAATGTGATCAAACTTCCAGCATGAAGGGAAGATATTAGAGGATAGACAAAGATTTTTTTTTTTTTTTTTTTTAAGAGACAATGAACTGCGGAAGGAAAAACACAGATAAAACAAAAAGGTCCATGTGCCTAAAGGCATCCTCCATTCATAAAATGTTTGTAACAACTGGATTTAAACATTTGTAGATTGTAAGTTTGTGGAAAGCAATTCGAGGGAAGTGAATTCCAAAGAGTAGTAGCTCTGGGGATAAATGAATTTTGATGAGCAGAAGTTCTGCATTGTGGAGGAGAAAGTGTAAATTCATGGGCGCTCTCAGCTGTCCTAGTTCTACGGGGAAAGATGTGGAGAGGCGGCACAATTGAAGCAAGTTCCTCGGAACAATTGCTGTGAAAATATCTGTAGAATAATGCAAGGGATGCAACGTTTCTTCGTATGGATAATGTAGGAAGGTCCTGTGTGATTGCAGGGTTATTGATTAATCTAATAGCTTTATTTTGAATTTTGTCCAACTGCCTCAATGCAACCACTACACTTCCACCCCACAGAGGTGAACAGTAATCCATCTGAGAACGCACATGACTTTTATATATCACGGCCAACTGCTCGTCAGTGAAAAATTCTCGAACTCTGTACAGGAGTCCCAGTTTTTTAGAGGCATTCTTAGCAATGCTTCTAACATAATGTGTCCAGCTCAAGTTAGTAGTTAATGTTACACCGAGAATGTCAATACTAGGGGAAGTGGGAATATTTACATCATTAAAAAATATATGGGAGTCAGTGAGATTCTGTCGGTTAGAAAATTGAATGTACTTGGTTTTCTGTGCATTAAAGGAAACTAGATTCTTTTGTCCCCATCCATTAATTCTAGAAAGGTCCTGGTTCAGAGAAATTGCAGTGTTTATTTTTGAATTTATAAGATCGGGTTGGGTGAAAGAATTGGTAAATGTGAAGGAACTGTGGAGTGTTGAGTCATCTGCGTAGGAATGCATTGGATTATGAGTGGTAGATATAAGATCATTGATATGAATGAGGAACAGAGTTGGGGCCAAAACTGATCCCTGGGGAACACCAGCATTTATTGAGTGAAATTGAGAATAAAGGCCATCTACCATTACACATATTTTTCTGTTATGAAGATAAGAAGAAATTAGTGGAACTAATGATGCAAGGCCGTAGTGTGACATCTTCAACAATAAGGATTGATGCCAGACTCTATCAAATGCCTTTGATATATCCAGTGCTATTGTATGTGTTTCACCATGTTGGTCTGTAGCTTGGTTGATTTGATGCGTAAGAAGGCAAAGAATGTCTGCAGTTGATCGACATCGTCTAAAACCATATTGCCTATCGCTGATTAATTTATTATTCTCAAGATGCTTAATTATGTAATTATTTAATATAATTTCAAAGACTTTACCAAGAGTGGAAGTTATAGCTATTGGTCTGTAGTTTGATGGATCTGAAGAGGCACCTTTTTTAGGAACTGGATGGATGTTTGCTTCTTTCCAGGGTACTGGGAAGCATGAGGTATGAGTACACAGACGGAAATTTTTTGCCAATACAGGAGCGAGCACCAAGGAGCAATTCTTAAGTACTATTGGAGGAATTTCATCTGGACCAGGAGCCTTATCTACCGAGAGATTTTGCAAAATAGTTTTGACTTGTCTGGTGTGGATCTTAAGTGAGGGAATTTCAGGCGAATTAAAATTAAGTACAGGGACATCATGATTTATTTCATCTAAGGTTGAGTTGGTGGAGAAAATATCCGCAAGAAGGTTAGCTTTACCTCGTGGGTCATTTACAAGATTGCCAGATGAAAGAGTATGTCTAGGCAGGGAATCAGCACGGAAGCACAGTTTTTGAGAACAACCGGAGGAATACCGTCCGGACCGTACGCCTTATTAGTATTAAGCCCAGAGAGGGTAGAAAGCATATCTTTTGAAGAGATTAGGTTATTAGGCATAAGTAAGAGAGAGGAGGGAGGAATAGCACCGGAATCATCCAAGGTGGAGTTTCTAGCAAAAGGTTGAGCGAAGAGTTTAGCTTTGTCAGAGGAAGAAGTGATGGTTGTGCCATCAGAGTGGGAAAGGGGAAGGAAAGGCGAGGAAGATCAATTATTGGTAAAGGTTTTGGGCCTGATGCCAGAAAGCTTGGGAAGAGCTAGAGTTGGATAGTTCAGTGCATTTATTATTGATGAAAGAGTGCTTGGCAAGTCGAAGAACAGATTTGGCTTGATTCCGGGCAGAAACATAGGAAGAATGAGAGTCTTGAGTTTTAAGGCGTCGGTACCATTTGAATGCTTCCTCCTTATTGCGGACAGCAGTAGAACAGGCGTGAGTAAACCAAGATTTGTTAGTATTAGTCTGAGAGAAAGAGAATGGAATGTATGCTTCCATGCCCGATAGGATTACCTCGGTAATGCGTTCAGCACTCTCCGAGGGTCCCCGGCCACGGAAGCAGAAATCATTCCATGGGAAATCAAAGAAATACTGCCGGAGAGCCTCCCAGTCGGCAGCGCCAAAGTGCCACAAGCGCCACCGGCTAGGAGGATCGGGTGGCCGTACTGGAGAGATAGGACAGGTGACAGAGATAAGTTTATGGTCGGAGAAGCCCAAAGGAGAGAAAAGATCGACAGTATAAGAAGAAGGGTTAGAAGTTAGAAACAAGTCAAGAATGTTGGGCCGATCTCCAATGCGATCCGGGATACGGGTGGGTTGCTGAACTAACGGCTCTAGGTCATTTAGGATAGAAAAGACGTAGGCTTGTTCACCAGATGGGTCAGTAGTGTGAGAGGAGAGCCATTGGCAGTGGTGAACGTTGAAATCTCCTAAGATGGAGATTTCTGAGAAAGGAGAAATGGATAGCATGTGTTCCACTGTAGAGTTTAGATAGTCAAAGAATTTGGGAAAGTTATATTATATATGTTAGTATTTTATTAGTTTATCATAGAACTAATAGTATTAGTTCACTACATGTTGCACAGCAAATAAGTTATAATTTTTCACTGTATCCATGTAGTTATTAATCCATTGTACGAATTAAACTATATAGCTTATAAAAATAAGGAATCACAAGTGAACCATTGTCTTCAAATGCATTTAACAAGTTGCCTAGGATAAGAGAGATAATTTGTATGAGTTGTCTTTTCCATAGCCTAGTAGGTTGCAATGCTGCATAGTTTAAATCACGAGTCACATTGGTAACGGTTTTCGCCTACATACTTAATGGTTACAAAGTATTTCAGTTGAGCTATTTATCCTATATACATGTGTCCAATTGAGGGAGTATTAACAGTGCTGAGCATGCGGTGGATGCAGTATCTTAAGCATAAGCTTGACTTACTGTACCTAATGTAGCGGCCTACAGTATTTGGTTTAGCGTTTTAGTCATCATTATCACTCTTAAATGTATTAATTGATAGATTATAAGTCGAACCACGGAGTACACATTAGTTCTGTATTAATACATAAGCCAATATAAATATTTCGAACTGTAAATACAATGAGAGTGCTTTCTTTTTATGATTAGCTTGGTGACTTAAATTGTATTAATAGCCTATGGTTGCCATGCAATTGGTGCGGATAAATGGAGCAGTTGATATCCGTACATGTAGAAATCAATGAAAATTTATTTGTTGATAATTGATTACAAAACAAAAATAACAGGTTGCAGTTTATCACATTACTGAAGTTTGGCAAAGCTTGATTGAATGTATTTTTCCTCTGAATAGGCTACCTACCAATATCCAACAGTAGGCCTATCTTTCATGACGTACACATACTGTACATATATACTCGTAAATTAAATATTATGTCCGATATACAATATGCCATCATCTATATGCTCAGATACATTTTTAAATTTTCGAAACTCTCAATAGCTTGAAGTACGGTAACTGAAATAAATAGGAGGAAAGTAGCGACATGTCAGTAGTAGGCTACTCCTACAGTATAGGCTACCTGGTACCGGATCATTTCGAATTCTATATACATATATGTTTAATGTGTACTCTCTTGGTAAAACAACTTATTATATTATATCATTTATTTTGTGAATTGGTAATTACAAACTAGAATTCACCTGAGAGAAAGCAAAAGACGAAAATAAGGACATATATAGATACAATGGCTCGTTCGTGTTCTTATTGGCTGACTGCATTCCTTACGGACAGTGTGGTAATCCCGACACTGACTTACGGAAGCGAAGCATGGACGTTGGTTGAGAGACTCAGAGTGAGAGCAGTGGAAATGAATTACTTAAGGAGTGCGTGCGGAGTTACATGGAGGGATAGACAGACTAATGAGGAAGTAAGAAGGAGGTGTGGTGTGGAGGTAGATGTGCTGGAAAGTGTGAAAAGGAACAACTTGAGATGGTTCGGCCATATGGAACGTATGGAAAGCGAGAGAATGACTAAGAGGGTGTACGAGAGCGAGGTGGAGGGACAGAGGGGGAGAGGTAGACCGAATATGAGGTGGAAGGATGGAGTGAGGAACTACATGAACGAAGGCGGTGCTGGTTGGGGGGAGGGGCGTCGACTGACTGGGGACAGAGGTGCATGGGGGCGGTTCGTTCGTGGCCACCCCTTCGGGGATCACGGCGTCAGGCAATAGATAGATAGATAGATTCCTTACGGCACTGTGATTGGCTGTTGCAAACCTTCGACTTGAACAGAGTTTTAAGCCGTGGACTACTCGATCTCGATCTTAAGCCCGTGTTCTGAATACGGATACACCTTAGTTTTCGATCCAGGATCGAGTAATCTTAATCCCAGGTTTAAACCTGCTCCGAAATCCGAGGTTTAAACCGGTGTTCTGAATTCGGGCCCGTGTGTCCAGGCATTTTGGCTCAAATGTCCCTTGATTTTGGCCCTGTCACTCTTTCAACTCTGGGGGAGGCACCCGATACACGCAGTTCTGCCTTTTATCTCCCTCACTCACATAGAAAAAACTAAATATATATATATATATATATATATATATATATATATATATATATATATATATATATATATACATTATATAGTATATCTATATATATATATTATCTATATATTATATATATATATATACCGGTATATATATAAATATATATACTGTATATCTATATATATATATATAAATATATATATATATATATATATATATATATATTATATATAAATATATATATATATATATACTGTATATCTATCTATCTATATATAATTATATATATATTATATATATATATATAAATATACCGGTATATAATATATATATATATATATATATTTATATATATATATAATATAGATATATATATATAGAGATAGATAATATATATATATATATATATTTATAGAGATAGATATATAATATATTATATATATAATATATATTATATATATATATTATATATATATATATATATATAATATATAGATATACCGGTATATATATATTTATATATTTATATATATCCGGTATATATATATATATATATATATTTTATATATATACCGGTATATATATATATATATATATATATATATGTATATATATGTATATATATACTATATACTGTATATATATATACAGCCAGCCGTCCGGCTGGCTCAGTTGATAGCGTGCCTGATTCCCATCTTGAAGGTCTAGCGTTCAATCCCCGCTCAGATTGAACAGTTTTTCTGGGACATACATAGCCCATGAGCAAGGGGGATGGGTAATGGTCTCTGGTAGACTAAAGAAAGCCAAGCGCTTGTGAATCCTCGAAGGAGGAGATACGGGCGCTATATAAGTAACCAGAAGATTATTATTATTATTATATGTATATATACAGTAAATATAATATATATATATATATATATATATATATATATATATATATATATATATTATATTTATATATACAGTATATCCATATGAATTCAATTATGGGTGCTTCAGCAGGCGTAAGGTAAGAACATAGATCATACATAATATATACATATATTTAAAGACCGAGTGCTCTGCACGAAGTTCGGTTCCGGTCACTCGTCCTAATGGCGGCGTTCCCGGCAGCCCTGTTTAGAGCTGCCTCACTTGTCAGTTTTTTTTATTCAAGATCAGACCGTAAGGTCTGTTTCCATGTCTGTTTTGGTCTACCCCTTCTTGCAGCTCCCCTCAGGTTAACAGACTTGCATCTTTTCACCCAACTTAGTTCATCCATCCTCTCCACATGTCCAAACCATTCAAGTATCTCATCACTGATACTCTTGATACCTAACCCTTTCCTTAGCTCTTTACTAGATATTCTCTCTTGCAGTTTGGCCCCACACATCCATCTCACCATTCTTATCTCATGACGTTCCATTCTGTTAATATCATTCACTTTGACAGGCCATGTTTCTGAAGCATTTGCCATTGCTCCTAACACATAAAGTGTACACCTTTCCCTTGAAGGGGAGAGTCACTCTTCCCATATTAAGTAGTGGCAACAATTTTCTGAACTTTCCCCAGCTGCATCTAATTCTGGCAATAGTGTCAGACTTGGACCAGCCACCGGCAGAGATCGTATCTCCCGAATAGAAAACCTTGTCTACCATCTCCAGTGCCTCATCGCCAAAGTTAACACTCTTGAGCCGGTCATTGAACACAAGCTCACCTTTGCATGCCAGCTGACCCTTCAAAATGCTCTGGACCACGGCCTGCCACGCTTACTATTCATTTTTGCAACATTTGCGGCCTTTCCTCTAACTTTCCCACACTCGAACACCACCTCTCCTCTAACAAACTTGATCTTCTTTTCCTCACTGAAACTCAGGTGTCTGAAGCAACTGCCAGCAGCCCCTTCTCTGTATCCTCCTACTTTCTCTATCCTAGTTTCAAAGCCAAAGGCGGATGTTGTGCATACGTATACAACAAACTTACTTCCTCTCGTGTTCCCGATTTCGACTCCTCTGAATTCTCAACTTTATTGTTCAAACTATCCTGTCATTCTCATACTAGATACTTCTGTGCTGTCTATCTTTCCCCTAACTCTACTGACTTTCCCAAATGTTTCGACTATCTTAACTCTAAAGTGGAACACATCCTATCCATCTCTCTTTTCTCAGAAATCTCCATCTTAGGAGACTTCAACGTTCACCACCGCCAATGGCTCTCCTCTCATTCCACTGACTAACCTGGTGAACAAGCCTACATCTCTTCTATCCTAAATGACCTAGAGCAGTTGGTTCAGCAACCCACCCGTATCCCAGATCGCTTCGGAGATCAGCTCAACATTCTCGACAACAATAAGCTTCTTTTTAAAAACTGTCAATCTTTTCTCTCCTTAGGGCTCCTCCGACCATTAACTTATCTCTGTCACCTGTCCTATCTCTCCCGTACGGTCACCCGATCCTCCCAGCCATTGGAGATTGTGGCACTTTGGCGCTGCCGACTATGAGGCACTCCGGCAGTGCTTCTTTGATTTCCCATGGACTAATTGCTCTTGTTTTTTTGCTTAAAATCATTATTTGTTGTGTTCCCCGTGTCTTGATCAGGATAATTTGTAACATTGTGCTTTATTTAAAAATTACATATTATATTGGCTTAACCCTTAAATAGCGGCTCACCACATAAGTCGAGTTAAATAAAGCTGGACTATGTGGCGGCGCTCGACATAACTCGAGTGGCAATTTCAGCACGTAATGTTGCTGAGAGAGAGAGACAAGTGGTGGCAGGAGAGTAGCGAGCGTATGACTGCTCCAGACCACCGCGGCGAACCTACTGACACGAATCTCACCTCCCTCCTACCTCTCTCACTCGCTATATAAGGAATTGTATGGGGAAAGTGCCTAATTACATGCTTTTTGCACTCGCGTTGCACGGTTATTGCAAGAAAACTAGCCATCATAAAAGGATCGTTATGGTGTCATTCGAAAGCTCTGTTTATGCCCTTTCAGGGATAGATACTTGTTTTATGTTCTGGGTCTTATTTAGGCATGAAAATGATCACGTAAACAGCCCTATTTTGGCAAAAAACACCCCGCTGGGCGGTACATATAAATAAACCGCATAGGCCGCTCTTAAGGTGTTAAAGTACCGAGGGTGGTACAATATTGTACTGCCCTGGATATAGTGGGGTTAAGAGCTTTCTCGCCGTCGCCCAGTAAAACCTCTAGAGTGTTCTCGCCGTTCCCGGGTGAATATAATTATCTGTCTTTCTCGAAGGTGCTGTCCATCTTGAAGCAAGCTGAATTAATGCAGATGCTGCCCATGATCCGGTTGAGACTAGGTAAAGGCAATTGTTCCTGGTCGCCATGCATGGCTAGTGAAGGTGGGAAGGTCATGTAGATCCATTGAGAAGTAACGGCCGCTCAAGCAAGGCAGCCCCTTGCCAATAAGTTGTTCTCCTGCCCGTCACCTCTAGAGAGCTTGACCTGGTTCTCCTAGGCTAAATTTCAAAGAGGGTGATGTTCTTAGCTAGCTTGCTTGTGCATTTCTTTCTTATAGCACCGATTTCTCGGATTGCTTTACCATCACACGATTTTGGACTGCCTTTCTCTTCCAACCCTATTGATTACTTACGTCTGTTATTGACCTTTTGTGGTGATGTTAAACCCAGGCTCTATCAGATTGCGCCACACGGGTATGATTTTGCTTTCGGATAATAGAGGTCTTCATAAAAACTCAATGATCTCATAGTAGCCAGTCAATTTTATGACATACTCATCTGCCCTGAAACACTGGTTTCTGACTTTCATAATAACTCGCAGTGGAAAATTCCTGGGTCTTGTCAGCTGCTGTTAATTTGTCAAGCCTCCACTTGCCGTCAACGTGGCATATCTATTTACATTCTCGTCTCAAAGGAAAACGAACTACGCATGTGGCTGCCATGAATTCGTTGTTGTCTGGTTGTGTGCTCACTTTCAGAATGCTTAAGTCTTTGCGCATAAAGGAATCCTGATTGTGATAATACCATCTACAATTATATCTACCGCATAGAAAGATGATCACAAGGCAGTGTTTCTTTTCGTTTGTGACTTTAATGCCCATCTTGCTAATGGCTTGCTTCTGTGGCACCAACTGACGCTCATGGTCAAGCAGAAGTCGACTTTGCCACCGTTTTAGGTTGATCACAGGTTGTTCTGGTTCAATCCGTCGTGCTGGTAACTGCCTTGACTTGCTTTTGTCTGACAAGCCTGGTGTTGTCAGACCGAATGTGAAAGCACCTCTTGGTACATCTGATCACTCTGTATCCAAGCATCCAAGTGAACTTTCATATTCTATCACCAAAAATGTGTACTTAACACTCCACGAGCGGCTAGGTCGGTAACTTCTACTACCCGCCAAGCGGGTGGTTTTACCCTAAACGACCTTGTTTCCGTGCTCTTTTTCATGCATAAACAAGAGCCAGAGCGTAATACAATTATGTATCCCTGAAAGGGCGATAATTGAGCTTTTCAATGACACCAGAACCATCCTTCTACGACCACGCGTTCTCTTGCAACGATCGTGCAAGACGAGTGCAAAATCCCTAATATACGGTAATATCCTTACATAATTCCCTGTGTAGCGAGGCAGTGAGTGTGGATGTGTGTGGAGGGAACGTCAGTAGTCGCGCGGGACCCGTGCCGAGCGGTCATGAGCCGACCTACGCTCCTCCTATCGCTCATCGCTCTCTCAGAACCATTATTGCTCAAAAATTGCACACAGACTTAAGTCGGGCCCCGCCACTTAGTCCTTGGTTCTCTAGGCCGACTTAAGTCGGGTCCCGCTAAACAAGGGTTAATGGGCCCAAGTGAATGAGAACTCTCTCAGTGAAGAGGTGTCTGATTTGCTTGAGAGAAGTTCTCAATAGCTCTGATCCAATGTTTGCATTGAATAATCAGATAACTGCAATAATCTCCCGGAATGTTGGGGTAGGGATGCAGCTTGATTGTAATGTTGACGAAAATTGCCTTTAAGTCCAAGGAAGTCGTGAGGTTGCTAAATGCACTTGATTTACATGGCGGGATTGATCGTTTGGGGATGCTTCCACAGTTTTTCAAAGAAACCTCTAAAGTCCTAGCTCCTAAGGTGGATCTTTTGTATTGTGTTGGAGAACCACAAACTCACTCTCATCCCTAATGTTCTTCCTTCTCCAAATGTTTCCAACTTTCAACCTATTTCTATCACACCAATATTTACCAAAGGTTTTGAGCATTTGGTATCCATTCGACTCTTTCATTTTCAGGAGAGGTCTTGTTTGCTGCTTCCCAAGCAATTTGCTTATTGTAAGAATCTCGGCACCAATGACACACTTCTCACTGTTTCTCATGAAGCCCAGTCGGCCCTAGATTGTAGAGAAGTCAGTATTGCCCAACTGGATCCATTGGCTGTGTTTGATTGTGTTAATAAATTATTATGTTCCTTCCAACAACCAACTATACTCCTAAAATCGATTAATGAAATTTACAAACACATGTGGCAGTCCGTGGATTCGAACCCAGGACGCTCACACCGAAAATCAACACCGTATGCATCGCACCACGAAGACAGTTAAAGGATGACAGTCTAGTGTAAAAACTGTGTCGATTTGGAATTGATGGTCGGATATTTCAATTTGTATTGTGTGCATAGATGGCTGTTTCAGTGACTGGCATAATGTCCATTCAGGCATTCCTCAAGGAAGCATTCTCGGTCCTTTGTTGTTCAAAATTTATATGATCGATTTGTTCCAGATCACAGAGAATACATTATTCGGTTATGATGTAACTTTGGTTGTAACAATTCCTTCACCTCAATTGTGTCATGCTGTCTGTGAATCATTCAATGAAGACCTTTCTCACATCTTTGGATGGTGCGATACATGGGACATGAAGGTGACCGCATCGAAGTTGTGATGATTGTGCATCTCAAGATCCCATAGCATTAAACCACAGCACAGCAATATGTGTATTAACAGTTCTGTCTTGAATGAGTTTGATGAACTTGATATCTTAGGTGTCAAGTTTGATTCAAAGGTAACCTTCGAGTGTTCCATCAGATCTCTAGTCAGTTTGGCTTCTCGCTAGCATTAAACAAAAATCTATCTCTGCCAGCTGTTTTTGGTGCTTCATTCTACCACTTCTTGAGTACTGCAAACCATTCTGATAATCTCCTGCTGTAACTCACCTTCGACTCATTGGTAGTCATTTGTACCGCTTGTTATATTTTGTGGCAGTGAAGTTCTGTGTGACCTCGACCATGGTCGTAATATTAGCTCTATAAGGCTCGGAACAGTGATAAGTGTATTCAGGAAGGGTGTCCCTTAATACACGGATCCGCGATGAGCGTATTGGATACTTTAGAAATCAATTGAATGATAACTGAATACTCGAATTGTGTATAAATTGGGCTACAATACATTTTGGTAATGGCACGCTGAATAAAAACCTTGACAACTTTTCTCTCAGTCATCATCGCCCCTCCTGATTAATACCAAGAGTGTCAGACCTCAGCATTATGGTTGCAGTGAGAGCAGAAGCACGCTATGCAAACCATTTAAACATGGAGCATTTTCCACTTGGACTACGAATTAGTGTATCTAACACATTATACTATATGATAGGGTTTTATATGTTAGACTACTTTTGTTATTATATATATATATATATATATATATATATATATATATATATATATATATATATATATATATATATATATGTAGTGTAAGTTAATATCAGTGCATGGTATAAATAATTTCAATATATAAACCATTATAATTGCTAATATTCTTTTCTGACAATTGCCAACTTATAAATAATTATATATAATCAAATATTATAAGCATCTTAGAACAAAATATACTAAGACTGACTAGCAGTGTACGAGTCCGTTAAACGAAAGTGTGTCGAAACTCGTAAGCACCTCGACAATATAGGTTAAGTAGATATACTGGAAGTTTGAATTAGGCGCCAGTATTAGACTAAACTATATATTTTATAAAATATATGTACTTTTTCGTATTAAGTTTCTATGGGTTTATTATCCATAATTATATCAGGTTATCATTATAATTGTTATGCGACGCTGTAATCCAGCACGGTTTATGTGTTCTTATAATCCCTATTTAGGAAGAACTTAATATTGCTCAACAGGAACATAGCTAACTGTGACATAATATATACTTCTTAGTTCAATCAATCTCCACCAATGACATAGAATACACAAGTTCGGTACACAAGTTTTATTTCTTATTATGCTAGGGTACAGGCACATAATCAATCCGGAGCTAAGTTATAGTAACGTAATTCCGATTGGTAAAATAGTGAAGAATATCAAGTTGATAGTTATACACTTATTTATAATATTTCGTGTCACAAGAATAAGATAAATAGTTGAATGGTAACACAACATAACAAATAGAATATAAATATGATGACAATATAACTATATAATACAAACATTCACAGAGAGTTACAATCTGGTAAATATAGACAATCAATATCGCGACCTCAGGTTAGGCGAGGTAGCGCGGCTGAGGTACCTACAGGGTAGCCTGTCAGTGAGGTGTACCTCAAAGTACCGCGGTGGGGAGGTAGGTCAACTATACTGAGGTGACGCATACAAGTAAAGTTTATATGTAAAATCAAGTTTAGGATATATAGAAAACAACTCAACGTTAATCCCAGATGAAAGAAGATATATATCGAAGTTAATCTATGGAGTCAGAATGTGTAATATAAATTCACTGAACGAATACTAAATAATACTTAGCTGGAATGGGTAGCTGATGAAGCAGTAATAATGAATATGAATTCACAGAACTGATACTCAAACATATTAGCCGGAAATGCTTGGCTGATAGAACAGTAATAATGAATATAAATTCACGGAACTGAGGATAAATAATATTAGCTGGCATGGGTGGCTGATAAAGCAGTAATAATGAATATAAATTCACGGAACTGAGGATAAATAATATTAGCCGGAATGAGTGGCTGATAGTCTCGCCGTACGGATTTTAATACGACGTGATGTAAGGAGGAATTAATGTAACTCTAAAATAAAGCATAAACAGAGTTTGATGTTAAAACGCATCAAGATAAAATTAGACTGACGAATAGACTGAAATTTCACTCTCTGTGGATACTTACTTTATATATGCACTTCGTACCCAGCAATAAATAGGTTATATCCAGAGCGTTATAGATATATCAATCTTATATAAATAGTATGTGTTTTGTTCTCTCAACACGAGTGGTCGGTTATGAAAAGGAGAGTCCAAAAAGGGTGTCTAGAATTACTTTAATTTGACCACTAACATATCTTATATAACCTTCACAACAACTTCCAATACACAGTAACACAAAAACACTTAATTTGGGGTGAGGAAGAGAAGTAGGATCCGTGAGAGATCTGGCGACGTGGCACTGTTGGTTCCCCAGTCTGTAGACACCAGAGGGGGACGCCGTTGTCACGTACACAAGCTAGAATGGTCACTTTCTAAGCTCCCTACACACTCCTCTTGGTCACTGCACCCAGGATACTTTTTAAGGGGATTTAGGCTAACCCCTACGGAAGTATTCTCTGAACTGATTCACAATTAAGCACGCTCACTATTAATAGCGATTGATTTTGATTTTGCCCCGAGGGGCGAGTTTATTGACCAGCGCCCCCCATCCTGTGAGGGGACAACCACTAGTAAGGCGATACCCGAAAGCGAAGCCAGTTTTGCCTAACAATCTCTTGTTTCAGGCAGGTAGTAATCAGTTTTTAATTTGGTATTCAGTTAGTGCATTTTGGAATATGAGAGGCATGTGAATTATGGTTTTTGAATGATTGTTCGGTTATTAAAGCCCTTAAAAATATAGTACACATATGGTTACATAGGTAATGTTATTCTTTATTTATTAATATTAAAAGTAGGTCTTAAAAAGCTTGTACAAGTGAATAATAATTAATTTACATTAATTTTGCTATGATTCTTATACATTTGTGTTATATTATGCAATGCTTTCTTTATGAGTTGGAATATTTATTTGTCGTTGTTGGCTGTCCTCATAGCTGAAGTGGCGGTTATTTCTGTCTGAATACATTCGTGGACATTGAGGAGGTTGATGTTGTAATTCCATGAAGTAATCCTCGTCATAGTCGAGATCTGGTTCTGGCTGGAGTTTCTCACCTGTGGAGGGGAGCGGCCAGTGTTGGAGGCTCGGTCGGAAGGGATTAACGAGGGGGAGCTGCATGTATTCTGCTGGTCCAGGTAGTGGGCTTTGTTTACATGCCTTCAGTGATAGGGGGCACTGAGGTATCTTGTTTTCCTGCCTAAGGATGGACTTTTTCTTTTCTCTCCTTGTCTTTTATTGTGGCAATTCTGCAGTGTTGCTGTTGGGGCTCATTACGATGTGGGGGCAGGTACGGTGGAGGTTTTGGCTCATTCTCCTCGAGCCCCGTCACTTCAATAATTAATCCAGTATATCTTGTAGTTAGTTAAATGACGCATTAATGAATAGGATATTTAATGCGCATGCATAATTTTTGGGAACTGGCGGGTCCCCTGCCGTGAACCCTCAGACTCGCTTTGATTACGACCTCAGAAACACCTCCTTCTAGCCGCTCCCAGTACAACCACCTTATTCATGCTAAGTCGTTCTAATTCTTAACTCATAGTGGCCACTATAGCTTCTATCTATTCCTAACTCTATCCTTGAGCTATCCATCACTATCAACATCTAAAGTAAGTTACCACTTATAAGTTTTTGGTAATCTAGAGTTTGTTTACTCTCGAATTCTTATAAATTGGTCCTTCGAATTTTAATTTTTTTAATTTTCGAATCTCTTGCCATATGCTAGTTGCTAGAGCTTCGTCTTTGCATTTTCTTGCTATTCCTTTCTCTTTTCCTACTTTTTCCTAGCTTTTCCTTACTTCTAGCACCTGCTCCCGCTTCCCTGGTACCCTTTTGTCCCTAGTGGCCGGTAATTTCAGTTATGAGATTTCGCCGGTCACTAATTGTTCAACTATGCGGCCTGGGACAGCCTTTGAAGCTTTGAAACAGCCGGAGGACGAGGGGAGGGAGGCGACAGGCTTAAATTAGGCTAACCATCAATTTGCGTTCCTAATTTTAATTTGTTATCTAGGCTAACTTAATGTCATTAGGCCTATTAGATTTAATTTAAGCTCACTTAATGTAGCCTAACTAAAAGTTAATGTTAATTAAATTTAAAGGGAATACAATTATTTTGTACGGTCTTCTCAGCTAAATTTAAAGGGGTAACTGCCAAAAACATACCTGGTACCAAGTAGATATTGGGCTAGCCTAGTTTATTGCATTGTTTATAGAATAAATTCGCTTGTCTTATAACATTTTTGGCATCCCTTCCTTAGTGTACTTTAATAATTTGCCACATTTAATGTAGGGTTAACTACTTTATTTTTGTGAGTGGAGATGATATAGGCATTCGTTAACTTTAGTTATTGCCCTCTGCGTCTTATTTCCCTCATTATTGCATCACCGACGTCAATCGTTTACTTATTGCGTTTTGCGCCGTGGCTCCCTATAATTTGCCTATATTGACGTTGTCTAATATTTATTAGTGCGCTTAGCGTCCATATAGGTAAAATATTGTCTAACTTGTAAATTCTAATTCCTGTGCATTACCATCATGTTGACTTTATCCCAGTATAAACGACGAAAGGTGGGTATCAAGACTGGTTTGACAAGGATCACCAAAGATGTAACTACATTTTTAGTTAACGCAGTCAATGAAGAGATAGAGGCTAAATTGGCATCTATATTGAGACAACTAGATGAATTTACTACATGTTACCGTGAAATGGAAGCTGTATATGGAGCCAACGAGGATTATTTCGTGGACATAGAGGTTTACTTGGAGTATTTGGAGAGTCTTGATCAGATTATTATCCATCTACAGGGTAAACTCAAACATAAGGAGCCAAATCGCACTGCAGTTACTAGGAATGCTGGTATAAGATTACCGAAAATCACACTTCCTGTGTTCGACAGTGATCCCACTCAGTGGATGGAATTTTGGGATATGTTCCACTTTAGTGTCCACAGCAATGAGGAGCTAAGTGCAATACAAAAGTTGACATACTTGAGAGGTCAACTTAATGGCAAAGCGAAACAACTAATTGAAGGTTTCGCGATAGAAGGAGCCAGCTATCGACCTTCTACAGAAAACATATGGACACAGGGATAAAATTAAGGTGGCACATCTAACCAAACTCACTACTTTGAGTCATGCCACTTACAATGCCGAGGACTTAAAGGGATTCTATGCTAATTTTGAAAGTACATTAAGGTCCATTGAGACCCTTCAAATTACCCTTCATGAAGCTAGTGTGGTAATCCTGATGAATAAGTTGCCATCCCCAATAAAGGACCCTTTAACCCGGTAAGCGCGAGCTATGTGTAGTGAACACCACACTTCTGGGCAGCAATATTAGGCTTCATTCCTGCCTAAAATCGTCATTTTACGATAAATATCGTTATTACTTATTCATATGCGCCTATTTTACCTTTACTATGAAGCTAGTAACCTGTAACAACAATAAAACAAGTAGGCATATCATTTTTCTGGTCAAAATCACGAATAAACATGGAGTGGCCCATTCATGAAATGTGGAGCACAGTGAGGCAACCCCTCCTCTCGCGAGCTCTGGAGCATGACTGCACCCCACAGTCTACCTCTGCCAACACACTCGCTAGGCACATAACCACACCCTGGAACCAGTTTGCTAATGTTAGCACAAAAATATACCAATGAATTTTGGAATAACATGGATAATGGGTGATAATTGAAGGGGGAAGGGGGAGGGGGCGGAAAGGAGGGGATGTGGAGGAGTGATATGAGGTATGGAGGAAAACCACAAAAAATTAAGTGCTACTGGGGCCTTTTAAAATGTTTTTTTTAGGCCTTTTCTCTTTAGAGCTTTCTCGCCGTTGCCCAGTAAAACCTCTTGAGAGTGTTCTCTCCGTTCCCGGGTTAAAAAGAACTTTTGGTGAAGACGGTCTGGACCTAGAAAAGTTTGTACAGGCTTACCAAACAGAGATCTTTAACTTGAAAAGTGTAGCAGAACGGACTACAACACACATACCAGTAGCTTCAGCATCCTTTGCGGTGCAGGAGGCCTCGGTGTGGAGTAAGAGTTGTAAGTTGTGCGAGGGGGCACATATATGGTTTAAGTGTCTAAAATACAAAACCAGTGTTCTAAAAGTAAATGCGCAAAACAACTCAACCTTTGCACTGGGTGCTTATCCTCAGACCACGGGAGCAATGAATGTGTAAACCCTAACATCCGTAACTGCAAATTCTGTCCTGACAAACACTACTATATCCTCTGTCATTCCAGATCTCAATGGGACGGTTCGAAGAAGGAGCAAAAACCCAAAGGATAACAACGATCAAGACGCAAACTACTACGATGTCTGTGTGTTCAAAGAAGACTAGTATTATCCTCCCAACTGTTATGCTGCCAACAGTAAAGGAACCAAGAGGAACAGTCAAGATGCGTACGTTGCTGGATCAATGCTCACAGCGCACCTTCATTCTAAATTCCGCTCTAGACTCTATCCAATATGAAAAATTGGGTGTTGAAGAGCTATAGAGTTGCGATGGTTTACCGGAACATGTGAAAGTAAAAAGTATCCAGTAGTGTCCTTCAAGTACAAGTTCCAGGGCAGAAACTATCCTCTACTAGCAGTTGCGGTAGAAACTCTCCCGGATCATAAAGGATCAGAATGCCTAGAAGCCGACATGAAGGTGTTGCGAAGTAAAGGCTACAAATTAGCTGATCCTCTAATGACACAGACATCTCGACTGGACTTGTTGGTTGGGGCTGATCATTATTATGACTTAGTGCGGCCAGGGTACAAAAAAGAGGGTGACATAATTCTCTTGCCCACTAAATTTGGCTATGCACTAAGTGGCTCCTGCCATAACGACAAGTCTAGTGCCCAAGTAGATAGTAGAAATAGTTACAATGTTGAAAGTCGTGGTCACCCCAATGGATCAATGCACATCCTCGGGATCGCATAATCCATGTCATAATGAATTAAAATGTTTGTGGGAACTGGATCATCTAGGAATTTCTCCGAGCAAAGATTCAAAGGAAAACAAGACTGCGTTGGACATCTACAGGGAGACAGTAACATACTCCGCACAGAATCAGCAGTATGAGGTCAGACTGCCGTGGAATCAACATAAAGAGAAACTGCCTTCTAACTATGGTCTAGCAGCGGGTCGCCTAAGGGGTCTGCAGAAGCGATTTCAACAAAATTCTATATATTGTAGTCACTACGCCAAACGTTATCAATGATCAACTTCATTGTGGTTTCATCGAAGAGGTTCCTTTCGGTGTTACTGAAAACTGTCATTACTTGGCACACCAGGAGGTCACCAAGAACAGTGTAACGACACTCGTTCGTATTGTGTACAACTGCTCCACTAGTATTGGCAAGGGCAGGCCAAGTCTTAATGACTGACTTTATACCGGGCCATCACTAGTGCCAGATCTAGCTAAAATATTGCTACGATTTAGAGTACACAAATATGCCTGGATAAGTGACATCGAGAAGGCCTTTCTCATGTTGAGACTTCATGAGGAAGATCGTGACTCTACCCGATTTCTGTGGCCAAAGGATCCCTTGGACTTATCTTCACCCTTACTTTGCTTCCGATTTAAGGTAGTGTTGTTCTGGGTGACTTGCTCACAGTTTCTTCTTAACCCTCTCACGTTCTTGACGCAATTTTGAGCCTATTAAGGATATTTTAAAGCCTTTGTTACCATCAAGGGTTTTTAGAAACCTTTAGTTTAGTTACTTTAACCTCTGCAGTTGTCTTTGAGTTAGCTGTGGGCAGAAAACTAATTTTGGAGAGGTAATTATTAGAGTGAGAGAACTCTATTTCATATTGCTAATCTGGCAACCTCTGCGTCATACGGTCGTGAGAGGGTTAATGCCACGGTCTTGAAACATCTTTCCGTTATTGATGAGTTGTGGAGGCTATTAACCCCTACTGTACCATGGGGTACAGTAATAAAAGTCCCCCCCCCAGTCCCAAGCAATGTGGCCAAAATGGCAAGATAAAACAACCTCCCACCTCAAAAGATGGAGGAATACTGGCTCTCCCAGTCTGTAGAGGCTTGGGTATAAGCTGAGAAGTGTTGCCAACTCTAGAGCAGTGCTTAAACGGTTGTGGTACCAGGCACTGCCAGATACTCGCAGTTACAAGGAAAGTATATTACTGATGGCTCTCTGCCTTCACTGGGACTGGGGAGTGATTTATCTACTGACGGCAAAGAGCCGTCGCTGGTACTGAATGGGTTAAGGAAGAATTGTATATTGACAACCTCCAAAGTACAGACAGTGATGAAGAGACTGTCATTAAGAGTTACTGGGATGACCAGATAATTATGTCTCAAGCACATTTATATCTCAGAGAATGGGCTACCAATAGTCCTCAACTGCGTGCTCTTCAACAGATGGATGGTGTTGTTGCCAAAAATCAAGAAAGAGTGAAGACATAAAACTCTTGTGGATACCTGTCTCTGATCTGTTGACATTCAACGCTAGTCTCCCAGAGACCAGTAAGGCTACAAAGAGAGAGTGCTTAAGAGTGTCGGCACAATTGTTTGATCCACTCGGCGTACTACTGACTGTAACAATAAGGTCCAGAACCTTTTCACAACATCTATGGAGATTAAAACTAGATTGGGACGATCCGCTACCTGAAGACTGCGCTACCAAGTGGTCTAAAATTGCTAAGGATCTGAGCCTCTGCTGTGACTTTACTTATCCTAGGAGGATGGTATTTGCTCATTCGGTAGACCTTCATGCATTTAGTGATGGAAGTGGTGTCGCCTACGGCACCGCGACATATTTTGTGAGCCCGGAACATAGCAGTCTGGTCATCGCTAAATCAAAGGTTGCTCCCATAAGGTCCATAACTATACCAAGACTAGAAGTGCTGCTTTGCTAGCCACCAGATTAATAAAATTTGTGGAGGAAGCCTATCATAACATTAAAAAAGTCAACAAAATTGTATTATGGTGCGACGGTCAGGTTACATTGCATTGGTTGCACAGCATGAAGATGCTTTCGGTGTATGTCGTGAACCGAGTTGACAAAATAAAATCCCTTCTTCCGACTGTAGAATTCCAGTTTATGTCTTCTAAGGAAAGCCTTAGTGATTTGCTGTCTAGAGGTATTTCGGCAAAACATCTGAAATATTCTGCGTTATGGTGGGAGAAGCCCAAGTGTCTCCGAAACAAAGACGAGTGGCCAGATGATATATTACCAGATGACCCAATGCCACAAGTAACTAGCCAAGTCATTGGGAGCAATGATGACCAGGACACACAGTTATGGAACTGGGAAAAATATGGCAGTTATTAGAAATTGATTCGGTTAGTTGCATGGACTATTCGATACAAGAATAATTTGAAATCAAAAATTAAAGGGACGTCTCTCACAGACTGTACCATCCTCAGCATTAAGGAACTAAAAGTAACAGAAAAGATTGTAGCTCAAAGATGCCAGCAGGAATGCTTCCCAGAGGAGTACAAGATGTTGTCTGGTGACAAGGGTACTCGCAATAAATTGGTAAACCAATTAGGACTTGTCATGAATGGAGGTTAAATTGTTTGTGAAGGTAGATTGAAGTTAGCGGCTCTTCCGGATTCAATGAAATATCCAATACTACTGCCTTCCAAACACCCTTTCACTCCCATGCTTATCAAATTTATATGCCATCGTGTCTGTTGTCTCTATGGAGTCAATCACATCATCGCATATATACGGCAAAGGTGGTGGATTTCTAAGATAAGACAAACTGCAAAACAAGTGACCAGTAAGTGTATAACCTGTCGTAAAATACAGGGTAATACCTACGCGACAGCTAGAGTACCTCTCCTACCAGACATCAGGACTACTCCTAGAGATCCCTTCGAGGTCACGGGGGTCGATTATACAGGAGCAATTCCTGTCCGGGACTCACACAACAACAAGGTTTATATGCTATTATTTGCATGCGCTACTACCAGAGCTATTCACATTGAAGTAGTTAGCAATATGACCTGTGACAGTTTTATCCATGCATTCCGGAGATTTTGTAGTAGGCAGGGATTTCCACAGATAATGCTAAGCGACAATGCTGCTACATTTGTAGGAGCTTCCAGACACCTGGAAGGCATTCAAAGCAATCCTAGGCTTCAGGCTCATCTTACCGAAATCAGTTGTGAATGCCGTTGTATACCAGCATGTGCGCCTTGGTTCGGAGCTATTTGGGAGAGAGCCATAGGTATTGTGAAGGCTGGACTTAAAAATGTACTAGGTCGTGCTCCAGCCTCCTTTGAGGAACTAATAACTGTCTTATTGGAGCTGGAGGCTACCGTGAATGATCGACCTTTAACATATGTCTCGGGTGAGCTGGAGGACCCTAGTTCTATTACTCCATCCATGCATGACCATGCTGGTTAAGGGTCGTAGACTTTGTGACTTCCCAAAGGATGTGATTCAGCTAGATGAGCTGCAGGATCCTAGTTACGATAGTAAAGCCGCAATAAACAACAGGTACAATTACATCAATAAATTAGTCAGGGACTTATGGAAGCGTTGGTCTAGTGAATACTTTGCATCACTAAGAGAAGCCTATAAAACAAAAGGAGGGTCATCAAGCAGTGTATGGCCAAAAGTAAATGACATAGTTCTTGTACGTGATGAGAGACCTTGTGTCCTTTAGAAACCTGGTAGAGTAGTCAAACTCTATCCGGGACGAGATGATTTAGTTAGAGTGGTCCAGATTAGAAAGAAAACTGGCCCGACCACTCGACCCATCGTCAAATTGTATCCACTATAACAGGATGTCAAAATGTATTCGATCCCTCGGCCGGCGGTCGCTGATGATGGTGTTAGCTCTCACGACTACAGTGGTCGCTGGACCATCTGCCAGTAACGATCCTGTTTGAAGAATACCTCTTCGCCGAGCCGCTGTTGGTTCTAAACAGCTTTGGAAATCTAACATCGCTGCAGGATTATTGTAGATATGTATATATTGGTGGTGGGAATGTGTCGAGACTCGTAAGCACCTCGACAATTTAGGTTAAGTAGATATACTGGAAGTTTGAATTAGGCGCCAGTATTAGACTAAACTATATATCTTTATAAAAGATATGTACTCTTTCGTATTAAGTTTCTATTGGTTTATTATCTATAATTATATTGGGTTATCATTATAATTAATCCCGTATATCTTGTAGTTAGTTAAATGACGCATTAATGAATAGGATACTTACCGCGCATGCATCATTTTTGGGAACTGACAGTCCCCCGCCGTGAACCCTCAGACTCGCTTTGATTACGACCTCAGTAACACCTCCTTCTAGCTGCTCCCAGTACAACCACCTTATTCATGCTAAGTCGTTCTAATTCTTAACTCATAGCGGCCACTATAGCTTCTATCTATTCCTAACTCTATCCTTGAGCTATCCATCACTATCAACATCTAAAGTAAGTTAACACTTATATGTTTTTGGTAATTTAGACTTTGTTTACTCTCGAATTCTTACAAGTGTACATCATTTTGCTATTCTATTAAAACAATATATATATATATATATATATATATATATATATATTGACGATAGACAAATTATGATTGCATTTTTAGAAAGTATGTGAACAATATTTGCTATAGCATAATTATATAAAAATCTATTGTCGTTAGAGAAATTTTGTATTTATGAGTGTAAAATGAAGAGATGTTTGAAAATCAAAAATAATTCAGTCCACATCACTTTTATCAATCACAATAACAAAAATTGTGGGTTTTGCTACAGTAATATTATAGATTAACCTATTTTCTTTCTATTGAGATATAATAGCTTGTACTAAACGTAATTGCTGTTGCTGAATATTGCTGTTGAGTGTATATTTTGGTTGTGCATGCTTTATCTTTGTTCGCCAGAAACTGATCTATACTTTATTCACATAAAAACAAATATTAATCATAAATGAATTCTAGTGACAGATTTGTAATGAAAGTGAATAATGCTTATAACTTCATATATAGAAAAAAACACATTATTGCTTAGCTATAATGAAAGTATGATAGTGTAAACTTGGGAAAACAATTAAATATTTCTTATGTATTAATTGTCAAAGGGATAATATGATCTTATGGTATTTTATTCCAGCTTTATAATAGTATGGGTCTTGCTCTATCTTTGGACATATAATCAATTGCACGTCGAGAGATAATTGTGAGTTAAAACAGCGATAACATGCGTCTATCTCGCGGTAATTCAATTAGTGATTGAGAGTGAATGGTAGGGGTCATAAGTTTCAAGGAATCTTCACCAAACCTGAGATAGTTTGTAGTTTGTGTATGTTGTATAAGATCAGAGCCAACCCAGTTCATCCACTGCATTCTCATTTGCCTTTTTTTTTCTACGTGAGTGAAGGAGACAAAAGGCAGAACTGCCTATAGCGAGTGCCTCCCCTATAGTTGAAAGAGTGACAGAGCCAAAATCAAAGGACGTTCGAGCCAAAATGCCTTAACACACAGAGTTTGAAGCAATTTAAGTCATAGGAGGAGGGAAAGACAGATTCTGGGGGAGAGTTACAGAGCTCAGCTGTTGAATAGAAGAAAGTCTGAGAGTAATGTTTCACTCTTGGGTTGGAGAGTTGCACAGAGTTGGGGTGGGAATATGTTGCAAAACGGGTACCACGTACCCTATGTAGAGGAGGTGATATACACTGGGAGAGTGCTGAGGAACACTGATTATTGTAGTAGCGATAGAATAGCAAGAGAGATGCAACATTGCGACGAAGAGAGAGAGTTTGCAGAGAGTTGGTGAGTGGGCGGGAATTAATGATACGACAGGCCTTCCTCTCTACTTTGTCTAGAAGTGCGGTTTATGATGATCCTCCGCACACATGTGAACAATACTCAGTACGAGGACGCACTGTGCCCCTGTACAGAGCAAAAAGCTTTGCAGGGGTAAAGAACCCCTTGAGGCGGTTGAGCACACCCAGCTTCTGGGAGGCTGCCTTAGCAAGACTGGTAATATGGTCCTTCCAAGTGAGAGCTGAAGAAAAAGAGACACCAAGAATATTGGGAGAAGATGAAGGATTGATTGTTGTATTCTTGAAGAAAAAGGGATAGTCCACTGGGAGTTCCGGAGACAGATGGAGAAATTGGGTTTTGGAAGCATTAAAGGTAACAAGGTTTTCTCTGCCCCAATTGGAAATAGTAGTTAGATAAGAAGATAAGTGTTCTATGGCTTCATTACGTTTGTCTTTGAGGGATTGCTGGCTGGGGCGTTCTGGTAAACTAATCGAGTAGTGTATGGTAGAGTCATCTGCGCATGAATAAATGGGACTGGAGGTACAGTTGAGAAGATCGTTTATGAAAATTAGAAAGAGAATATGAGACAGGACAGAGCCCTGAGGAACACCGGAGTTGATAGGATGAAGAAGTGAGCGATGGCCGTTCACAACCGCAGCTATGGAACGGCCGGAAAGGAAATTAGAGACAAAGGCACAGATGGAGGGATACAAACCGAAGGAGGGCAGTTTAGAAATTAAAGATTTGTGCCAGACTCTATCAAAGGCCTTCGATATGTCTAGTGCAATAGAAAAGGTCTCACCGAGTCCCGAAAGGATGATGATGAAGAGTTAGTAAGATATGAAAGAAGATCACCAGTAGAGCGACCCTTAAGGAAGCGATACTGGCGATCTGAGAGCAGATTATGAGAAGAGAAATACTTAAGAAATTTGGAAGCAGGAATAGATTAAAAAACTTTGGAGATACAAGAGATGAGAGCAATTGGTCGATAGTTGGAGGGTTGAGAGCGGTCACCCTTCTTTGGGACAGGTTGAATGAGAGCAAACTTCCAGCATGAAGGGAAGATGTTTGAGGAGAGGTTGAGACAAAAGAGTTTGCCTAGGCAGGGAGTCAGCACGGAAGCACAGGTTTTGAGTACAACAGGAAGAACACCGTCTGGACCGTACGCCTTCTTAACCCTTAAAAAGCGGCTCACCACATAAGTCGAGTTGAAAAAAATGGCAAAAAACGGGTGAAAAAAGGGTGGAAATCGAGTGAAAATGGGTGGGATAGTAATGATCCATACGTCCGACATCTGTGGCCTCCCGGCCCACACTAACTCCAGTTCCCCCACCGCGCGGGAGGATGACAGTGTAACCAATAGTTCGCTAAAAGTGAGCAAGGTAGCAAAATCAGCTAAACTTCCATCTTCGAGGTAACACTGTCAGTGCTCCACGAGTGCTACGTAGCTGTATGTGGTGTCATTGTGTAGCGATTTCCACCTAGTTTTTGGCGCAATACAGTTCCTTTCATACTGATGGTTGATATAGCAGTCAGAATGGCCTGAAAAGGCCCAAAACGGCCACAGAGGACCCGCTAGACTAGGGTTAATATTAAGCCCAGAGAGGGTAAATAGTACATCTTTAGAAGAGATTAGTATATTAGGCATAGGTAGGAGAGAGGGGGGTGGAGAGGGAGGAATAGCACCAGAATCATCTAAGGTGGAATTTCAAGCAAAAGTTTGAGCGAAGAGTTCAGCTTTGTCAGAGAAAAAAGTGATGGTTGTGCCATCAGAGTGGAAAAGGGAAGGGAAAGACGTAGAAGAAAATTTGTTGGAGATGATTTTGGCTAGATGCCAGAAAGCTTGGGAAAAGGTCGAGATGGATAGGTCAGTGCATTTATAATTGATGAAAGTGTGCTTGGCAAGTCGAAGAACAGATTAGGCTTGATTCCGGGCAGAAACATAGGAAGAATGAGATTCTAGAGTTTTAAGGCGTCGGTACCGTTTGAATATTTCCTCCTTGTTGCGGACAGCAGTAGAACAAGCGTGAGTAAAGAAAGATTTGTTTGCATTAGACTGAGAGAAAGAAAATGGAATGTACGCTTCCATGCCCTAAAGGATTACCTCGGTAATGCGTTCAGCACTCTCCGAGGGTCCCTGGCCACGGAAGTAGAAGTCATTCCATATGAAATCAAAGAAGTACTGCAGAAGAGCCTCCCAGTTGGCAGCGCCAAAGTGCAACAAGACCCGCCGGCTGGGAGAATCGGGCAGCCGTATTGGAGATATAGGACAGAGATAAGTTTATGGTCGGAGGAGCCCAATTTAGAAAAAAGATTGACAGTATAAGAAGAAGGGTTAAATGTCAGAAATAAGTCAAGAATGTTGGGCCGATCTCCGAAGCAATCCGGGATACTGGTGGGTTGCTGGACTAGCTGCTTTAGGTCATTTAGCATAGAAAAGACGAAGGCTTGTTTACCAGGTTGGTCAGTAGTAAGAGTAGTAAGTATTAGCCTGAGTTGTACATGCCTGCTAGAAGCACTTGGCTTGCATTGACTGTGCAACCGCTTAATATGCAGTTGATGAGGTATTGTGCCAGTCAGTTCCAGCACCGCTTTATACCCAGTGCTGTTCGTCTATGGATTTCTTTGGATGGTGATGTATTAGTCCAGTCAATCTGTGGTTTGAGATGGAAAACATTGCAACAGAATTTAGTTTTGTGGTAATTTATTCAACATGCCTACCTAATTAACATACCAAATGTGGAGGAAAAAGGAGATGGTGGAAAGTCACCTAATTTGTATAAATCCAATATGGCTGCCAGGCCATTTCCGTAAAACCCTAAAAATGGCCTATCTTTACTTCTAATTATTGAAATGAGGTGATCTTGGTGTCTACACATGTTTTCAGGGTCCATAAACATGATGGTGAATATATTTACATACTACAGATACATTTTTGTCAAAATCGAAAATCTATCATTTAAATTTGTACTGGTTCATGGGTCTTTGCGATAGTAGTCATTATAAATGACACATGTTGTTACACACAGAGCTACAGCTTCACACATTCTAAACCAGTTCTATGAGTCACCAAAATTCCAAGACAGTGAAGAAGAGAAGCTTAGGTTGGTTCAGGCAGCTGCAGAACTAATCAAAAGTTACATTAAATCCAGGGAGTTTATGGGAGATGTTTACCCAAGCTCTGATGATATAGCCTCCCTGGAAAAAAAATCCAACATTGTTCCGGAGTCTTTGCACCTTTTTCTTACAACAATCTTCAGCGAGAAAAAAAGCTGAGCGCAAAATAGCAGCCATAGGTTAAGCAATTGTTCAAGTTGCTAGACCTAGAATACTGATAGCACCTCTGCAGATAGGTCTTGCGGTGCAAATGCTCCACCACTTCGGATCAAAGTTCCTCATTGACTGCCTCAATAGTCTGGGATTCTGTTCATCGTACCCTGAAGTAAAACGGTTTGTGCGCTCTGCTGCGAAGTTCCAAGGTACTGACATCCCTGGCATCACATCAGAACATTTCGTCCAGTTTGTCGCTGACAATGTAGATGACACCATTGTTACGCTGGTATGTCACAACACATTTCATGGAATGGGTATCTTTGCGGCCGTGACACCGATGACTAAAGCACCAAAACAGGTCCCCTCGGATATAAGGAACAGCAGAGGATGTAGCAACTGTAGGCAGAATCAAGATACGCTTCTATAAAGCACCAAACAATATAACAAATGACAAACTGCAATTGCCTATCTACGAAGACCCTACATCAAAGTTAGACCTGCTTTGGAAAGTTTCTTGGTCTCTTCGTTCATCAAGACCTGGGTAGACAAGAATGATGCAAGCAGTGTCTCATGGCATCCACCCAGGACAGTCATCCATCTTTTTCCTCTCAATGATTGATATGGATCCGAGCAACCTCAGTTGCATACTTACTCAACTCTCTGCTTTGTGTCTTCTGAAGCCAGGTGCCAGATTGTGCACCCAATCCTCACTTTCGATCAGGCTCTCTGGTGAAAGGCTCAGATCATCCTTGCTGGAGAAAGCACAGAGAGTGACTTACGCTTTTCATACTCTGTCTTGGGGCCTTCCACACTGAAATGAGTTTTCTTTTGGTGCATCGGCAAATAATTCATGTCTGGGACTAACCTAACTGAGCTGCTTCAAAATATGTATGCACCAAATGCTATTGGCCATATGCTAAGTGGCAAGGCGGTAACAAGAGCATTCAGGGGGCACTGTCTTGTAGACGCAACATTAAATGCAATGGAAATGCAATGGCGTCTGAGGACAACTTTGTGGATAGTGAATGAATGACATGTATATACAGAAGTGCTTTACATATCTCCCAGTAGCAGCTACTCTTCCAGCCCACCTTGACTAGTGTTAATTTAGAATACATACTATTTATAGTATTAAGTTCAAGATATACAGAATGTATGAAAGTCAGCAATAAAAATATGCCCTTTTTCGGGGGGCAAAAATGTCCACTTAATATAAAAGGAAATTATTTTTGTCATGCTCCTGCATAGTATTCTGTGGCAAACAGTAAACATTATAACAATTACATTTGGAAAACTTCATGATTTGAAGTGTTCTTGAAGAAAAACCTGTTATTATCAACACCGCATGAGAGTGTGATAGGTTTCTCAATTCGGTGAATTTGTTAAAATTGTCCACTACTTCCATTTTTCTCTACTTTTGATATGTAATCTACTAAGGTGTTAGGAATATCATACAACAGGTTTAATTTCTGTTGCAATTTTTTCCATCATGGGCCATTAATGGTGCTAGATTGACTGGACTATATGTGCAGCGGATATTATTCAGACGTTTAAGTCAAATTTTTTTGCCTTTGACTTAAACGTCTGAATAATATCCGCTGCAAATACATCACCATCCAAAGAAATCCATAGACATACAGCACTGGGTATAAAGCGGTGGTCGGGAGCAATATCCAACGTAAAGTGCTGTGCTAGCTACAGGAAAATATTCATACTTGCTTTTTGTTCTTTTTATATAACAAAATGCAAGAGGTGAAGCAGGAAGAGAACATGCACTATATGTTGCTTTTCCGCAACCCCTATCCACTTGTCAGATTACGACCGCGGGGCTAAAATATAAATATTCACCAGCCAATTGCTGTTACCACTTGCTTTATTGCTTTTCAATGTTCATATGTACATATTAAAAGTAAAATAGGCGCATATGGATAAGTATTAATTATATATATGATAAATTGACGATTTTAGTCAGGAATGAATCAGAATGCCTTCGCATGGCGGGCACTTTCAAATACCATAGCTGCGCAGCTTATGAGTTAAGCTTAGCTTGGTTTAAATATAAGGTAGTCTATTTTTTTCCTTTCTTAATAGTATGCAGACACATAGGATCCTGAAAAACAATATACTGCAACAGGTTGAACCAACCACCAATGCGCTCAGTTGCTTGTCTCTCGTCTGACTGTGGTTCAGGGTTTGGTTCTGGTAACCGAGTGTGCTTCAGCTTGTCAGTGTGGCCTTTTCTATCTGGCACCCTCCGTGGCACTGTGCCACTCCCAGGTGTCTTTACGATGCCAGATTTTCTTCTCTCCTTCCTTCACATCGTTGCCCGTATTTACACTATTCTTTCCATAATATCCTCTGGGCAGGGCCGTTTTGGGAAAAGTTTCATAACAGGGAAGTTGCCCGTTATTAACCTCTCGAATACCAGCGACGGCTCACGGCCGTCAGTAATATGCAAATTTAATTCCTGCTAATATCGAGCGAGAGCCGCTAACATGACTTGGAGGCACTGCTGTGAGGGTTTGGCAACACTGCTCACATACTTCCTTGCTCCTCAAGGCCAGAGGAGTCAGTCACTCACCAACTCTTGTGGTGGGAGAGTGTTGTCTCGCCGCTGATGAGTCATTTTGGCCAGAATGTCTCGAACTGGGAGGTACTTTATATTAAATCTAATATGCTATGGTTCAGTAGGGGATAAAATATCTTGTGTTGAAACTTCCTAAGCAAAAATATTTCTGCAGTTATGGACCACCAGAATGCTGGTGGAGAGGGTTTTGCAGGATAGGGGGCAGCCAACTAATCTGCGTAAGCCAGAGGTGCACTCACAGCTATGTGGGTGAGGCTGGTACCTTTATATCTGCACCAGAGATCACAAATTGCAACTTCTAATCTGGCTCTCTGATTGAACACACTCGGAGGAACTCATGGTGCTTGCATTTCTTCCGTTTTTGCTCCCAGAGTAAGCATATTTTATATGCTCCACCAATCACAGGCCATGAAAGTAGCTTGCGATGTTGTTGTGATATTGAGGAGGGAAATATATGGAGGAGACTGTACATACAAATATACACACAACACATAAGCATACACAAAAATATACTTAATTATACAAACATATGGGTACATAAACATTCACACACATATAAAGACACTTAAAAATATACATACTGTATATGTAAATATACATACCTATGTACAGTCGCTGACATGTATAATCACCCACCTTCCTTTCCCTCTACATCCGTCTCTAGCACCAGTCTACTCGTTTCTCTCCTGCAAGTCACTAAGTGGTGGAGGGAGGGAAAGAGCTGGAGGTGATGGGGTATATTTATTAGTAGATAAGCTGTGCGGAGGTATAAATGGAGAGGAAGGGTGCGGGGTTAGTGGTGGGATGGTCGTTTAACGTGAGGAACCAATGAACAATTAGGATAATAATGATGTGCCTAACTATCCACAGTACAGTTCACGGTGAACAGTTCCTCTTTGGCAAGTACTTGTGCATTAGGTATAGTATTAGAGGTATTATATCCATCTTTAGCTAGATGGTACTAAGTACAGTAAGTTAGACAAATTACCGGTTTGGCAAACACAGACAAGCATTTGATTGGTTGTTACCCTACAATTTACAAATGATGTTTCAGACAATTACTTACAATCTTGGATTCTCTACAACTACTAGCAACTTGTTCCCTGTGAATTTAAATTCATATACTGTCTGTTTGTGTGCGTGTGTGTGATGTGAAATATATCTATCTATCTATTGCCGGGCACCGTACTCACCTTAACCCATACCATACCGTAGGATACAATAATAAAAGTCCCCTGCAGTCCCAAGCACTGTGGCAAATATGGCAGGAGAGACCACCTTTTCACCTCAAGACGTGGAGCAAGACTGGCCCAGTCTTTTAGTTAGTTATAATAGGACTTCAGTGGCTATCAACCCTATTGGATTATTAAGCCAGCACACTGTAAGTCAAGAATAACGTCAGAACTGGAGCCTCTCTGCGAGAACTCCCATCCCTTCCGTTTGACCCAGTCACACTTCAGTGGGTCTTATACAAGCTGAGAAGTGTTGCCAGACCGGTAGGAGTGCTTAAACAGTCATGTTACCAACTACAGGGTTGTACAGGCAGTTACAAGGAAAGTACATTACTGACGAATATACTTGGGACTGGGAATGGGGAGTTACTTATCTACTGACGAATATATTCGGGCCTGGGACTGTAAGGGTTAATGAGGGTGGCCATACACAGAAGGCCCCCAAGCAGACCTATCCCCTGTATGAGGGACAACCCATGCCAGTTTACTGAAGGACTTATAGGATTGACCACTCAATTTAGGGTCCGTCCGACCCCAAGGCCCTCTATGTATCTTTTTAGCACTATTTTTCTACAGTGGTGTTCGGCTAGTCCATCCACTAACCTGCTTCACCCTTACAGTAGGTAGGCAGTACGGATTTGTATCAGGTTTACTCCCCTAGACAGGTTGCCGACCAAAGCTGATGAGTCCCATCCACCCGGATTTTTTAAGGTTGTCTCCCCTAGATGGGTTGCCTACCAAGGCTAACGAGTCGCATCCACCCGGGAGTGAAATATGGGTTGCTTTTTCATGTACTGATTTCTGAAGGTGTAAAGTGAATATCTCTGGATTTTCTCTGCTCCGTCCACCCTTAAATCCCTTTTCATACTATCAAAAGTGCCAGTACCGGTATTATTAGTGCTAGATCAGGGAGTGCTTGGCTGGAGAATAGGAAGCACAAGAGATAGTTTATATACAAGCTATAGTTTATTTACACAGACAGAGAAACCAGTTAAAACAACAATACTAGGACAATGGACAAGCATATAATTATAACAATATCAAGGCCAGGCGGAGGGCTGCGGCGTCACTAGTAGAATGGGTAGCGTATCTGTCGGCCAGGCGGAGGGCCTCGGCGTCACTGATGGGGTTAATAGCATAGTAGTCGGAGCCTGGGGGTTTTAGGGGTAGTTTGCTGATGCTGGATCCAGGGCAGCTTCTCTCTCATCAGGTACAAGTAGCTATACCTCCGGCTAAAGGATAGCTCCTTCGTCAAGTATCATAGCCGTCTGAGTCAGGGGTCATCAGAGGTTGGCCGTTAACATTGGTTCCAGGCAGCACGAATGCGGAGCAGCTCATCATTCCAGTGTTGGTCTAGCTCCAGGTAGTAGTCGTCAGTTTTCTCTGAAATGTTGCCAGCTATCAGTCTTTTCAGTACTTCGACCTCGGGACACTCGGACGCCAGGACAGAGTCCAGTGGTGGCTCTCTCTTCGCCGCAATGTTGCATCTCTCTTGCTATTCTATCACTACTACAATAATCAGTGTTCCTCTGAGCTTTCCCAGTGTATACCACCTCCTCTACGTAGGGTACGTAGTACCCGCCTTGCAACACAATCCCACCCTTACTCTGTGCAACTCTCCAACCCAAGAGTGAAACACTATTCTCAGACTTTCTTCTATTCAACTGCTGAGCTCTGGAACTCTCTCTCAGAATCAGTCTTTCCCCCTTCCTATGACTTAAATTGCTTCAAACTCTGTGTGTCCAGGCATTTTAGCTTGAACGTCCCTTGATTTTGGCCCTGTCACTCTTTCAAATCTGGGGGAGGCACTTGCTGCAGGCAGTTATGCCTTTTGTCTCCCTCATTCACATAAAAACAAAACAAAATAAATGGCTCTTCTTTATAAATAGGGTTGTCAGCCCTATTGTATTGATATTTCTTTTTGTTGCCTCTATTATTGCCAATGGCATCCACCAGTCTCTCAGTAACTGAGGTCCTTCACTCCTTCGGAGTTGGAGAGAAGCTGAGCTCGAGGTTGGTGAGGGGGAATCTCAGATGTTCTGCTCTCCTCCTGCAAAATCCGGGGTTTATAAGGCCCAGCCTTTGATTCTGGACCACCGGGAGGACCAATCAGAGCAGGTGGCTCTGCTCACAATCTATTCAGTGATCTGGGAGAATATTCAAGCTTGTGGTGTGTAGAATGTGCCCTAGGTGGATTACTGAGTGTAACAATCAGGACATGTGGCTCCGCCCACAAACTGATCCTGAAGCATGCTGCTGAATTTGGAGGGATGTTGATTGTTTATTTCAGCCTTTCCGCCTTCCTGGGATTCTTGGAGTCCTGTCCTTCACTACCCCAGCTAAAGATATAGTTCATCCTCGGGACCATATCTGGAGGCTCCCTTCTGTGTAGTATAGGACGTGTAGCTGGTGTCGGTAAGCGTAGTTCCGTAGGTGAGGGAGTTTTGTCCTTCGTCCCCTCCCGTTCCTGCTGTAGACTACATGGAGATTCCCATGGGTGTGGTGCCGAAAGATTTTAGCCAATTGCAGGCTGCCCTTGACCTTCTGGAAGAGTCCACTGTCCTTGAATATGGCAGAGTGAACTTGGGTGTTGCTAGGTGCGAGGAGGTTGAGGTGATCCATGGCAGTGAAGGTTCTATCGTGTAATAGGATAGAGATAGGCAATTTATGTGCTAACGTACGTCTCTGTGACGTGCCTAGGTAGATACGATAATTTAACGGTCATTCCCACGGTACGGCGTAGGAAGATTGGATCGTGAATAATAAGACTGCAAGTTGTAAGTAAGTTAAGATTATGAAAGGCCTAATATGCTATTAACCCCCTCAGACTGAAATAGTTAACTTACTGACGAGGAGGCGGACCGCACGGTATTATCCCCACAACAGTCAAAATCTCACTGAGGGACCGTTAGAAGTCGGAGGAACTTGGGGTTGCCACCATTCGACAGATTTTGATCTAACTTACCTAACTTACTGAGGCCTAAATGATGCTAGAGCGTCACATAACTTATTGGAGAGATATTAAGATAAGTTCATATGACGCTCTAGCGTCATATGAGTATTTTGGCAAAACCGCCATATGACGCTCTAGCGTCATATGAATCAGAGAGTGTTAAGCAATATTGATACGGTCTTATGTAGTATATATGAATTTATCGTACATATTAATTTATTGTATTAAGCAACCTAGATGCGGTACAATAGTTTGCCCGCATGGCGTTTGCCAAGACTGAGGTCCGGGGAACCTCGGAGCTTCCACAGACATAACCCTGTCAACATATAATTTCCGTCTCATTTGATTGTGCTATTGTGCCTCTATTCACAGTACTCTGCCAGCAATACACACATTTACACTACGACAACGCTCTCATCGATGCAATGACTGACAGCTAAGCATTTCTACTCATGTCCATCACCATATGGCGGATGACGCTATGACGCTATGACGCTAACCTAGATGCGGTACAATAGTTTGCCCGCATGGCGTTTGCCAAGACTGAGGTCCGGGGAACCTCGGAGCTTCCACAGACATAACCCTGTCAACATATAATTTCCGTCTCATTTGATTGTGCTATTGTGCCTCTATTCACAGTACTCTGCCAGCAATACACACATTTACACTACGACAACGCTCTCATCGATGCAATGACTGACAGCTAAGCATTTCTACTCATGTCCATCACCATATCATAATCATTTGTTCTTTCCTTGAGCTGTGCTATTCGGCCGGCTTCTCTTTCCCCGTCATCCGCCATATTGGGTCGGCATTTTTCCTTTGCCTCATTGCCACATGGAGATATTGGTGAGTTGAATCCTGGAGTATAATTAACCCTTAGAACCCTAATTAAATATAAACATATGTGAGTGACCTTTGGATGTAATTTAGCTTAAATTCAGATTAAATTAAATTTAGACTTAGAGTAATTTGACTTAGATTGATTTGTTTGGATTATAGCTTAGATATATAATTAACTTCCACTGATATTATACCACATTGCTGCCCAGACTCGGAAATTAGCTACTGCCAAGGAATTTTTTAAGGCAATGAGCAAGGGGACATACAACAGGATGCAGGAACAACTCTATGATAAACTGGTAGGAGTAACCAAGCGATGGTTAGAGCCAAAATGCGGGGTCGTGTCGTTGCGCCTTCCGAAATCTTGCATCCCGCCTATAATTTTCCCCAAAATAATAATCTGAACGGTCAGGCTATGGAGATCGTCAACTCTTTTAAGTATCTGGGCAGTGTGTTGAGTAATAACGGGACTTTGGATGAAGAAGTGCGGGAGAGGGTACAAGAGGGGAAGAGGGTTGTAGGAACGCTGAAAGCAGTAACATGAAATAGGGTGGTCAGTATGGAAGTGAAGAAGTCCTTGCATGACAGTGTGGTAATCCCAACACTGACTTACGGAAGCGAAGCATGGACGTTTGAGAAGAGACTCAGATCAAGAGTGAGAGCAGTGGAAATGAATTACTTAAGAAGTGCGTGCGGAGTTACATGGAGGGATAGACAGACTAATGAAGAAGTAAGAAGGAGGTGTGGTGTGGAGGTAGATGTGCTGGAAAGTGTGAAAAGGAACAACATGAGATGGTTCGGCCATATGGAATGTATGGAAAGCAAGAGAATGACTAAGAGGGTGTACAAGAGCGAGGTGGAGGGACAGAGAGGGAGAGTAGACCGAAGGAGAGGTGGAAGGATGGAGTGAGGAAGTATATGAACGAGGGCGGTGCTGGTTTGGGGGAGGGGCGTCGACTGACTGGGGACAGAGGTGCATGGGGGCGGTTCGTTCGTGGCCACCCCTTCGGGGATCACGGCGTCAGGCAATAGATAGATAGATAGAACAATCTTTCACTTCATTTTTCAGACTTCCTATGACACCTGACCAGACATAACATTTTTTTGTTCATTATGGCCTTTTAGTGTAGGTATTGCCCATTTAGTGTACTATTTTTTCTCCATAAAAAAGAAGAATGCCGTTCGGCATCTCTTGACTAGGCTACTAATTTGCCGTGGTGATATAACATTGTAGCATTGTAAGGTTTAGAAAATTAGATAGCCTACAGGTTTGCATAAAAGATGAATAAATCAGAGGAGATACCATCTGGTGGGGTGCAAAGTAAAGCTCCGAAAAATCAGAGGGCAGAACTTCAGGGAGTGTTAAATAGATTAATAGTCGATGTCAATACTTTCATCACTACTGCTGACCTCGAGGAATTGGAGGCTAGACTAGATAATGTCCAGGTTACATATAGTCGTATTGTTGCTCTAAGTGAGGTGATTGTGGCAATCATGACGGAGGAGGATGAGATAATAGCAGAGTGTGAAAATAGTGCCCTATATGATGAAACAGTCTTCAAAGCGAAGCACTTGTTACAGCGCGCTGTCGTGAACAAGAAGGGAGGAGATAACAATGCCCAAAGAAGGGCTGATCTAAAACACACTGTGCACCTCCCAAAGCTCAATCTACCTACATTTGGGGGTAATTTGACAGAGTGGTTAGCCTTTTGGGACGTATTTAGATCTACCGTGCATGAATCCACTTTGGGTAATGTCCGGAAATTTCATTGCCTGAAAGGACAATTTTTTTTTTTTTTTTTTTTTCTATTTTTTCTATATTCCAACTTACTTCCTCTCGGGCATAGGCTGAGAGCCTTAACATTCACCGCTTTACAATGAACAGTGAAGCCCGTGAGGTCTTGTTCCAGTCTAGGGAGTGAGACATGTGAAGCACGTAGAGTACAACGAGCACCTGCCATCTTGCCTTCACATGAGGCACGGTGCTCACTCATGGCCCGAAACGACCGCATCTCTGAAGCCACCTCGTTCCCGTGCTTCACTGTCTCACCCCCTACACTCGGACTCTCACACTTACACACACACAACCCCACCTGTTGAGCAGATAACTCACCAGGCATTGCACCCCTATAGCATATATTATATATATTATATATATATACTGTATATATATATATATATAATATTATACAGTATATATTAATGTTTGTTGTAATAGCGATAGAAGACTGAAAGAGATGCAACCTTGCGGCATGTAGACAGAGATTGTAGGGAAATAGTAAGAGGAAGTAAGTTGATGAGGAAAAATGCTTTTGATTCTACTCTTTAGAAAACTGCGGTATGGGTGGAGCCTTCCCACACATGCGAACATTATTCGATACATGGGCTCAATGTGCCCCTATACAGAGCAAGAAACTGTGCGGGAGTGAAGAAACCACAGAGACGGTTGAGCACACCTAACTTTTGGGAAGATGTTATAGCAAGAGTGGTAATAGAATCCTTCCAAGAAAGGTCAGATGAAAAAGATACACCAAGAATATTAAGAGAATATGAAGGGATGATTTATGTATTGTTGAGGAGCAATTGATAGTTTTGTGGAAGATTGCGATAGGTAGATAGAAGGATAAGTTTTGGAGGCATTGAAAGTAACAAGAATTTCTTTGCCTCAATCAGAAATAATTTATAGATCGGAATAATAGGTACACTCTGGCCTTGTCATGTGACTTTCGGAGAAATTGCATGAGGGGTTGTTGTGTAAAACTAGTTGAATATTGTAAAGTAGAGTCATCAGCATATGAGTGGATGGTGCTAGAGGTACAGTTGAGGAGATTTTTACTGAAAATTAGAAGGGGAACTGGAGACAGGACAGAATCCTGAGGAACACTGGAGGTGATAGGTTGAGGGAGTGAGCGATGGCCATCCGCAACAGCAGCTATGAAACGTTCAGAGATAAAATTAGAAACAAAAAGGCACATATAGAGCGATAGAAACCGAAGGATGGTAGTTTGGAAATTTGAGATTCATGCCAGACTCTTTTGAAAGCTTTTGTTATGCCTAGCGCAATAGAAAAAGTCTCACCGAAGTCCCAAAGGGAGGTTGACCAAGAGTTCGTAAGATAAGCAAAGATATCACCAGTAGAGCGGCCCTTAAGGAAACCATACTGGCGATCTGAAAGTAGATTATGGAAAGTTAATGCTGAATGAATTATGAATGGTTTGGAAAACTTTAGAGATGTAAGATATGAGAGCAAATAGACGATAGTTGGAGAGTTGAGAGCGGTCACCCTTCTTTGGGATAGGTTGAATGAGAGGAAACTTCCAGCAGGAAGGAAAGGCGTTAGAGGAATGACAGAGACGAAAGAGTTTGCCTAGGCAGGGAGTTAGCACAGAAGAACAATTGTTGAGTACAACAGAAGGAACACCATCCTGTCCGTACGCCTTCTTAGTATTAAGCCCAGAGAGGGCAGAAAGTATACATACGTGTTGCGTGAATAGATGTATTAATGATCACCGAAATTCGAATCACAGACAGTCAGGACGAGAGTTCTACAACTTAGTATGGATTGGAATATTTCCTCCAAGTAGGATTTCTCCATATCCTTAATATGAATAGGAAATGGTTAACTATTATCTATCACGTCATGATGAAGTTGGATAAAGAATGGACTCTCGTCATGCCTGTCCATGGTTCGAATCTCTGTGATGGTAAAAACATGTATTTGTGAAACTTACATGCATTTGTGGGATATATTTCATAATATGTTATATATATATATGTATATATATATATATATATATACATATATATATATATTTATATATATATATATATATATGTGTGTATATACCGGTATATAATTTGTTGTATTTTTTTTTACAGATGAGCAGTATTGCATAATTATGATAGACACTTAAATACGTATTTTAATTCAAATAGTATGTACATATGGCATAAATATATACATTTTTGACCGGGTATTAAAAATGTGTAATACAACACATTATTTCTTATGAAATTAGTATATATATTGTATGCATGCTAAAAACAGTTGAAAAACAAAAATTTACATTTCATGTCACTACCAACACTATCAGAAGTGGTACTCCAGACTATCTGATCTACCTTGATATAGTTTTATCTTATCTGACCGCCACCAAAGCATCTGGTTCTTCAAGCTATAACCAAGTTATCGTGAATACGATAGTTTATGTGATACTTGGGTCATATTTGGTGATACGGTATTAATATATTGTAGGACACGACACTGTATTACATTGTGTATGGTACCGTACAACATTGTTATATGAGCTCATGTTTTTATTAATTCCAGTTTTATATGTTAATTAATTTCATAAATATGATGCGCAACATACACCTATTGGGTTATTAGGGCTGATTAATATCATGACCTACATTACCCTTCCATTCCGATGGGGTGCGATGCACTAACGGGTTTATGAGGCTATCGGACATGTGTCACAGCTCTTTAACACATCAGAACGAACAGAAGCGCGATGCACACTTACCGGGGTTATTGGGTCGGAATCCAACGTTACCAGCCCTCTGCGAGATCAACATAAATCTGTGCGAAATGCCAGAAAATGCACTGACCGACTCAAAAGTTTCGATTTGCAATTACGAGGTAGGTGAACTGGGTTCAGCCATCGGAGGACTCTGAAGGTGTAACATTATATCTCCGGTCCCACAAGGTTATAGACCAGTCTCCCAAAACCAAACACAAGGCTGTTGCGATACAAAACACGTCGGCAGCCAAGGAAAGAAAAGAGAGGCCGGCCCCGACAGTGCGCACCTCAAGTGTAGTCAAATCTATTTTTGTCTGTTGAGCCTACGAATTAACAGTAATTTATGGCACAATCAATAGGGCACTGCAACAAATAAATACATAAAACATAGGTATAATGAGAGAAGGCATAATTAAATTGGCTGCTAACACAAAAGAACCTAGTGGAGAGGCACTAAAAATACGTTAACTCAGGTCAGGGGCGAAGACAAGTAATACTACACCACACCATGTCGACCCACTAGACTCCCAAAAGAGCAGTACACCCCGATGGACATCACTCCTCATAACTCCAGCATAGAAAAAGCCTCAGAATCGACAAACCCCTAAAAAAGTGAGATAGTTAACACGAAACTCAACCCAACACTCGATGCTAGCCCGCACACAATTCCACAGGACAAAATATGCAGCCCTCATGGAAGAACCTGGAAAGCTAAGATAACACAAGCAAAAACTAGCTAATTATTATAAATAAAATCACTTCAAAACAGTCTGGGAGCCTAAATGTATTCACACCCAGGGGCCAGAATAGGTATCCTCTTGAAACAGCGTTCGGTACAAAAAACACACTCCTAATGCACGCTAACTAGCTAAAATGCTTTCTAGGTGCTTCAACAGCTCTTCAATGTAACAATGACTCATTGTAAAAGACGCGAGCGCAACTAGACAAAAAAGAAAGAGTGCACCGGAAGGAAGGGGTAGACATACTGGCCAAGATATACAGTACAAGGTATGGTCACCAGATGCCCCAAACTCGTCTGACCCGCGCAGGTGACCTAGAATCGGCCCCTGACCTCCCGCCCTCAGTATTTGCCCTCCTTTGATTTGTGTAGGTCGCGCACATCTCTCCAGAATCAAGTGAAGTTATTTAAGCATAGCCTCGATGTTTTACTGTGTTGTTTTGCTTAAGCAAGTGTGCAGTGTTTGGGTGTTTCTCAAACAAGAAAAAAACAAGTGATTAGCATATTACTTTTCACTCCTTCCCCAACGACGACGAAACAAAGAACAAATGGATTCACCTGTGTAAGAGATCAGACTATATTAATGATGCTATTGCAAGGATATGCATTTTGCATTTTGAGACAACTGCATTTGAAAGAAATCTTAAATATGAATTATTAGGCCTAAACAAAGCTATAATACATCCTGAACAATAATGAACAATAGATACATTTTAAAAGCACCTCATGTTGTGAGCGGTGGTATTCCAACACAGTGATTGATGAGAGGTTGGGCTATGTCAACAGAGAGTGTTGCCACCACTCTTATTTGTTCTTAGTTTTCTCTAAATTGTTTTATACTTGTATGGTAGTCCAACAATATGAAATTAGCATATTATTAAAGAAAAAACAATACATAATCATTGTAGACATACAAAAGACTTTCGTGAAGTAAAATGTATATAAAATATAAATAAATAAAACAAATGATTTCGGCATCAAGGTGCTCGATCTGAGCTTCTTCCATTCATTTTACACACACAGACACACACACTCACACACACACACACACACACACACATACATATTATCTCTCTCTCTCTAATAAATTTAACAATATAAAGTATGAACACATTTGCACTAAGAGCACACTATTATGTTTTAGTTATATACATTTATTAACGTGTATGTAATATATGTATAAGGTGTTTATTAGTATGTATGTACAGTACTATTTATACAGTATATTGTGTTCACGGTACTGTATACAATATTGTAATATGAATATGTTCACCATTTTTGGCTGAACATTTCCTTCATTTACACACTCACTTGTAGATATATCATTAGTGGAGGTAATTAATTAAGGCATGACCTTTAAGTCTGACTGTCCCGTACATAAATGTATTACTATGTTCATAAGAACATAAGAACATAAGAAAATGGGAGCCTGCAGAAAGCCGATTGGCCTAAGCAAGGCAGATAGATCCCTGTCCCACACAACCCAAATTACAAAGCCCAATTGTTCACATCTCGTTTTTTTCTGTTTTATATATTTATAACCAATATATTGTCTAAATGTAGATTGTCTTGTATTTTTCTCCTTTTATACAATATATAATATATGCATTTCCATTACTTTAACCTGTTATGTAGTGATAAAACAAAACAAACATAAAGTGATATATATATATATATATATATATATATATATATATATATATATATATATATATATAAATCAACACCAGCGCTGGTACAAACATCTTTATTTTGGTAACGTTTCGGTTTAAGCATAAACCATCTTCAGACCTGAACTGAAATGAAATAAAAGCCTATATGAATGGCAGAGTAATTTTATAATGTAAATATTCTTATTAATAATTAAATTTAACAAATATAGAATAAAACTTAAAATTAATAGTTATAAAAATAATAACCTAATACATATTAGAACTAGTAAAGTGAAAGAATAAAATGAGAGACGAAGAAATATTATGTGAGCAATAAAAGGAGGGGGGGGGGGGCGAAGTTAATAACAAATGTTTTCATAATTATATATAAGAACTAACCTTTACATATTAGAAACAGAGTAGAGGAGTGGAAGAGTCGTGCACACCCAGGCTGGGTTTATGTAACTGGGTGAGCAGGGTCTCCGACAGGAGTCGTGTGACTGTGTTTGGGGCAGTGGTGAGAATTGAAAAATCGGAGGGTTTTATGGGGTGATCAGATGATTCAGAGTGGTTTCGAATGGCAGAAAAGGAAGGATTTGAAAGAGGTCGGTTAGTTCTAAATGACCTACCCCGATGCTCCGAGATCCTGGCGGTGAGATGTCTCTTGGACTGACCAATATAAGTCGTATTGCATCGACTACATATAAAGGAGTACACCACCGAGGACTGTAGAGAATCGGGGATTCGGTCTTTAATTTTAAAGAAGTGAGACAAAGTTTGGGGAGATTTGAATACCACTCTCAGTGATATTTGCGGGTAGTGTTCACGAATCAATTTAGCGACTTTATTTCGAATTGAATATGATTGTTGCCTAGAAATGGGATAGTGAAATAAACAATGGCTTTCTGAGCTGTAAGGATCGGAGTTGAGGAGGTTCTTAATTTATTTAGTTGCTTACCAATCAAGGCATTTGCGAAATTTATTGGAAAGCCATTAAGTTTCAGTGTTTTACGTAAGAATTCAAATTCGAGGTGGACGGACATGTAAGACGAACATATATGGTAGGCTCTGGTGACTAAAGTAATAATTAGATTTTTCTTATATTGTATGGGAATGCTAGAATTAAATGTTGATGTAAGTCCTGTAAAGGTTGGCTTTCTATATATAGAAGTACTAAATGAGCTATTCTGTTTTTCCACTAGAACATCTAAAAATGGCAATTTATTGTCTTCCTCTGTCTCGCAAGTGAAAGTCATGTTTTTGTGTCTCGAGTTTAAGTAATTCAAGAACAGGGGAACGTGGTCGGGTGAACTAAAAACGACAAATGTGTCGTCGACATAACGGTTATAGACAAGAGGCTTGAAGCTATCTGGACATTCACAGAGCCATTTTGATTCATGAAACACTAAGAATGCGTTCGAAAGGGTTGGAGCGAGTGGATTTCCCATAGATAAGCCGTCGTTTTGTTTGTATATGTTATCATTGAATAGAAATATGGAATCCTTAACAGCAAGGGAAAGCATTTTATGAAATTGCGATTTATCTAAGCCATTAACTATGTTATTATTTTCAGTGAATAATTAATTGGTGCATATCTTTAATATCTTTACCTACCCTACCTTATTAATATCTGAGATGCCAGGGGATAAAAATATATCAAACTGTATTGGTACCCCACAAAACAAAAGGAAACACCACCACCAGTACCAGGAAAGAAAGCAAGACCAAACCTCACCCCCAGGAATAGACCCACCAGTGATAATTAATGACACACCTGAATGTATGCAAATTTCCTATCAAAACCCCCAATAGAGTACCAAATCAATTATGCCACCAGTATTAGTGATGCTAACAAACAAGCCCTTTCAGAACCAACTTATTCCCTCAGTACTAAAAATGAGGAAAACCCTAACTCTAGACATGTCCCTCAAAGTAACAATTCACTCCTAAATCACCGTCAGGTCAAACCTAGGGCAAACAACAAGACCAAAACTTTCCAAGCACTCTCCCCGAATAATTCACCAGTCCAAACAATATTAGTGCAACTCATTCCATCACTAAGATCAAAATCCAGATATAACACACACCCCTATTACCCCAAGATCAAAGCCCCCTGATGCAGACCAAAAAGGGGTTACTACCTGCACTGACCAACGGTGAGATGACGGGATTGCAAACTAGGGGCAAAGCAATTCCGGTAGAAACACTGACAGTGCGAGAAGAAGAACAGCCTACCAGAGCCAGAATAGCTGCAGTGAAGGAGACCAAGAAAACAAGGAGGAAGTTGTATCAAGAAAAGGAGAGGGAGACCACAAAATTACCAGTTTCCCATGCTCGAATACTTGCCACAGTGAAGCAGTCTACCCAGCCAACAAGACCTACCCATGCTCTAATCCCTGCAAATATAGGACAGTCTGCCCGCCAAAACAGTTCGAGCCCGGGCCAATCACGAGGATACCTGCCCAGCCAATGGCAGAGCCTGGGACAAACATCCAAGGCGAATACTCAGCCCGAGCCAGATTTGCAATACAGTGAGGAATACTTTATGCAAATATCACATCAAGATCCAGTGTAATACCTTTACCTATGAGAACCCGAGAATCACATCTACAGTACCTCACAGGAAGAATGGAGATAATAGAAACAGAATGACAAGAAACAAAAGCATGGCCTGCAAACTAGAAAAAGCCAGAAATAGTAATTAACAGAAAAACATTGATCATGCAGCCATGGAACCCTTTTATATAATGAGGGTAATATTGAGAGATAGAGAATCTCCTTGTTTATGTATTATTAGGATAAGTAGCCTATATTTTTAGAATAAGAATTGCCTTCACAATAAAGAAAAGAATAATACCCCCTTGTCCCTACTATATTGAAACAGACCAAATTGAGTTACAAATATAACCCGAATATAGTCTGACTAAAATTGAGGGAAGGTATGCAAAATTAATACAATTACTACCTTCCACCGGTCAAGCTGGAGCGCGTTCAGTCTACCCAAACACGCAAACGGGATAGCTCTACTGAACGTGATCGCCTCTGATTCGACGAATCACGTTTGTGATTGTTTGCAATCAGACGGCGATCACGCTAACACTCCCTGGAGGTGACTAGCGAAGCTATCATAACAGTAGGCCTAAATCTCTCCTCTACATTATATTATCATAATTAAGCTTAATTAGCCTACCTCCATGTTATATATGTGTCGCAATCTCAATTATAAGGTGGCACACCTATAAAAATCATAGTTATCGTGACCATTTTGCTATATATAACATAAAACAAGCAGCTTGGAGCGCAAGTCTCTCAGCTACTTCGTCAGGCCTTCAGTGCGGTAAGCGTAGCCTAGTTGGTAACGTCTTCGCTTTTAAATCCGTAAGCCTACTCGCAAGGGTTCGAGGCTCGATGAGCTAATGTTTGTTTTTGTTTTTGCAGTTATTATTTAATTTGTATCGTTATATATTGGTAATGTTACTATGCCAATGATGTATTGTAATGGGTTATAACTTGCTGTACAGGTTTTTGAGCGTTTGTCTATATTATTGATTGATTATTATGTTTTGTATGCGGTTTGTATTTCATTGTTATAGTTATATATCGGTAATGTTACAGTTGTTACTGTGCCAATTGAATGATAGCCTATATTTTAACGGGTTATAGCCTAGCTTGCTGTACAGGTTTGTATTTCATTGTTATAGTTATATATCGGTAATGTTACAGTTGTTACTGTGCCAATTGAATGATAGCCTATATTTTAACGGGTTATAACCTAGCTTGCTGTACAGGTTTGTATTTCATTGTTATAGTTATATATCGGTAATGTTACAGTTGTTACTGTGCCAATTGAATGATAGCCTATATTTTAACGGGTTATAGCCTAGCTTGCTGTACAGGTTTTTCGGCGCTTGTCTATTATTGATCGATTACTCTATTTACATTTCTTAAAAACAATTTCTGAGGCATAATTGCATCGAAGTATGATAGGTCAGTTAAGCTATGTTTAGTAAGGTAGGCTATCCACGTTATAGTTAAATATGCAAGGTAATCTAATGGTTAAAAAATAATATTTATGAACCTTCCATAAATATAGGCTTGCAAATAGCCTATATACACATAGATCGTCAGGAAAAGAAAGTATGCCTATACATACATTGCCAGGAAGAGATAATATAGCCTATATAGGATACTATTTAATTCACCCTGGCTACATAGCCAATATATATAAACTATAGGCCTATAGTTTAGCATATTCATAGTCCTACATCGCCAGGCAAAGAACATCTACTTTTTATTTCCCCAATAGACTAACGGAGAATTGTTTGAAAATTACACGGGGAAGAAAGAGCTACCTTTGCCAGATAAGGACCGTAATAACTTTGTCCACATTTCTTAATAAGATTATAAGATATGATAGCCTGATGGTAGCCTAGCGTACCGTCTGTCTTGAGCTTGAACAAGGCTGCTGACTGTAGCTGACAGTGTGACTACCTTAGCCAATAGTCTATATTGATGGATAATAATATCCAATATTAAAATGTATTGATTTGACAAAACCATTTGACTTTGATTGAAATTAATAGACCGAAGAAGCACTGTAACAGGCCTAAAACCTTCGCAGACATCGCCAACAAGATTTGAATTTCATGCTCATAGCCACTGACCAATCAGCGACGAGAATCAATGTTTAGCTATCAATGTCGTTCAGTCTGCGCGATCATAAACAGGATTGCTCAAACAGAAACAGGATTGCCTGATAGGGTAGACTGAACGCGCTCCTGGTTGTGGGTGGAAATTGTGTTGTAGACTCAGCTATAGGACAAGACAGTCCCTGTAGTAAAGTCTAAGGTGGGAGGCGAATGAGAGCGTGTAGAGGACCCAGGAACAACCTTCTCAAGTGTCCGTGAGAGAGGCAGTTCCCCCTGACGTCCAGCCAGAAGAAGAACTACGAGTCCTACGTCGTCCAGAATCTCGTTCATGGATATCACTTCTCCTCTACCCTGTACCCTAAATGTCTCTGTCTTTTATAAGTTGTGGGTATTATTGTGAAGGTAATATAAAATATGCGAGTGTTCTATTTTACTTATTTATAGATCTGTGTCTAAGATCTACCTTGTCAACTTCATACACATGTAAGATATACTGTATATAACTTTGATCCGTACAGTGATTCTTTAAGTACGATATACTGTCAATATAATTTATGTTCAAACCTTCAGATCATTACTTGTATGTTACATAGTCATTTCTACATGTGTTACCTAGCGAATGCTCTCAGATTTTATCCTTATGCGTTATTATTCATTGTGTCCAAGTCGAAGTGAAGTTTATAACGTGAGCTATTTTCCTTCTTAAATTTAACATCGAAAACCTACGCTCAAACTCAGGATCATATTTTCCGTCTATTTATTACCAGAGAATACGTATAGTACCATTTCGCCCCCCTTCGAAAGTAAAGAACCCATCCGTTGAGTTAGAATTAATCTATATTCGAGATATCTAATTTCTATTAGTTCTTGTGAATAATCTATGCATATACGTTGCTCGGGTCATGTAATTCTTTCACCACAGATCTAGGAATTCAGATTTTACATTCCTTTATCCATTAAGCCTACCTTTTGGCTATTTATATATTACTGCTTCGTTCGGTAATTTATTCATTATACCAATTGTTTAAGTTATAATACAGCGCTACTAAGTTCTGCGTTCTTTCAGGAATTTGTTAATTTATTCAAACCTCTTTTTATGCCATCATATTTGGGTATTTCATAGGTACAACTTTGTTTTGTATTTCCTATCATTATAGCTCATTATAAGCTACAATACAGCGCTACTCCGTTCTGCGTTTCTTCAGTAGTTGGTTAATTTATTCCAATCTATTCTAAATTATATTTATTATGATATTCCAATTCAGTCACCATATTTACTGTGAATCTGATTTTCTTACTCCGTGTAATTTCACCTCATCTACGATCGGATATTATTTGTTGTGTATCGTGTGAGAGATTATTCACAATAACTCTTAGATAGTTAAATTCAGATTTAAACTATCTTTCCTCCTAACCTAAAGTGAAGTTTATATCTTCCTTCCCCAATTTAACATCGCATTAAAATAAACTAGTATTTCCAGTGACCGCAGTCCAACTGACCTGTACCCCTGAGAGCAGTACCTTTGTGAGCTCACCTGAACGCGACCCTAATTGTTTTGACTACTGCACAGCCTTACGCGCAACTGCGTGATCGGCCTCAGTTGTCTTACCTTGTGATTATTATTATACCTCGCTTTATACACCTGGGCTGCATATATATTGTTGTCAATGTTTATTTTTGTGTGTATTTTTCATATAATTGCATATTTCCTATTTTATTTACTTTGTGAGTGACAACGATATTTCATTAGAGAGTAAAACATAGTCAACTCTCTACAAGTCACATTATATATTAAAATCCTACTCCATATAGTAGAGATTTTGATACCCCATACATGTATCTAAGTTATAACAATAAATATGAGTGTAACCTATACTGTGTGTTTATTGTGTTGTTGATAGACTGATTGAGTAAACAATTAATCATATTCATGAAGCTAGATGTGTTCCTGTTGAGCATATTCCAATTCTAAATATCCGAAATCCGGATTGACATAGAAGATATAGCGAAGGATTACAACCCGGCATAACAAAAGGTAAAGTAAGCAAGCAGCCTACTGTCTTTATTCCTCCTGTGGAATATTATATTGGGATCCCTAGTTCAGAAAGGGATCAGTCAGACCTAACCTCTACTGAGGAACTTCCTGAGTTGGTAACACGCTTTCAACATCCGGTTATTCGGGGGCTTACCACCACTAATACAGGAAGTTCTAATACCTCAGGTAAAGTCGGTACCCTTGACGCCAATCTATATAATAGATTGGTATCACTGTATCAAATCAAATTAAATAGTCAATCGAGAATAAACCTGACCAATCAACTCAGTGCAGACAGTAATCAAGAGTGTCGTGGAGAAAGAAAGAAGAAAGAAAAGAGAGCTAGGCGTATCAAGTTGTTTGGACCAGAATCTTGGGAGAGCGTGCGTAGTCTCCAGGTCCCTGTGGTCAACCGTTGGACAACTATCCAAGTGAAAACATGCTCGCCAGACTCTCTACCAGTACTTCTATTCTACCTAAAACCTTTAAGTGTTCTTTTGTTTCGTAATGGTAACGATGATTGTAATTAGGGTTAACTTGGTATGTTGAGGTTCATAGTTTAACGTAACCATCGAAGATTGTCCATTCTTCCCTATGCATTTATTATCCGTTACTCTGTTAACCCCCTGAGCCCCAGCGATGCAGCGTTTGCGTCAGCAATGTATGTAACGCTAAACCCCAGCGACGCAATAGTTGCGTCAGTGTTACTCCGGTCCAAATTACTTCGGTCCTATGGCACCTAGAGGGCTCAGATTTGTATGGGAACTGTGTAAGTATCCCACGCGACCATGAAAATAGTTGACAACTCTCAAAGTTGAACTGCGTGCGCGTGAGCGCGCAAAAACCGGAATTTTGGGTGTTATTGCCTTCAATTTTTTACTCATGTAAAATCCGTTTTCCGGGGCTCCGTAGGACCAATTTTTGACCTTTTTTATCGTTTTTTGGTGGTTTTTCCTTCATTCCTAACCTATTCGCTATTGTTTCTGGAAAACAAAAAATCAAAACCGGCTGGTCCCTGGTGGTACATTTATTAATAACTAGCTGGGGCTCAGTGGGTTAAGGGAGAACAATTACACCTCTATCGTGGGATTACCATATACATACTTCTTCGAGTACAGTCTCCTGTATTCTTTACGTGGAAATATACATATGTTCATCCGGGAATAAATACATGCACTTACACGTAAGAACCAGTGAACGCTTATGCAGACCTCGTTTTTATGCTATTTTCATCATCTGGGTACATCAATCATAGATAGTTTATTCACAGAATATATTTTTATTCAGTCACTTATTTATGACTAATATTTTGATCACGCTATATGCAGTATTATTAATTTGTTTCCTATTTGAGTTGTTCTAACTCTATATTTATTCAAGTTATAATAACTTATTGTTCGTTCTGAAATTCAGTCACACATACAGGACTTTTATCTAAATCTTACCTATTCATGAATTTATAATTATTCATAATTATTACTCTTTGAGTTATTAGAGATTTATCTCCTGTTCAAGTTAATATAACTTATTATTCGTTTTGAAGTCAAGTAGTGTCTTAATTTACATGCCTTCAGTACCGCGTGTATGCTAGCGCAGTAACTATTATTTACCCTGAGTGAAGCCATATCTAGAGATTTTTATTATTTTCTTTCAGGACACTACTTATTGTGATTGAGACTTAACATCTCTGTGTATTATTATTTATATGTTCAATCAGTAACATTATTATTTTTTATGTTATCCATATAATAATTTTCAACATCATATTGAGAATGTACCCTAGCTGTTAAGGAATACACTTGGTGAACCATTACTGTGTATTTTATGTCCATTGATTATTATTTGAGTGAAGTTATAAAGCTAAGGCTAGTTGTTTCCCAGTCAAGAGGAACCCAAGTTGTTGATTAGTGCTATTTCCTAAGGTGGAAATTGCAATCAGATTATATCACGTTTTATTATAACGTGGCATAACAATATCATTGTTATATAATTGAAATACAAAAACATAATATACGTAATTATGAATGAAAAATGTTTAAGCATTTAATTGAGCACTGAAGTTGATTCCACCAACAATCATTAACTCACTACCCTTGCCGACATCTAAAGTGGAACAAATTCTATCCATCTCTCCTTTCGCAAGCATCGATCTCCATCATAGGAGATTTCAATGTTCACCACCACCAATGGCTATCCTCCAATTTTACTGACCAGCCTGGTGAACAAGCCTACATCTTTTCTATCGTAAAACACCTAGAGCAGCTAGTCCAGCACCCTACTCGAATTCTTGACTGCCTTGGAGATCGGTCCAACTTTCTTGACATATTTCTAACTTCTAATCCATTAACTTACGCTGTAAACATTTTCTCTCTGTTGGGCTCCTTCTGTCACAACCTTATCTCTGGTACCTGTCCTATCTCTCCAGTACGTTATAGACGTTATAGACTGCAGCACCGTTGATTCATTTAAACTCCGCATAGACAAATATCTCGCATCAAACCCGCGACTGACTGCGTTTGTAAATGAATAAATTTATTTTATCCCCCCCTCAGTTACTAACCCTTCTGACCCCTACTAACTTCCTAATCCTGCCACGGACATAAGTTCTAGGGCAGTAGTTCCCTTTCCAATGTTCCCTTACCCACTCTAAACCACTGTTTGGACACTTGATCCTCAGTGTTTTGGAGGACAAGCAGCCTAGAAGGGTCACTAGATCTGCTGTTGCTTGATTTCCTTTGTACTCCTTTGTACTCCTTTGTACAGCCATTTGATTCTCCCAGCCGGCGGCCCTTGTAGCACTTTGGCGCTGCCGACTCAAAGGCTCTTCTCTTCAGTAGTACTTCTTTGATTTCCCATGGAATAAATTTTGCTTCCGTGGTCGGGGAAACTCAGAGTGTGCCGAGCGCATAACCTAGGTAATCCTCTTGGGCATGGAGGCATCCATTCCACTTTCTTTCTCTTGTCTAATTAAAAATAATCTTGGTTTACTCACACTTGTTCTACTGCTGTCTGCAATAAGGAGGAAACATTCAAACGGTACCGTCGCCCTCAAATTCAAGAATCTCGTGCTTCTTGTGCTTCTCACCGGATTAAAGCCAAATCTGTTCTTCAACTAGCTAAAAACTCTTTCATCAATAACACATGTTCTGATCTTTCCAACTCTAGCTCTTCCAAAGCTTTCTGGCATCTAGCCAAAACCCTCTCCATCATCCTCGTCTCTTCCTTCTCTTTTCCACTCTGGCGGCACCACCGTCACGTTTATGTCGGACGTAGCTGAACTCTTTGCTCAAACTTTCTCTAAAAATCAACCTTGGATGATTCCAGTGCTATTCCTCCTTCTCCACCCTTCTCTCACTTACTTGTGAGCTGTATTTTTATTAACTCATACCTTCCCTTAACATTCCTTTTCCTTCCAAAGATTTTACTTTCCTTTCGGCATTCTTAAAGAATTCCTTGGAAGGACATTTTTTTGAAAGCGTTGGTAGCCCTGTTACACAAGCGAAGCAAGGTGCACACCTGTTGGTATACTGGAAGAAGAGGTGGAGGTTGAAATTCTAGTAAACAAACAAACGATTCCATAAATTGAACTGCTTTATTGTTGCCCAAAACATTATTTAGACTAAACATATTATATTCAAAGCAAATTATGTTGACTTGCATAAACACAAGAATTAATTGTAAACATAATATATATAAAGAGATGTTCCTAGCTCCAAATCGCACATATAAACCAACAACCCATCTTCTGTTGTAGTTAGGCCTAGCCTAGGCATATAGGCTATTATCCAAGACTAAAATAACACAAAAACTGATATGATAAAAAACAGTGATGGAGATAAATCAGATTAACCGAAGGTAGTGCGAATTATGTATATCAAGCATGAGAACTTTTCAATCACTAGGCCTAAGTCTTCCATTTCTGACCAAAACGTAACAATTAGGCGATAGGCAATCGCACAACAGCCTACCATTGCAAATTATCTACCTTCAATACACATTTTAGCCTGGCATATTCTGGTGTGACATCCGCTATGCCAACAAAGAAGATATATACCATACAGTCACGGTATCACGACTTCGTGATGAGAGGGGCTAATGTTATACCAAATATGGGTGGCAAAACCCAGAAAATAGCAACGAAAAAGGAGTCTGCCCTCAAAATGCCATCCTCTATGAGTAGAATTTCACCTGTACTATGCTCTGTGACCTTGGCGCCGCCCCCTTCTCAATAGACAACAGTTATGGCAGGCCATGCCGCACCCCCATGGTCCCACGGAAATGATAAAGCTGGCCCACCAGCCCGACTCCCTTTCATCTCTCCGCTCCCTCAAATAGGCACAACAGCCACTTACCTGGAGAGAAGGAGGGAAGCTTTTAGCCCGGAGCCTCTAAGATTCTCTACCCCTGACTTGAGTAACTCTGTCCCTCTGGCTATGAGTAACTCTTTCAAATTAAGTCTGGATATTCCGACGCGGATGAGAGCAGATCCATCCAACCTGTGCTTACAGTCATTTGAGTTTCTCATTCAAGTAGGCCTGAGCATCTCGGCCAACAGTTTGAGCATCTCCACCCATGTTTGTAAGGTACCCTAGCCACCGTCTTGAGTAGCTCATTTGAGTTAAGACTGGATATTCCGACATGGATGTGAGTAGCTCCATCCAACCTGTGGTTAGTGATATAACCACTGTCTTGAGCATCTCATTCAGGTAGGCCTGAGCATCACGGCCAACGGTATGAGCAGCTTTACCTTTTCGGTTAAAGGTATTCTAACCCCCGTCTTGTTCGGGTTAAGCTTGTGTATTTTAACAACGGTATAAGTAGCTCGAACAACTTCTAGTCAGAGTAAATCAAACCCTTCACCAACAAGATGGCGGGAGGGTTGAAGGGGGCGAGCATAGCTCTCTCCCTATGTATTATCCTTCTCAACATCCAGAGGGGCTGTGCCACTATACAGGTGCAGAGGGGACCGGTAGTGTACCAGGTCAACACTAAGCAAGTATTGAGAGACCTCGTCACACAGAAATCACACACAAATGAAATTTCCGTCACCATTCTTGCCTGATCGATTTCATGCATCGGGAAGACGCAGCGTCCTAGCAAGTACTCTGGCACGACCTTGCTACAACACCTGCTGTGCTACACTCTAATTTGCTGCGGAGATGTAGAGACCAACCCAGGCCCTAGTTCAACATTGAAGAAACCTCACCACGAAACAAGTAAGGAAGACACCGACCTTTCAACAGTCCCTAGCAACAAAGTTCAAAACAACGAGCTAGCATCAGCAGCTCCCCTCACCCACACAACAGATGCCGCCAGACACACACTGCCACCTCAATACCTGTACCCTGCCAACACCACACAGCCACCAACTGTTTTTTTAACTACTTCCTCTCGGGCATAGGCTGAGAGCCTGTACATTCCACCGCTCAACACGGTGAAGCCCGTGAGGTCTCGTTCCAGTCTGGGGAGTGAGACATGTGAAGCATCCATTCATGGCTCGAAGCAGCTCCATCTCTGAAGCCGCTGGTTGCTTCATTCAAGTGCTTCACTGTCTCATCCTCCAGACTCAGACCCACACTCTCAGAATGCCACCTATTGAGCAGTGAACTCGCTACCATCACTACCACATATATCGGCGACCCAAGTATCTCAACATGCAACCAGGACACCTAAAAAAAAATGAAGCTCTAGCAAACACATCAACAATGAAGCAACAGCAACGAACAAGAAAGACAACAACGGTACACAACCATCTCCGAGCCAGTGCCTTGGGGAGGTAGGGAGTGTAGGTCTATGTGCTCCCCCTCCTCCCACACCACGTCGCCGCTGCCCAGCTGATCAACCGAACCTCAATCCCAGCTCCAGACGTACGATAAGCAGTAAGAGGAAATTATGTATCGTCTGTACTATTGGATTCAACAATAGAAGTACATTTTCACAATGCAATAGTTGTAATGAAATTGTACATAACCGATGTACTTACGTTAACAGTAGAAACGAAGTGGAATGTGTTAAATGTGGGACATCAGCTGTACGAAACCAAACAAACATTTGTGATATATGTGAATCACCCATAACACGTCGACAGAGAATCCAAAACTTTGTTAAGTGTAAAGCTGTAGCACACATGAAGTGCATTTCTAAGAAGACCGACAGTAAAGAACAAGAAATGTTATGCAACAAGTGTGCCTAGCATGTATTACCGAATGTTAATGTAAATGAACCAAATAACAACTCAGAATCCAGCCAGGACACATTCAAAGATGAATATAGAGTTTTCACCAACAAAGGACTCCATCTTATCCACATCAACGCCAGATCAATGTATCATAAATTGTCAGAAATAAACTTGTTAGCTAATAAGGCCAAAGCTTCAATAATTGCAAATACAGAATCCTGGCTGGATTCGAGTATAAACGATGGTGAAATAAACATTCAAGGTTTCAATATGGTTCGTAATGATCGTAATAGACAAGGGGGAGGAGTATGTCTGTATGTAAAAAACAACCTCACACACACAATTAGGAACGACCTCGATGTAGAAAACCACGAAGCTCTTTGGATTGACTTACACCTGCCTAGGACAAAACCCATCACAATTGGAGTGTGCTATAGGCCACCAGACGACACACAATTCTTAAACAAATTTGAACGAACTTTGTCATTACAAGACGGAATGAATCTATTATACTAGGAGATTTTAACTTGTGTTACAAACAACAAAATAATAGGCTTCTAAGAGAATACAGGCACATACTGACAATGCACAATCACAAACAACTCATCACAACCCCCACACGTATCTCTGATAACACTGCTACAATATTAGACCATGTAAATTGTAACAGAGAGGACAAAATATCACAATCAGGGGTTATACAAACGGGGATAAGTGATCACTTCGTCACATATTTTACACGTAAAACTCCAAAAATTACCCTAGAGAATCACAAGATCATTAGAACAAGGTCACTCAGAAACTACAACAAAGAAACATTTTTGGACATTTTATGGAATACAGATTGGTCTCCAGTGTTTGGAAATACAAACGTTAATGACGCATGGGTTGGCTTCAGAACCATCATCACAAACATCCTAGACGAAACAGCTCCTCGGAAACACATACGAATTAAAGCAAGGTCAGACCCATGGATCAACAATGACATACTGCACCATCTGGAACACAGAGACAATCTGTTAAAAAGGCTAGTGAAACATAGACAGGATCAAGGTCTGAAACATGAGTTCAACTGGGCTAGGAATAAACTAAGTATGAAAATTAAATCAGCGAAATCTAATTATTTCCACAGTAAGGCAGAGGAAACAAAACACTATGGAGGCACTTAAAAACAACGGGCTACAGCAACAAGGCAAGGGATTCATCTAACACTAATATTGCTCTCAAAGTTAATGATCAGGTTTGCCATAATAAACGGCAAATTTCAACCTACTTCAACTCATTCTTCACCTCCATAGCAAACACACTAGCACAGAACCTACCGCAACCTTTCAATAAATACACCACAACAACTGCCACCTTTCAAAATGTCTACAGGGATAAAGGCATACACCCGAACACTTTTGGATTGCAAAATGTTACACCAAAATACACATTTGAGGAGCTCTCTAACCTAAATGTACATAAAAGCACAGGACCAGACAAAATTCCTGCCAAATTTCTACGAGATGGAGCCATTGGTATAGCAGGTCCCCTAACCCCCATCATCAACCTGTCAATTAACACCAACACTGTACCTGCTGAACTGAAGGAAGCTATTGTAACCCCTCTACTCAAGAAAGGAAATAAATTAGATGTTAGTAACTACAGATCAGTTAGCATATTATGTATTGTATAAAAAATCCTTGAAAGAGCTGTATACACCCAAATTGAACACTACCTCAAAGAAAATTATCTATTCTATAAGTTTCAATCAGGTTTCAGAGGCATGTACTCGACAGACTCCTGTCTCATCCATTTAACAGATTACATTCGTAAAGAAATGTCTACACCGATATGGTTCTTCTTGACCTACAAAAAGCGTTTGATACAGTAGACCATAATATCCTATGTAATAAACTACAAACAATGGGCATTGGGTCAGTGAACTGGTTTAAATCTTATCTTAGTGGTAGAACACAAAGAGTCAAAATTGATTATAATTTTTTTGATCCTATGCCAATTAACTGTGGGGTACCGCAGGGAAGCATCCTTGGTCCCTTACTCTTTCTCTGTTATGTGAACGACATGGAACTGAGCGTATCGTGTAAATTATTACTGTATGCTGATGACTGTGTACTTCTGGTTTCAGGAAAAGACCCAATAAGTATTGCCGCCTCACTTTCCAAAGAACTAGAATCGTGTAGTGATTGGCTAGTGGACAATAGACTATCTCTTCACCTGGGCAAGACAGAAGCCATCTTATGTGAAACAAAACGCAAATCGAAAGACATTGAGGGCTTCTCGGTCAACTGTAATGATACTCCCATAACAACAGTGTCACAACTGAAATATCTCGGACTAAAACTGGACTCGACTCTGGCAGGTGAAACAATCTTGGAATCGATCCTGAGTAAATGTAGAGCGCATATTAAATACGTGTATAGACAGGTGGGATGCTTGCCAGCGGCGACCAAAAAGACCGCTAGTTCAATGTCATTTTGACTATTCTGTGTCATCCTGGTACTCTGCATCATCTAAATCAGCAAAGCACAAACTTCAGGCCACTCAAAATAAAATGGTTAGGTTCATGCTGAACCTAGGACCCAGATCGCATATTGGCCAGGAACAACTTCAGTCACTTGGTATGCTCAATGTCTCTGACAGGGCCAAACAAATCAGACTCATAAATGCCTTCAAAATATTCTATGATAGGGCTCCAGAGTATTAAAAGAGTAATTTTGTTAAAGCAAATGAGAGGATTGGACACAATACAAGGAATAGGATGTATAATTTTACGGTCCCGAGAATCCAAGGACAGGGTAAGCTAACATTCTTCTTCACTGCCATCAAAGACTGGAACCACCACCCCAGTCAGTCCGTGAAAAGAGAACACTGTATTCCTTCAGACGTAGCTTGAAGGAGCACCTGAACCGGACAGCTGCGAGAAGGGAGCACCAAGCTTATGTCTACTACTAAATATGACATAAGAGATAGGCAAAACAAACTGAAATGATTACTGAAATATTTTGACCAGTGCAACTATAGAATGTAAGGTATCTTAAAATAACCCCCTAGAAATACTTTCTCTAAAGTATCTACTTTTGTTATCCTCCCCCTTTACCCCAGCTAACCTAATCCCACAAGGACCCCAATGGAAATACGTCTAACGGCCTTATTGGGCTATCCTTAGTTGGAACTATGCAAAGCTGGTACATGTCATATTTGTAACATATTATGTGGTACCAACATTGTAAAATGATAACTGAATAAATATTATTATTATTATTATTATTATTATTATTATTATTATTATTACCAGTCATCGAAGAAGCAATGGAGCATCAATGGAGCAATAGAGAAGAACCACGACCCAGACGAGATGATGGCCCTACCTACGAGGACAGCCGGACATCCTCTGGACGGACGCGTCAGCTACATTGTCTCTGTCTTTCAGAGACAGAAGAGAAATTAACACAACACCCATGTCCTTAAACTTTGCTATCACCATCTTAACTTCGTTATACCTGGACACCGACATTCTTGCCATTAGAGCTTAACCCCCTCCGACATCTATGACGCGGTCGCGTCATATGGCGGTATGCCCAAGAGTATCATATGATGCAATCGTGTCATATGAACTTAGTGAAATAGCTCAATAAGTAAGTTATATGACGCATTTGCGTCATATTGAGCTCATAAGTTAGGTAAGTTAGATCAGAATCTGTCGATTGGTGGCAACCCCAAATACCTCCGACTTCTACCAGTACCTCAGTGTAAGAGAGAGTGTTGTGGGGGAAATACCGGGCGCTCCGCCAACCCGTCAATAAGTTAGTAACTTATGTCGGACAGGGTTAAGATGCATAATTTTTAACATGTTGCCTCCTACAACACCCACTCGACACACCATTAATTACTGTTCTTGCTGCCACACCCGCGTTTATGAAACTAACTAAAACTATATCACTTGAATTCTCGGGGTAAAACATTGTAAATACTGAATATATTCTTGTTCATTATCCATGTCTTGTATTGTATTTAGGTTGACCAATGCTTCTTTATTTGTTTATGTCTAGCCTACTTCGTACCCAAGAGTGCCTCTTACTGCCATCAATGATCTAGGTATGTTGTTGTATTCACTCATATAAATAAAAACCTTAAGTACCATAGCCTGTGTACTCTGTTCATCACCTCCTCTCCCAGCTAATAAAAGGAACTTCCAAACCAGTTCAAATAAGATACACTTGCCTCCCCCTCCTACCCCCCCATTTATTCCATATGTGTATGAAGGAGACAAAAGGCAAAGCTGCCTGTAAGGCGTGCCCCCCCAAAAAAAAAGTTGAAAAAGTGATAGAGAGCTCAATTCAAGATACGTTACAAGTCAAAATGTCTGAACACGCGGAACTTGAAGCAGTTTAACTCATAAGATGAGGGAGGAGTTCCAAAACTTACTACTTGAGTAGAAGAAAGACTGGGAAAATCGGTTCACTTTGATTAGAGACTCGGACATAATAGGGGTAGGAGTATGTTGAAAGGCTAGTGCCCTCCTCTCGAGGAGATATACACTGAGAAAGCTCTGAAGAACACTGATTATTGAGGTTACATGTAAAGTGTCTAGCCATCATACTCATGTGTGTAAGTGTTACATGATAACACAATATTCTTAAATATATAAATGACTGAAGGCAAATACGATACAGTCACCTACAAAATTGAGAAAGGTGTGTGCGTGTACAGAGAGAGAGTTACAAGGAATATTTAGTATCTCAGTGACCATGCGGTCCATTCCGAGGAGATACTCGAAGTGGAAGGAGAGAAAATGTTTAGTGCACTATGCTCATTACAGAGTGTGCAAAATACTATCACTGTCTTTTCGAACTGCTTTACTGAAGAACTGATTAAAACTTCGGAGGGAAGCTTGTTCCAGTTAGAACAGATCTAATTTGTGAAATAGTTTCCACAAATACTAGTGCTGAACCTTTTCAATTATAATTTCCAGCCATGGTTGCGTGTTGTATTCATATGGAGGCTAAACATTTGCTATAATCCACATTGTCAAACCCATTAAGTATTTTATAAACTTCAATGAGTTGACCTCGTAGTCTGCGTGTCTCCAATGGAAATAGATCAAGAGCTCTCAACTGGTCCTCATAGCTCAGTCTTCTAAGTGATGGAATCATCTTTTTAGCTCTAGCTTGTACTCGTTTTAATCGCTCTACATCTTTCCTGAGTGCTGGAGACCAGAATTGAACAGCATATTCCAGGAGAGGCCGTATCAGAGCACTGTAAAGTGTGAGGACTCTTTCCTTATTGTGATACATAAAATGCCTCTTAACCCTTAATTAGCGGCACGCAACATAAGTCGAGTATAATAAATCTGGACTATCTGGCGGCGCTCGACATAGGTCGTGTGGCAATTTCAGCACGTAATGTTGCTGAGAGAGAGAGACAAGTGGTGGCAGGAGAGTAGCGAGCGTATGACTGCTCCAGACCACCGCGGCGAACCTACTGACACGAATCCCACCTCCTCCCTCCCTCTCTCACTCGCTATATACGGAATTGTATGGGGAAAGTGCCGAATTACATGCTTTTTGCACTCGCGTTGCACGGTTGTTGCAAGAAAACTAGCCATCATAAAAGGATCGTTATGGTGTCATTGGAAAGCTCTGTTTATGCCCTTTCAGGGATAGATATTTGTTTTACGCTCTGGGTCTTATTTAGGCATGAAAATGATCACGTAAACAGCCCTATTTTGGGTAAAAACACCCCGCTGGGCGGTACATATAAATAAACCGCATAGGCCGCTCGTAAGGTGTTAATATAGCCCAATAATTTCTGAGCTTTTTTCTCTACTTCAATGCACTGCTTTAGTCTGCTTGGAAAACTTTAGGTCACTGCTAATCAGAACACCCAAATCTTTTTCCAAGTCAGTCACTTCCAGAGGCATTCCCAATAGTGAATACTGACTTGGGGTTTGCTTGGCCGATATGCATCACCTTGCACTTTTCCAAGTTTATAGGCATCTGCTATGTCTCCGACCATTCACCCAGTCTGTTGAGGTTCATCCTGAGCTGTTCAACCCCTTTGGGGTCTTTCACATTCATTCTAAGTTTTATGTCATCTGCAAACTTGGAGATCATATGTTATTGACATATATGATAAACAGTAGTGGGCCAAGGACTCCAGAAGTGACTTGTTGTTGTCTACCTGTTAGCCAATTTGTGACCTCTGTATTGATACTTAGCACATTCACTTTTGACATTAGCTTGCAATGAGGCACTTTGTCAAACGCTTTTTTGAAAATCTAAGTAAAGGATGTTTATGGCTCTACTTTTGTCATTCTCACTCAGCATTTCATGGACAAATTCCAGCAAATTGGTAAGACATGATCGGTGTCACCTGAATCCATGGTGGGAATCTGCAATTAAATTGTGGATTTATAATTAGTCAACTATCTTGTCTACTAGTATCCCTTCTAAGAGTTTTACTATGATAGAAGTCAAGCTAATTGGCCGATAATTCTTGGGAAACTCGTGATCCCCTTTCTAAAAGATTTGGGTCACATTGGCCAGTCTCCAATCTTCAGGGACTTCTCCATTTTCTAGTGATTTATTGAAGAAGTCTGCCAAGAAAGGTGCGATATCATTTTACACTCTCTCGTACAATTTGGGGAAGAAAGCTGTCTGGGCCGGATGACTTGAGCCTATTTAACGTATCTATTCTTTTTTCTACCTTCTTTGGGGTACATCTAATTCTGCTAAGAACTTCACCCTCATGCTCTAGTCCTGGCCTTGGTATGTCACTGGTATTTTCCCTTGTGAATACCGAGGCAAAATAGTTGTTTTGGGATTTAGCTCTATCAGTGTCAGAAGTTATTGAAGTTAGCCTGTTGGGTCCTTTAGAGGTCCAATGCTACTTTTGATTGGCTTCCTGCTGTTCACATAGCTGAAAAACTCTTTAGGACTCTCTTTGCAGAGGGCTGCAACCCTTAGCTCTTCATTCCGCTTTGCTACCTATATAAGATATTTCACTCTTCTACACACATTTCTGAAGAATCAAAACTGTTTTGGTCTTGACGTCTTTTGGCCTTTCTGTATGTAACCTTTCTCTTTCTAATTGCTGAAGCTATGTCACTTGTGAACCATTTTGGTTGGGTTGAGCCTGATTTGGTAAGCTTAGTAGGAACGAATGCAGCATGTCGATCCATAAACTGCTGTTTGAATGAGCACCAAATTGCATTTACATTCTCACCCTCAAGTCTGATTTAGGATAAGCTTCCCCGAAGGTCTTCAAAATTTGCACAACGGAAATCTAGTTTTGGACTCTGAGGACTGGTGGGTCTGCTGCTAAAGGTGCGAAGAGAGAACCTAACTAGATTGTGGTCACTACCTCCAAGTGATTCCCCAACAGATAATCTGGTCACACTTTCATCTTCAGTGGTGAACACAAGATCTAGTATATAGTTCCTTCTAGTTGGCTCGTTCACCCACTGGGTCAAAATGTTATCGTTAGTAAAGTCCACAAGACGCCTACCTTCAGCATCGGCAGCTCTTGCTTCCCATTTGACTAGGCAATTGAAGTCAACTAAGATTACACTGGTTTTACCCTCAATAACAACACTCAGTCTTGTGTACAAAATGTCATAATTTTCAACATTTTGATGTGGAGGCCTGTACACCAGAACAATCCTATAGATAGAGTTACCTAGAATGAGGTCTACTCCAAGCAATTCATGTTCTGACCTGATCAATTGGGTTTAGAAAATCTCTGATGTACAAAAGAATTCCGCCCCCTTCCTGCCTTCCTGCATGGTTCGGTCTTTATGGAACATTCTATATCTAGGTATTTCAAATTCCCAAACAAAATCCCTGGTATCACTGTGAATCCAGGATTCAGTGATAACCACTACATCAAAGCATTCTGTAAACAACAATGCCCGAAGTTCGGAAAATGTATCCCTATTTGACCTGGCATTAAATAATACTACCTTTAAAGGATTCAGGTTTTTCTTAGAACTCCCTATAGTTTACCCCTTTTCCCGAAGAGAAAGGGGTCTCTTGGGGTAGTGCATTTTCTTGCACACTATTTCGCTGTACACTATCAGAGGTGTTGCAATTCCCTATGTTTGGTGAATCCTCACCTGAGGTAGAAGAACCACTATCTAGTGGTTAAGAAATTGGCAACTGAGGTGTAGAGTCTAGAGGGAGTTGCGAAACATCTCTCAATCTACTGGGGAACTCTGCCATTTATTGAGAGGTATTCTTGCTCTCAGTGGGACGAACTTCTTCTTTTGTGGGATGTCTTTTTGGAAGTTTGAGATCAACTGCTGGTGAGGGTTCGCACTCTTCCTGCTGAGGGATGCTTTCTACATTTGTGCTCAGCAAGCTGTAAAGATGGTGATTTAGGAAATCACCAAGTCTGATTTTACCACTAGTACTTAAGTGCACACCATCACGGAGGTAGAGGTTGCGCTTCCCATAGAACTCATCAAGTGGGTCCACAAATCTCACCCCTTTCTGGGTACACAGGTCAGCTAAGCTACCATTTAAGCCTATTGATTTGCTGGTAGCACAATCCCCTCCATACATCCTGGGGAAATTACCAAGTATCATGCCTCTGTCTGTCTTGAGTCGGAGCGCATCAGCCAGAGTCATGACCTCTCTTATTATTGACTCTGTGGCAATGACTTTATTTCTTTTGAGAAACAGATCATCACCACTGACCTGCGGCTATTATTGCTGTCCCCTTAGTCTTGGACCAGACTTTTTCCACTTCCTTTGTGATCTGGGAAGTCCTTGCACCTGCGAGGTTCTTCACCTTTCTCACATCTCAGTGAAACTTAACAAAGTGAAACTCCTGGCCTTTGACCTGAGGATTCCCAATCAAAATTGTTTTTGTCTCTTTGTCACTAACGAGACCAAACCTACTTGACATGTTAAGTTTGGTCCCAGTCTGCACTTGACGATCCTTTTTTTCCTGTGTTCTGTGAAGACTTGGGGAAGTCATACTGACTTTCGGCATGGTCTAGAAGACTGAATCTATTTAAGGTGTTAACCTCATATTCCTGTCTGGTCTTTTTTTTCTTTTTGTGTTTGATCTCTCTCCAAGCGTAGTGAGGGTCACTAGCTGTAGCAGGAATCGCAGCCTCTTCTGTAGTTGCTGCGATAGTTTGCCTCCTTGTCTGGCACTACATTCTTATTTTGTTTACTTGCACCTGCATGACTTGTGCTGGTGTTGTTGTTGTTCCCCAAGCTGCCTGGCCGAACAGCCCCATGGCCCCGAGCAATTCCAAGGCCATAACTGAGCGCCCCCACAGAGCCCTCCCTGCCGACCACAATAATGCCTGGGTGACCGAAGCCACTCCATGGCGGGGAGCTGAGGAGGGTGCGGAAACGCCCGGGAAACCAAAGCCCCACCCAGGGCCCTGTGCCCCTCAGCAATTATGAAGAGAAAGTTGAGGGGGCAAGGGAAAAATGTGACGCTTTGGCTTCCAATCTTGGTAGATTGGGAGGCCAATCCACGGAAGTTGTGCTGGTGTTTGAAGGAACAGCTGCCACTCTCTCAATAGCTTCACTTATAAGGTTATCTATTACCTTTTTTCAGCTCTTCTATTTATGTTCATCCTTCAGAAATTTCATTCTTTAGAATTGTATTTTATGTGATTCTTTGCTTAAATTGTTCATTAATCCCAGCTACCTCATTCATGAGATTGCCTTCTATCTTTCAAAAGAGACAGGGACTATCATGATGGATTCTGGCACATACACCTTCTTTGAAATCGATACACCACTTGAGCTTCTTGCACTTCGCGCAAGTTGCTTTGAGTTTTATATTACCAGTAGCTGACATGGTTATAAATCTGTCCAAACAGTTCAAATACTTTGTAAAGGCTTCTAACTTCAAGGAAAACTAATGACCAATACAATGCTATACAGAGATAGAGAGAGAGAGAGAGAGAGAGAGAGATTGAAATAAATATAGTATATCGATGGAGATATAATGGTATTAACCCTTATTTAGCGGGTGGTAGGGTATTTTACACCGTGCGGCCCAGCGGGCCTAATCCGAAATATTCGCTCACATTCACTTGCCCTAGCGCCGTTAATATGGCTCCAATGCGAACGAAACGATCATTTTTGGAAAGAGCAACTCTTTGTATCCCCATATAAGTCTATTATGGATGTTATGAGCGAGTGTGGAGGGTGGGAAGAGGTGAGGAAGAGGATGTAATTTTTGGTCTATTTCCCGGGCGCGTTTGGATGCGTTCGCTTTGCCCTGATTTCGGCCTCCCACGCTCTCTCTCTGGCTCTCTCACTTTCCCTCTCGCGCGCTCTGTCTCTCTCTCTCTCCCTCATCCGTATATGTAATTCTCATTATTATTTTCTCTAATCTCTCTCACTCCTCCCGTCTGTGTGTCTCTCTCTCTCTCTCTCTCTCTCTGGCTCGCTCGCTTTCCCTCTCTCGCGCGCTCTGTCTCTTTCTCTCTCCCTTTCTCTCTTCCTCATCCGTATATGTAATTCTCATTATTTTTTTCTCTAACTAATCCCTCTATTTCATTTATTTGCTTGTAATATTTCTGTATTATTATATCTTTTTCACTCTTTCTTCAGTTCAGTTTCTGTGTTCTCTCTCTTTCTCTCTCTCTTTCTTCCTCATCCGTATATGTAATTCTCATTATTCTTTTCTCTAATCCCTCTTTCTTTATTTGCTTGTAATATTTCTGTATTATTATATCTTTTTCACTCTTTCTTCAGTTCAGTTTCTGCATTCTCTCTCTCTCTCTCTCTCTCTCTCTCTCTCTCTCTCTCTCTCTCTCTCTCTCTGTTTCGCTTGCTTTGCAGGATTTTTGTTTTGTTTTATATATAATATTATTTCAACACATTTCCAAATCACCCTATGGGGTAGTGTTGGTGACTCATTTTTTGTTGTGGTGTTCCCAGGAGGTGTAATCCACATGTGATTGAGGTAGGCAAAAGGCAGTTATGTGATTGAGGTAGGTAAAAGGCAGTTATGTGATTGAGGTAGGGAAAAGGCAGAACTGCCTATAGCGAGTGTATGAATGTGATTGAGGTAGACAAAAGGCAGAACTGCCTATAGCGAGTGTATGAATGTGATTGAGGTAGACAAAAGGCAGAACTGCCTATAGCGAGTGTATGAATGTATGTATGAATGAATGACATGGATGTATGAGGTGGACCAAGAACCAGATGGATGGATGAGATTCGAAACTTATGGATGTAATGGGTGATGTTGCTGATGATGATGAATGCACTTGTGTTTGGGTAGTGTGCTATTCCACCATATGAATGATTGAATGACATGAATTCATGAGGTACTTTGAAATGTATGAATGAATGATTGAATGAAGTTATGAATGACATGAATTCATGAGGTACTTTGAAATAGATGAATGAATGATTGAATAAAGTTATGAATGATTGGCAAGAAGGGAGGAGGTTAGAAGTGTTCCAGTGTGTGGTACTCGGTGTAGCAAGGAATAGGACAGAGTCCCACATCACACCGACTACACTTGGACGCGACTTCCCTCCTATGTCGGGGCCTCCTTGTCGTGTGACTGCAGACGTGGCACACCTTCTTTCCGGCCACCCGGCCAGCAGCAAGTTGGTTAGGGTTGGGAGGTACAGTCACAAGCCTGTGGGTCAAGAGGTAGTCCCGGCACTCAAGGCGGCTGGGCAAATCCACGATTGCCCTCGGAACTGGTACCGCACGTGTGGTTCCGTGCTTACGGAGGATAGCCTCTATGATGTCCTTGGAGAACAGCCTTACAGAGGTCTTCTTTCCTGTGTGTCTTCCTCAGGCAGTCAATAGCAATGATCTGCATATCACTTTTGTCCACATGTTCACATTATACTCCAGGACAGCGTCAGGTTTGGAGATAACAACTACAGTCCTGTTGCCTGTGACACGGTCCTGCAGGTATCTCCTCTTCCCGCTATCTAGCAAAAAAAAAAAAAAAAAAAAAAAAGTGACCGAAATCGCCGATATATAATAATTTACTTATCATTACTTACTATATCTTATAAACAATAGTAGGTAGCCAACTTACCACAATACCGATACACCAAACCGATACCCATGCGGTTTTGTTTATCACCTGTTTACTAAAGTGCCACCATTATCGATTTTCTTCGAGCCGACTGGAGCGGGAGGGTTACCAATGGAAGTTAAATCCGGTAGCATATATTGTTAGATGTAAGACATGATAAATACCACTAGAAATATGAATTGGCAAAATCCATATAATATCACTTCGAAATTGTTCTGAAATTTCAAAACAAAACCGCTAGTGTAAGTCATTGCTGCTAGATCGAAGTAAAGGTCTCTAGATCTAGCAGAAATCGCTATACGTATTGGCAGTACTGCACACTGCCGACGGCGATACGTTGTTGACATTGTTGTTGATGTTCCAGTGGAGGGATGAACAAAATATTTTCCTTGTCAAATAATAGCTATTTCATAGTCCCACAGGACTTATTTTGATATATTTATGACCCCTGGTATGAAGATATGTTGCCAATATAATAATAGAGACAAATAAATAGTTAAAAGGACTAATAACCTAATAATAATGACAAATAAATAATTTACTCTGTGTATCCGAATACTCCCTGTGACCGAACTGGCCATGGCCCATATAGTTCGATTATGGGAGTGATCACTTGTAATGCCAAGCACAAATATTCAATCTTTCGTTGTTTATATTACCGTAAGAAATTTACTGAACGCCTGAAAATAATACGCTATAAAATGGTTGCAATCAAACTTTCAAGCAATTACAAGGTCACATGCAATTATAAAAAGGTATATTGTAGACCACAATCTTCGCCAAGCTTCGTTGTTGCTTGTATTATCGTGAGAAATGTACCGTACACCCTGGGTATCGTGATAAATTAACCGAACGCCTGCAAATAATACGCTATAAAATGCTTGCAATCAAACTGTCAAGCAATTACAAGGTCACATGCAATTATAAAAAAGGTATATTGTAGACCACAATCTTCGCCAAGCTTCGTTGTTGCTTGTATTATCGTGAGAAATGTACCGTACACCCTGGTTATCGTGAGAAATTTACCGAACGCCTGCAAAAAATACGCTATAAAATGCAAAGGAAATTTCTTGTAGAGTGCAATTTTGAGGACATAATGTGCTCTGAGAGAGTGCGGAGCGGTGATTAGGAGCATAAATTACCTCCTGACCGCTAGCCACGGCCGCCGTGGCCCGTGGACCTACTGAGCTTTACTCCACTTACATCTACCCTCCCTCCCTCGCCACACAGACGCTCTATTTTCTCACTCTCTCTTCCTCATCCGTATATGTAGTTCTCATTATTATTTTCTCTAATCCCTCTTTCTTTATTTGCTTGTAATATTTCTGTATTATTATATCTTTTTCACTCTTCCTTCAGTTCAGTTTCTGCTGTGACGTTAACCACTCCGTTAGAACCGCATGGCTTGTCCTACAGTGACTCGCTAGGATCGCCAGGGCAGTGGATGGGGCTACAGTTTATGTATTAGAGTGTGCTTTATTTCATATGAAAGCTCGTGTCATGGGCAGTCCAGAAAGGCTCTTTGTTTTCACCCATGTCAAGGCTTTATATATTTAATTGTAAAGTATATGTTTTATCATTAACTAGTAATGATGGGATCTGGGAGAGAGAGAGAGAGTAGAACAGAGTGAGAGGGGGGCGCGCAGTGTTTATGCCCCGCTCGATGACGTCACGACTGGCTGCCTCGTGGAGGTTGGTTGAGAGAGGTCCTTACCATGCTGTTAGCTCCCTTGCTAGTGGCTAGAGGACTTGTAACCGCTTTTTTCCCACGCGGCTCGACCTAGTGCGAGTATATATACTGGTTCCTCGCCTTCAAGCAGCAGTAGAAGATGGACGAGTTGAGGACCAGAAAAACCTAGCCCCATAGCTTCCTCCATCAGTTCTCTCTCCTCCTCCAATTGACACCTCGATCTGCGCTCGCCCGGCCAATCAGCTCCCTGCATCTCACCTCATATCTCATCATCATCCTTGTCCATTCTCATTTCTTTCCTATACTCTTATCTTTTCCCCAAACCTTTCCCACTACTTTTCCTTTTCTAGATTATTAAATATTACCCACTACCGCCCATTAGAAGCCCACTTGTAGTACGACGCCGAACCCTGAAGGCATTGCCATGAAGGGGGGGGGGGGGGGGGGGTTAGCCCCTGCTTATAGGAGGCAAGTGGGTAGGGTTTATACTTCAAGTAGGTTAGTGTCTGGTGACATAGGCTTGCCTACAGTCCAAGGACATAGGTAGGAGTTAGTTTTTTTCTGGCGACATCCCATAGGGGTGCCCCCTGGGTACAGTTTTAAAATTCTCCATAAAAATGTTCAATTAACTCTACCTCCCTAACTTGTTATTTCCCCATTCATTTTCACTTTTTTTATAGTTAGCAATTAGACTTGTTTCTCCCAATGATTCAGTATGGCACTGTATGTCAAATTCAAATGCATTAACGATCCCCCTGATGACCCAGGCTCTCACATATTTAGTATCACTCAAACCCAAATAGTCAGGGTTTTCAAAAATCTCAATGTTATCAAAATAAGACTTGCTTCACAAAAAAATCTTGATGCATATCTCAACCCCGCCACTCTAAAGAAACTCCAATCTGCTGGTTATGAACTAGTCCTCTCCCCAGAACTTAAAGCTGCCTGTACAGTCAAAATTCTGCACCCTGACAAGAACATCTTCAACAAGACGAAGTTGAGATTGCCAGGGAAATTTCCAAGAGAAACTCCATCACTGTCTGTGAAGTATTTAAAACCCAACGTCAAGCCCTCAAAATTTGATGTGCCTCCCCTCAGGAGGCCAGTAAGCTTCTAAAAGCAGGTCTCAAGGCATTTCATGTGATTTTGCCGCCTGATTTTCTGACCCCTGAGTCCTGGATCAATCTCGGGCAGTGCTATAACTGTTATGCTTACGGACATCCCACAGCCAAATGTAAGAAAACAGTAACTTGCTCTCGTTGTGGTGAGTCAGGGCACTCATTTACCACCTGCTCTTCAATCACTCTGAAATGCTCAAACTGCAATGGCCCTCACATTGCAATCAGTGCCGAATGTCCCTTCCGTCTCAACATCTTAAAAGAAACTAGAAAAAACGCAAAGGCCACTCCAACCACTCCCAACCAAACACGTCCTTTATTCTCATCCCACCCAGTCACTGCCACATCATATGCTTCAGCGACCACCTCACACATCCCTCAATCCTCCCCCCCTACCCCACCCAACATCAATCCTCCCGGCCCATTGTTCAACCGCGAAATATTCGCCCAAATTTCAGTCCTTGATAATGTTGCACTCCACCTCACGAACCAAAAAGTCACCCCACAGTTTAACAAGCTCCTAAATGATGGCCTGACTGCCCACAACCTCCCTGCCATCATGATCCCTGAGTCTTGGTTCCAGCATAGCAAGAACTCTCACAATCCATCTCTCTCAGCCACTCCTCTTCCTATTCCACTACCCTCAACCTCTATCTCCAACTCATCCTCCACTACCCCTATTCCTCAACCCCCAAGCGCCAACGAAATCCCTGAAATGTCAATCCCTCTCACCACTGAAAATGAACCTCAAGATCCCCCTACCCCCCCCCCCCCCTCACAAATGTCACTGACCCAACTCTCAATGCATCTGACCCTGACCTTCCTAACCTTACTACCCCAACATCCTTCATGCCTCCCCCACCCCATCCTACACCAAAAACGCCCACCATTCCTCCCCAATCTCCTCTAAAACGAAAACCCACCAGTCCAGCCGAGATATCCTCCCCTGAATAAAACCGTTCTCGGTCAAAGCCACGTAAAGTCGAAACCCCAAGAAAAAACACCAACTCTACCTCCAAATCTCCATCTTTTGGAGGAGTCCGCTCCTCATCCTCTCCCTCTCCAACCCGGGCCCCACCATCCCACCACTCCCCCACACATAGCTCACTTCACGATACCCCATCATGTTAAGAGTCATCCAATTCAACATAAGACACTACTACACTAACAGACACCTACTCACACAATTAATTTTAGATAATGACACAGACATAATACTAATTAACAGCACTTGTACGCACAACACACATAAAATTAGATTCTTTGGGTACACAACACGACAGACCGACGGCGATGCCAACGATGGAGTTGCAATCATGATAAAAAGCACCATTCAACACGAATTCATCACAGACTGGACATACAAACATTTCCTTGCAGTTAAAACACACACAACACTTGGACCCCTCATAGTTGCCACCACATATGTCAGACCCAATACCTACATCCCTTACACAGACTTAAATACCTTATTCAATAACAATGCACCTACACTTATACTTGCAGACTTTAATGCTAGACACCAAGCTTTCCAACATAATACCATTAATCAACGTGGAATTCAACTATTAGCACTACACAACCACAAAAGATTAACTTTTCAAGGCCCAGACTTCAACACAGTTTTCACACCAAACGGTATTGGTAAACCTGACTTAATTTTTTCAAACCAAGCTTTTAATATAATATTATTCCATCATGATATTTCCCCAGGGCCACTTTCAGGATCAGATCACATCCCAGTTTTCATGTAAATTTCTTCAAACCCAATTCAAGTCCCATGTCAATCTCATTTTAACTACTCACAAGCAAACTGGGAAGAATTCAAAAACATTTTATCAGAAGACAACTACATACACGACTATGAGGGACAACACTACACACACATAGACCAACAAATTGAGAACCTACAGAACAAAATCATAAATGCAGCCAACACAACCATCCCAAAAACTACATACAAAATCAAACACACTTTCAGACCCTCCATCAGAACACAACGACTCCTAGTGTGCTATCGTCGTCGATTCGAACAGAACAAACACAACCGCATACCAGGCCGAGTACGTTACAACCTCTCCAACCTCAGAACTCACATCCTTAACAACCTGCAATCTGATCATGACGCTCACTGGACTCACCTAGTACACTCAGCAGAACAAAACAGAAAAACTAAGCCCTGGGAATTCTGGCAACATATAAAACGTTTAAAAGGTAATACCACTCCCAGAACATCCTCCCTCACTATTAATGTCAACAAAATTACTGATCCTAGGGCTATCACAAATACATTTAAACGACATGGCAACAAGTATACCACCCAAACCCCATTGAAAGGCCTGCCGAACAACACATCCGCAATATAGAACAACACCTCACTACCATCCCTGACAACATCTCCCATGACACACACATTAACCTAAACACACTTGACCCTCAAAACATACTCACTGCTCCCATTGTGCCAGACGAAGTCAAATTCATCCTGTCTAAAACACGGAGAAAGGCGCCTGGTGCCACGGGTATTAATCACCACCTTGTAAAGCACCTACCTAACACTTTCATAACAGCACTCACTCGCCTCTACAACGCCATCCTGGCATCAGGCTACTTTCCCGTCTGCTTCAAGACAGCGACCATTATCCTCATTCCCAAGAAAAACCAAGACAAGACTAATCCACTAAACTACAGACCCATTAGTCTACTTGAGACTCTTGGGAAGACTCTAGAACGTATCATAAACCACCGACTCAGACTATTTCTCGAAGACGAAGGACTCCTCACGAACATGCAATTTGGTTTTAGACAACACAGATCGACACAAGAAGCACTAAACATTATCACAAACTACCTTCACATAAACAAACAGTCCAGACGAAAAACAAGACAGCCTTAATTACAAAGGACATAAAACGAGCTTTTGACACAGTGTGGCACGAAGGCTTGAAGTACAAAATCTGCGAAAATTTCAACTTCCCATTAATTACTCAGAAACTTCTCTGCAACTTTTTGGATAATAGAACAGCCAAAATTAAGTTTTCTAATCTTTATTCAGATTCATTTGCACTAAACGCAGGCGTACCTCAGGGCTCAGTGCTCGCTCCTACCCTCTACATCCTATACACAAATGACTTTCCCAACCCCACTCACAATGACTCTCTCACAGTAATGTACGCAGACGACATGACGCAAATAATAAGAGCAGATACAATAGACGCATTGACAAACAGAGCTCAAAGAGAACTTGACAAAGTAGCACAATGGGAGCAAAAATGGCGGATTCAGGCTCATCCTCAAAAATCACACGTCACATACTTGCCAAAGGACATCCCCGCCCAAGACCCTTATTCCAGAACTCCCGAGCACCTGTCCCTAACCGCACACAAATAAATGTCTCTCCCACAAACAAAGTACTCGGCCTCACATTCGACAAAAACATCCGATTCCACAAACAAGCACAAACTTCCATTGCTATCGCATCTAAATCCCTACAAACCACCTATCGATTCAGAAATGCCTCAATAAAAACCAAGCTTCACTTATACAAAGCACTTATAAGACCTCTTTTGTGCTACGTCCCACTCAGCATTTCACTTTCGGCCCCTACCAACCAACTAAAATATCAAAGAATACAAAATAAAGCACTGAGGTGGATGTTCGGGACTCAGTGGTATGAGTTCCAGACGGCACAACATCTTCACAATCTAGCCCACATCCCCCCTCTAAATACTTATTGGCAGCAATTACCAGAAAAACAAATGATAAAACTTGAGACCTTTCATGATAACTTCATCCAAATTTTCAACAGAATTTTATATCCCCCCCGCCCCTTGTCAAACCTCCTTCACCCCAACAACAGAGAGGCACCCATTCCAATATTCACTTAAAATCAGGATTGGTAGAGGAGGTGGGTCATGCCGGCTCGTCCACAGTCCAGCCTCCCTACCACTCTTGACCTAGATTCCTAGCTTCACTTCCCATTAAAATATATAATTTCACAGACAAAGTACAAGACCACAACCTTTTAACGTAACTTCTATAATAATAACAGTACAGCCTTCTTCCAGGTTCTGCCACTGACAGACTTCCCCAGCAGTACCCGTTTTGACTCAATGCCACCCAAAATTACCTCCCCCTTTTATACCATTTTCGAATTACTACCACCCAAAAATACAACCCCAAAACATGCAAGCACTTTCGATCTTATACCACCCAAAATTAACTTGCTCCCCATCCCTTGCCCCCTTCTTGGCAAGCCATCCTGAATCTCATTAAAGTAACTTCTCCAACTAAATCAACTCAACCCCAGCTCAATTATTCAACTCACGCACGTTGGGTCAAGCCCCGACACCCTATTTCTCCCACTATTATCACTGTCTCTCCTACTTAACCAATAAAAACTTCCCTTCTTTCACCCTCACCCACCTTTTCTATATTCATTCATTCATTCATTCACTCTCTCCCTCAGATCTGGTTTCTAGAACGCTACCTGTCCCCTGCTCCGCACCTGAGAATCTTTTCCTCTGCCTGTCTCTCTCATTTTCCATATCTTTCACCACCTTTTATTAATATTATACCCCCTCTGGTTAACTCTGCAAAATCAGCTTTATGCTGGCCAGTTGTATTGTGCGTTAAGGTCTTATATAACCCATGTATGTTAGTTGTTAAGATAAGTTGATCACGAAACATTGGTTGGCATTCATATTGTTTAGTACCGCTTCCTATAAATATTAGTGTTCTGCTGGATTAGATAATGGTAGACTAGGTGTCTGATATTATAAGGTATTGTTTCCTATGAGTGCTGGCTTTAGTTAAAAGCTGCACGACATACCTGAGATCTGGAGTTGATTGAGTAAATTCTAGTCTGTGTGCCATTGAGAGTAGAGCATGCACGAATGAGGGCTTTTTGCCTATACCATTCTGCACTGTTCTAGTCTCGATTGTTTGTCTTTGAGGTACGCCAGGAGAACGCTTAATACTTCGGTATTAAGGTTTCTCAAGAGAGCTACCCTTCCCTATAACGTAATATTTGACGCACAGACTTGAGATTTGCACTAGGCTATGCTGCATGCCATGCGCACCAGTATCTCGTATCATTGACTCTAGCTAGACTTTATCAATCACAGTAGACATTAAGTATATTAACCCAATTACTCTTTTTATGCATACCCATTTATGATTACACAAGCATTTCGCAGCCTAGTTTGATGTATAGAGACAAACGATTTAGGCTCTTTTTGTTGATAGGAATACTGCATTGTCGTGGCGATTATTATTGTTGTAGCGTTTAGGATATTCTTGGCCCCGACTGCATTATATATTCCGCCTTTTTGTGTGCATAGCCTGCACGAGCATTGTTCCGCTGCCGGCCTTTTTGGGTTCCATTTCCAATACGAGCATCTTTATAGCATCTAACATTTAAAGAAGATTCCTTGTTAGTGTTGAAGGACTTTAGTGCACTTTCTTTCATGCAGGAGTGCCTGACATTTATTGATTAAAGTAACGTAAGCTGTAACTTCTCTTACCACCTTACTTTGCATACCATAACCAAGCACCTTCGGTTATAGGTAGTAATAGGCTGTTTTCACATACATTAAGCCTTGAGTAGACGCACATTTATTGAGAGTTTGATAGCCTATTATTGCATATAGAACTCTGTAGAGTATTTGTGTTCTTTGTTCACTGGGAATATACATCAGAGGTTGGAGCTAGCGCTTTCCGTTGTAACATTTATGCCATTACTAGTCCAATGAATAAGAGCCCTGATATATTTGAACCCCAGTCGTAACAAATGGCGACCTTACCTAGGATTTGGTGAACCTACATTTATTAGCAGGGAACATTTATTGTTTTGGAGAATATTTTGCGGGGATCAGCAAGAATATATATTTTTTTTGGAACATAGTATAGCCCTTGAGTATTTCCGAGAATTTGTTTGTGTATATCGAGGTATAAGAGTTTGGGGTGCTTCTTTTCTGAATATTGTGGTGAGAAATTTTTGTGAGCATCATGTCTTATACCGGATCAGAGGAGAATGGAGACAAAGTACGTAATGTCGAAACTGAGGAACAGCAGCATGATGAAAGAGTTAATCGGGTGAACTGTGAGGAGGATGCTAGGATATTTTTGCAATGGCCTGTTATTGCCGAGCGGTTGGAGGGTATGGATCGGTACGGTCTTCAATGCCTGGCCACAGCTATCGGTCATGCGGTTACTAGCAGCATGACCAGGGATAACTTGATAACGTGTGACTGGTGAGCGAGATGGGTTGAGTGCTCAGAGCCCTTCGGCCATGCTTCCCCTACACTCGACTCCCAGCCGACCCCGGGTACGCTCCCGCAGTTGGGTGGTGACTGGCAGGGTGGGTTACCCCGGGACCACCGGTAATTTCAAACATTGTAGCACCTTCAACTCCTCAAGGGTTAACTCCAGAATTATTGCTTCAGCTCGAATTAGCTAAGCTTCAGCAGCAATTAGAATTAGCCAAGATAGAAGAGAGAAAAACTATCAGTCAAGCAAAAATCCAAGCTGAGTCGACTAGGTACTGTGCCGACATGGACGTAGAGAAGTTACGAGTAGAGACAACGGGACAGCGACTTGGGGCTGGTAACCGTGCTCATGATCAATCTCTCTCGCACTTATTGAAACTGGTTCCGGTGTTTGATGAGAGTGGGGTAACAGAATTTTTTGCACGCTTTGAGAAGAAGTGCCAGGAACACCAGTGGCCAGAGAATAAATGGGCAGCACTTGTATCCTCTAGATTAATAGGCAAGGGTCTTAAAGCCTACGATGCGTTACCTTTGGAGTCATGTATTGTGTATGAGGATCTCAAGGAGGCTGTCCTGAGGGCTTTCGAACTGCAACCAGAAACGTACCGTTTGAAGTTCCGGGGTGTAACTAAGGGAAGAGATAGCACCTTTTTGGAACACGCCCGGGACTTGTCCGATGCTATGGGGAACTGGCTCCGATCTGAGAAGGTCACAACATTTGATGAAATTAAGCAGTTAATGATGTTGGAGCAGTTCTTTAAGAGCACAGGCGGTGATCTAACTTTGAACTTAAAGGAGAAAAACCCAAGAACTCTAGTCGAAGCAGCAGAAATAGCTGATCGACGGCTGTCGTTGATTACCGGTTGCGGGTCCTCACAGAAGTACGATGTAAGTGCTAAGGACCGTTATCCTCCCCCTCCCCGGAACAATGACACATTTAAACAGAAGAGCCATGAAACTAAAACTGAATCCAAACCTTACACCACACCGTATGTGAAAAGTCAGGGGCCTTTTACATCACAGTATAAGCCGAAACCGAAATTTATGTGTTTTAGTTGCCACCAGGAGGGTCATAAGGCAAATGAGTGCCCTAGTCGACCTCCTCCGGCAGCCGTGTCTTTTGCTCACGGCATTGGAGTGTTCAAGAGGACATCGGAGTTTGTTAGAGGCATTTCTTCCGAGGTACAAAGGAGTACAAAGGAGTACAAAGGAGTACAAAGGAAATCAAGCAACAACAGTTCTAGTGACCCTTCTAGGCTGCTTGTCCTCCAAAACTCTGAGGATCAAGTGTCCAAATAGTGGTTTAGAGTGGGTAAGGGAACATTGGAAAGGGAACTACTGCCCTGCCACTAACGTGGCAGGACTAGGAAGTTAGTAGGGGACATATGGGTTAGTAACTGAGGGGAGGATAAAGTTATTCATTTACAAACGCAGTCAGTCGCGGGTTTGATGCGAGATATTTGTCTAGGCGGAATTTAAATGAATCACCGGTGCTGCAGTCTATAACGTCTCGGGGAAGCCCACTCCACAAGTTGACAACTCGATTGAAGAAGAAATTCTTAGATTCGTGCGAGTTAAAAGATTTACCAATAATTTTGCAACCGTTTCCCCGCGTGTAATTAGATTGGTCGATAGTGAAGTACTTACTACAGTTCATATTGTCGATGCCTTTGATGATTTTGAACACTTGAATTAAGTCGCCTCTTAATCTGCGCTGGGTTAAAGGAAATAGATTTAATTCTCTAAGACGCTCTTCGTATGGTTTGTTCTTTAGGCTAGGTATCATTTTGGTAACTCTACGTTGAACTCGTTCTAGCTTGTTTATATCTTTTTGGTAATAAGGGCACCAGGACCACAATTGTAGACCACAATCTTCGCCAAGCTTCGTTGTTGCTTGTATTATCGTGAGAAATGTACCGTACACCCTGGTTATCGTGAGAAATTTACCGAACGCCTGCAAATAATACGCTATAAAATGCTTGCAATCAAACTTTCAAGCAATTACAAGGTCACATGCAATAATTATAAAAAGGTATATTGTAGACCACAATCTTCGCCAAGCTTCGTTGTTGCTTGTATTATCGTGAGAAATGTACCGTACACCCTGGTTATCGTGAGAAATTTACCGAACGCCTGAAAATAATACGCTATAAAATGGAAAGGAAATTTCTTGTAGAGTGCAATTTTGAGGACGTAATGTGCTCTGAGAGAGAGCGGAGCAGTGATTAGGAGCATAAATTACCTCCTGACCGCTCGCCACGGCCGCCGTGGCCCGTGGACCTACTGAGCTTTACTCCACTTACATCTACCCTCCCTCCCTCGCCACACAGGGAATTATATAAGGAAATGACCGTATTTTAGGGTTTTTGCACTCGTGTTGCACGAACGTTGCAAGACAACCAGTGATCGTAGAAGGATGGTTCGGGTGTCATTGGAAAGATCAATTTACGCCCTTTCAGGGATACATACTTGTATTACGCTCTGGGTCTTGTTTATGCATGAAAAAGAGCACGGAAACAACCCCATTTAGGGTAAAATAAAACCCGCTGGGCGGCACAGTGAAATATACTCCACCACCCGCAAGTAAGGTGATAAAATGCTTGCAATCAAACTTTCAAGCAATTATAAAATGTAAATTGTACTTACCAACACCCACACCAGTATGTTCTTCGTCAGGACCGTCTGCATTTTGCTCAACGGTCTGTGCAACATCAACCACAACATTTGCGACACGCAAATTATGCTTGGGGTGAAAGCCTATGATCGGCATATTTTCGTCTTCCGAGTCATCCACTATCACCCAGACCTTCCATGGTTTCATTCAACAGCCTATTAGAAAGTTCTGTAGAGTTCAGCATGATATCTAGTTCCTGGGCGGTGAGCTGGGCGTGATGAGTGGGCCGTGATGAGTAATGAGCCGGGCGCGATGAGTAGGGTGGCGCGACGCACTAGGGGCCACCGAATCGGACACGGGCAAATCTTGACCTTCCATTACGGCTGCTTGAGGGTTACTGAGTCACGGTCATGCAGTGGGGATGTGTGGGTGGGACCTTGTAGTACACCGCCTGACCACCAAGTTTCGCTTTCCACATAAATTAGGGCGGGAATATGCCCACGGACTTTAGTCGGACCCCGCCATTTAGTCCAATTTTCTCGATTCGGACTTAAGTCGATCCCCGATCTTTAAGGGTTAAGGTGTGATACAATTTGTTTCACGAAATGACTAGTCAGTGTGTGAATGCACAATAATAAATGTGAACAAACAGTTTAAAGGTATGATAGAGATAATGTATTTCACTCACTCACTTGTTCGTCAAGGGGAAACCACGCAATGCGAGCTAAGCTCATTATTATCGCGCCTCCTTAACTGGGAATGTATTGCGTGAAATGCATGTTAAGTGTATATGTATCGTTGGAATGGCTGTGGATGTGTGTGTAGTCTGTATTTTAGCCAATTGGCGACATCTGGAAACAAAGGCTTAGGGTTAATCTGTACAGTACCATTCTCACTACGGTACCAGTCTCACCCGAAGGCTTAGGTTGACCAGTAGCTTAGGTTGACCAGTACGATACCCATCTCACCTTGTAACCAATCACCATCCCCAGATGGGACGTCACAACTTCGTCCACTTATTCCAGGTTCCTATTTATACTGCTAGGGGAACAGAGGCTACACCTTAGGAGACTTGCCCAAATGTCTCTTCCCCGCCCAGGTCTCGAACTCAGGACCTTCTGGTTGTGAGCCAGACGCGCTATCCGTTACGCCACGGAGAGGTGTGTGTGTGTGTAAGATAGTTTAAATCATTTATAATTCTATAATAAAGATAATTTAATACAACTCATAATTATGTTCAGGTGTCTATAAAACATGTATAGGTTACCAATGACTGAATTAGCCCCGTTGCAAGGGTACATTATTCTGAGTTTGTGGAGCTCCAATGTGTGTCCTTTTGTCTGGGGTAAGAGTAGGATGTGTGTGTGGGGGGGAGGGGGGAGGTAGTTTGTGGAGCTCCAATGTGTGTCCTGTCTCGGGTAAGAGTAGGATGTGTGTGTTGGGGGGAGGGGGGGAGGTAGTTTAGTCTCGCCATCCAAGGGATGAGGGGTTAGTAAGGGGTAACCACTAGCCAGGGACTTCCACTTCTTGCTGTACATCCTTAGAAGACATTAGGATATTAGTCATAAGTAAGAGAGGGGGTGGAGAGGAAGGAACAGCACCGGAATCATCCAATATTGCATTTTTAGCAAACGTTTTAGCGAAGAATTCAGCTTTGTCACAGAAAGAAATGACGGTGTTGCCATCAGAGTGGAAAAGAGAAGGGATAGATGAGGAATTAAAACTGCTGGAGTTTTTTTTTTTTGGCTAGATGCCAGAAAGCTTCGGAAGAGTTAGAGTTAAATAGTTCAGAACATATATAATTGATGAAAGAGTTTTTAGTGAGTCAGTCGAAGAATAGATTTGGCTTGATTCTGGGCAGAAACATATAAAGTACAAAATTCTTGAGTTTGAAGATGACCGTTTGAATGCTTTCTCCTTATTGTGGACAGCAGTAGAACAAGTGTGAGTAAACCAAGATGTTTTGGCATTAGACTGAGAGAAAGAAAATAGAATGTATGCCTCCATGCCCGAGATTATTACTTCAGTGATACGTTAAACACACTCAGCTGAAGGTTTTCTCTGGCCATGGAAGCAAATATAATTCCATGGGAAATCAGAGAAGTACTGCCGAAGAGCCTCACAGTTGGCAGCGCCAAAGTGCCACAAGAACCGCCGGTAGGGAGGATCGGATGGCCGCACTAGAGAGATATGACTGGTAACAGAGATAAGGTTGTAATCGAAGGAGCCCAATGGAGAGAACAGGTTTACAGTGTAAACAGAAGGATTAACGGTTAGAAATAGTCATGGATGTTGGACCAATCTCCAAGGCAGTCAGGAATACAAAATTGGTGCTGGGTTATTTTCTCTAGGTCATGTAGTATAAAAATTATATAGGTTTGTTCACCAGGTTGTTTAGTGAAATGAGGGGAGAGCCAATGGCGGTGGTGAATTATGGCAAGCTCATAATATTATAGCCACGAGAAAAGTAACTATTTTAGTCAGAGATATTTGGTTACGTTTTTCTTCTTTCCCCAACAACTGAGGAATATATTGTTAATAATTATCACAGTTGTTGGGGAAAGAAGAAACAAGTTACCAAATATCTCCGACTAAAATAGTTACATGGTCCACAACACTGTAATTATTTCGAATTAAGTAATGGTCGATGTAAGTGCTCCAGGATTTTGGACAAGGGGGCAGCATGCACATCAAAATTCAACCCATAGGCACAGACGTATCGTGAACAAGGACTCAGGACAGCATATATGAGAAACGAAAATGAGAAGAAGCAACCTAATGAAGACCTAATATTGAACAAGGATCAAGGGAGATTTACTCCACTGGTATTCTTGTCGTTGGGAGGAATGATGGCTTCAGCGAGTGTCTTCTATGCCAGGTTAACTGAACAAATATAATAATAATAGCGGGAGCCGAGAAATCAAGTCACAACATAGATGAGATGTAGGCTTTCTCTCTCTCTTCTCAGGTCTGAGGGGTACATGTCCTCCCTGTTACAAAGGACAATGGCGAGAGACCGAAAGTTTGAAGTGGCTGTGGTGGAGGGCTGCATTCGTGAGGAGCTTGATTGAGCATATACTGTATATATATATATATATATATATTGTTACGGCTGGATCGGCAATACATATTCGGGATTCTTGATCGTAGGACAGAAATGGCTTAAGTGACAACGACACGCTCGATTCCAGTCCCAAATACTATATGCTCCAGACAACAAAAGCACCAACGCCCTACAGAGTTATCGTCTACGGTAACGAGGTACCTTCACTCGGCGAAAGTGTACAACAGGGGTAGGCTATGAGGCTAAACTCCCTCAGACATTTATAGGTTACGTTATTACTAAAGAAATGCAATACTCAAGAAACTACGTTAATATTAAGCCTCTAATAATGTAGAATAGAAGCAGGCTAAAGGTATGACAGTGAAATGCTAAATGACAAATGTACACGCCTACTTGAAAGCGCGTGCACTACACTAACTGTCCCCTACTAACATGCACTAGCATGTAGCATACAAGATGTTCATGATCCAGTAGATACCTAATAATACACATGGGAGGAACATAAACAGTAGTCACTTATTATAATAATGAATCTATACTTGGAATAACTAAAAGGTTGCAGGCAACAGTACTGCGCCGGTAGCCTACTACCGCATAGGCTACTTCGCTTCTCTCACTCTGTCTCCCCTCCGAGTCCGTATGCGCCCTACGCAACAGAACTCCGGACACAGCAGCAAAACGACAGTGCAGTTAATTGATACATGAAAGTATTAATAGTGTTGTCTTGTGTGTGAGTAATGTGTATTGTAAAGTGTTATAGATATATACTTAAAGAGAGCTGCAATGCATAGCAAAATAAAGATATATCCCACTCATCATCCCCATGTGTTCTAGCTAGCAGGCCAAGTCACAGGAACAACGAGTCCCAGCACCGAAAGCGAGAACCAAGGAGAAGACTGTAGAGAACACAAGGACAGATAAATTACGTTACTCTACTATACCGGCACTACGAGCGAGCTGTAGTCTCGGGTGCTACACTCGCTCCTGGCTCGGTATGCAAATCAAGGCTAAGTCCTCGTCCCTCTACAGACAACTCCTGGGCATGGTCGGGCTCTTACACATGGCACCAGTCTAGTCACAAATGGGATGATGAGCAGGGCATATAACTCGTGAACATGTAGAACGTTCACCAACTATCCTCATCAAGAAGATCGCTGTTCACATTAACCCCTTAAATCTAATACATGTAAATATATGCTTGTCCTAAGAGTAATACGAGAGGTGAGTGCTGAAACTCCTTTAGGACCTCAAGGGAAGGTTATGCATTTAAATAGAGAGAAGAATGAAATGAGAGTAATGTCGTCAGAGAGAAAGAGTGCAACCGTGAGAAGTGGGGAGAGAGAGCAAGGGATGTTAGAATCTCAAAGGTTCTAGGCAACCTAGTCCAGGAACACACAGCCAACCTCCAGGCAGTGTGCTGTACGACAACATGGGCCCAGCCCAGGCAGGCAACAATGGACTACCAACCCTATCGCGCCTAGCTATAAGGGCAAGGCTGCCAACCAGTCCATACGTCTGGCAACCACCCGGCCGGCAGCGCGGCGTGTTGCTACCCTCTTGCTCTGAAGCCCAACTCACTCTCTCTCTCTGAATTCCCATTATCCTATCTATCAACTTCTCTATTGATACTACATATTAAATGGAAGGTCTCGACATGGCTTAAAACAAAACCCACCACTGGTTAGCACATGACGAGACCTTTGCAGAGATGCAAAGAACATAGTTATAAGTTGTCACACTCAATATACATAGCGGCTGACGGTAGCCAGATCACGGGCGGTACAGTGGAGTACCAAGGAGTACAATCAGGTTGCGTTGCCCAGCACTGGGGTGCGTCACAGCCCCCCCAAGATTTTAGATAATCGACCTTAGAAGCATTATCAAAATCTGACAGGCAACCAACCGACCTGCTACCCTTAGCTGCCACTAATTGCAAAAGGTGCACAACAACTGAAGTGTGAATTATACATAAAACACAATATTGCATGCATCATGCTACAACAATAAAGAGTTACAAAACTAAAAAAAAGAAAGAGTTTTCTCGTTTATTTTATTGTTTTATAATCTTTTTGGACGGCGTTATGATAGCCTAATTTTACTCCTGCTCAACCCACACACCGTGCACGACTATCTTGGATCATCAACCCTTGATAGACAATCTGCTATCACGTTCTCACTCCCGGCAATATGCTGAATGTTGAGATTATACTCTTGGAGCATTAGGGACCACCTGGTCAACCGCATATTCCGATTGTGAAACTGATTTAGGAATTTCAAGGGATGATGGTCCGTATAAATCGTCACTACCGGGCCGTAGGCTGGAACATAAACTTCGAAATGTTTGAGCGACAAAACGATAGCCAGAAGCTCCTTCTCTATAGTCGAGTAATTCCTTTGTGCCGAATTACAGTTGCGAGAAAAGAAGCTCACTGGGTGTTCCAAGCCCTCGGAATCAGTCTGCAGTAACACTGCCCCGGCACCCACACCGCTGGCATCAGTCACCAGCTGAAAACTCCTGGAGAAGTCTGGGGCCCTCAAAATCGGATGTGTACACAGCAGGTGCTTGACTAGGTCGAAAGCCCTCTGACACTCCGCAGCCCAACAGAACTTCACTGACTTCGACAGTAGATCAGTTAACGGTGCTAAGACAGTAGAGTATCCCCGGATGAAGCGCCTATAATAGCCTATCATACCTAGGAACCGCATGACCTGGCGCTTAGTGGTGGGCCTGGGAAACATATTGATAGCCTGTATCTTGCTCAGGGGGGGGCACACCTGGCCTAACCCGACCACAAAGCCAAGATACTGCACAGTAGCCTTTACAAACTCGCACTTCCTCAGGTTCACCACCAGCCCAGCATCGTGCAACTTCCTAAACAGGGTCTCTAAGTGCCTTAGGTGATTTTCAAAATCGTCATCATATACTATCACGTCATCAAGGTAGACCGTGCAGTTAGGGATTTCGTCACAAATATCGTTCATCAGGTTTTGAAACGTGGCAGGTGCGTTCTTAAGCCCATAAGGCATTACGTTACATTGGTAGGTCTTGCCATCTACCACAAAACCACAAACTTGCTTAGCTCGGTCCGACAGGGGTACTTGCCAGTAGCCTTTTACAAGATCAATTTTCGTAAGGTACTTTGCATTCCCTATCTTGTCCACGCTGTCGTCAACTCGAGGCAAAGGGTAAGGGTTGGTGGTGGTCAAGCCATTTAGCCTACGAAAATCTATGCAGAACCGCACCTTGCCGTCAGGTTTTGGCTGCAACGTGACGGGTGATGTCCACTTCACATAACCTTCAGTGATCATCCCTCTCTCAACCATGTACTTTAACTCCTCCCGTAAAGCTGGCAACTTTACCGGGGGCACACGGTAGGGCACTGACTTGAAGGGCACATTATCACCGACGTCCACGTCGTGCGTTACCTGAGTAGTGAGACCTGGGTGTTCGGCGAAAACAGAGGGGTATGACCTGAACAGGCCTAGGACAGCAGCACCCTGGTGCTCAGGCAGGTGACTTACAGCTTGCCTAGCCTCTTGTTCAGTATTCCCCGCCCACTGTTCCGCGGAAATGACACAGTCCCAGCTATCCTCCTCAGCAGCATGACTGTCCCCACCTCCTTCTCCACCCTGGCCGCTGCAGGCCAGCACAGGGACAGTGAGAGGCTCTGAGGGGCGTCTCACATACTCTTTCATGAGGTTAACATGACATAACTGATGTTTTTTCCTACGGTCAGGTGTTGCAACGAGATAATCAAGGTCGGACAGTTTCTTAGCCACCACATACGGCCCAATGAACTTGGCAGAAAGAGGGTGTCCAGGCAAAGGTAAAAGCAACATTACCTCCTGACCCACCGAAAACTCCCGAAGCTTCACCTTGGCGTCATACTGGTGCTTCATGACCGCCTGTGCATTAACCAAGTTATTACCTGCCGCTGCCATGCAACCTATAAGTCTCTCCCGGCTCTCAAGGACATATTTAAGTACAGACCCCGGCTTCTCTTCGCCCTCCCAGATCTCTTTCACCATACTTAAAGGTCCTCTCACATTATGGCCAAAGACTAGCTGATTTGGACTGAACCCCAGGCTCTCTCCTGGGACTTCACGTGCAGCGAACAGAACATACGGCAGACCCAAATCCCAAACAGTGACATGTTCTGCACAGTAACAGCGTAGCATACTCTTCAGGGACGAGTGCCACCGCTCCAAGACTCCCTGACTCTCGGGATGGTAGGCTGACGACACTACAGAACATATACCGTGCAACTGAAGGGTTTGCTTGAACAATTTGGATGTAAAATTGCTCCCCTGGTCTGACTGCACCTCACGTGGAAATCCATAACGGGAACAGAACAATAATAAGTTTTTAACAACTGCCTTTGCCGAGCCGTTTCTCATGGGGTATGCGTCCGGGTATCTCGTAGCCACATCCATGATTGTCAACAGGAATTTATTGCCACTACTAGTAGGCGGGAAAGGGCCAACCAAATCTACTACAACTTTGCTGAACGGAGGCCCGGTGACAGGTATGGGAAACAAAGGTGCCTTCGGGATTGTCTGGTTAGGCTTCCCCGTTGTCTGGCAGGTCGCACACCCAGCCACCCATGCACAGACATCAGCCTTGACCCCAGGCCACCAGAAAAACCTGCCCAATGCCGCCAATGTTTTTGTTACCCCCAAATGAGCCGCCACCGGCACATCATGCGCCAGACACAATAAGGACTCTCTATACTTATTTGGAACAACCACCTGGTCTACTACCCTCGCACCGCCCTCCCACTTCGATTTGGGGTCTAAAAATCTGCGGTACAATATCCTGTTGAGCCTAAAGAAATCTCCCGGCTTCGCATCCCCATCTTCCTCCAACTCTATGGCACCATTGCTATAACGAGCTAGGCTAGCGTCTTGCAGCTGCTGCTCACTTATGTCCCCGGGCGTCAATGCATCAAGATGGTTTTGTAATAAGACATTACCCCAGCTAGTAGGCTCTACTGCCTTAGTGGCTCTCGCTACAGCTCTTGCCTCACGCGAAGTCTTACCCAACTCTGCCTTGTTACACACCATCTCTGGGCCAGAGTCAACTCCCGTGTTTATTATAGGTCCAAGTACCGAATCACCGAGAAGTGCAGCAGAATCAATGTCCCTTTTCCTGCCCTTAGCAACCTTCTCCTGATCCTTCCTCCACTGTCCCTGAGGTTGAGTGCTAGGCTGTGCAGGAGCCGCAGAGCGAGATCGGGTTACCACACAGGCCATCTCATCCTGTTGGCACCTCCCAACCCATTCCCGATTCTCACCATCCACGTCGGCCGCCCTCTCGGCAACGACTAAGGGTGGAGTCCCGGAAGTGGGCACCGCAAAGTCGTTGCCGAGAAGAAGGTCGACGCCCTCAACTGGCAAACACTCAACGATCCCTACATCCAGCTCCCTGCACACCTCTCCCACTCTCAACTCCAACCTCACAAGTGGGTATGACCTCGTAGCATTTATACCCTGCACCACAACAACTCTGGCCGCATTTATCGGTTTCCCTGTGAAGTTCCTCAACAAAGTTTGCGAAGCCCCCGTATCCCTCAACAAGTCAACCCTCCGTAGTTCACTCCCCCAGCTCACAAACCCGTGTCCCCGATGGCTACAGAAAGTGTCCCGGACAGGTGTCGAGCCTTCCGTACGCTTCTTTACCGCGTGTGCCTCAGCTGCTGACAACCTACCCCGGGCAGTTGCTGCAGCCTTCAGAGACACACCGATACTGTGAACCAATGACACCGGCTTAGCGGGAGTGTTACTAGGGCACTCACGTGAATAATGGCCTAGCTTCTGACATTTGTAACATTTCACATCCCCAATGGGCTTCTTCCCTTGTGCGGGCGAAGAAGGGGCCTGACCTTTAGTAAACGGGAGAGGCTTGTGTTTGTAGGTGTTATTAGGTGCAATGCTTTTAGTGTGGTTATGTGTGTCATAGGATTTGTTATTATCGAAAACTCTGGTGGGTGGGGTATAGCGCCCCTTCTGCCCTGACTCAGCCCTCTGAGCGGCACCGCAACCACGAATCAATGATAATCTGAGGTCTGCCATCTTGGCAGCCTCCTCTACTGTCTTGGGACATTTTTCCTTAATGTTCAGCGTTAGATCGGTTCCAGTACATTTGTAAAACTGTTCCAGATAGAAAAGTTGCTTAATTTCCTCAGCCGACTCTGCGTGCTCGGACCGAAACCAGTTATTACATGCATCTGTTAAGTCCCGTGCGTGCTCCATAAAACTGACGTCGCTCTTCTTATTCACGCCACGGAACTTCAATCTATAAGTTTCGGGTTGCAGTTCGTAGGCCCGGAGCACAGCCTCCTTCACCAGTCCATACACGACACTCTCGTCCAGTGACAGTGCATCGTAGGCTTTCAACCCCTTACCCCCTAGACGTGATGAAACTAATGCTGCCCATTTAACCTCCGGCCAGTCATATTCACGACACTTCTTTTCGAAACGAGCAAAAAACTCAGTCACTGCTGTCTCATCAAATGCGGGTACTAACTTAATTAAATGCGAAAGTGAGTCTGTAACCCGGTGCCCACCACCGAGATGACGCCCCGTGGTCTCTACTCTAGACTTCTCGACATCCATTTCAGCCTGGTACCTGGTTGCATCCTGATTGGCTTGGATTCTAGCAACCTCTATGCGTTCTATACTAGCCTGTTGTATCTGAGTCTCCTGCAGCTTAAACTTAGCTAGTTCTAGCTGAAATAACATCTCAGGAGACAGGCCTGGGGGGGGAGAGCACAAAATGGGGGATCCACACCGAGACGTGTTTACGGGTAAGCCAGCTTGCCATTGAGAACCCTCCTGCTGCATCATGCTAAGACTCGCTGGCTGAGGGCCCAGCTCAGGGGTAGAGTGGAATGGAGGCTTGGAGGGAACCCCCCAAGACCCCACTCCACCCACCGCCCCATCGCCATCACCCAACAAACATGCCACCAAATTCTTCTTGGGCCAACTGTCAGGACAGTCCCGCCCCAAAACCGTGGCTAAACAGCGAAGACCGTAACAATCAATAGCCTGCAGGCGCTGTTCGGTCAAAGGTGTCTGCAAAAATGCCCGGGCATCCCTCTCTCCACTTATAACACTCCCCTCCCTAAATATCTGCTGTACTTTCTGGTCACTAGGCTGTACCGTGTTATCCTCCCCCGTAAATGATGAGTCATTAGACATAGTGCTGGTTATACAATTGCTGTTCATAAACAAAAAAAAGTGCTTATTACTAATTGCAGTCTCGACTCACAAAATGTTAAAGATGCTTGAATGACTCTACTCTAGACACCTAACGAAACAATCTGCAAGTCCACCAATACAATAATGACACAATAAAAATTCCTCCAATATGCAAGAAAATTCTAGCCAGCTCTACTAGGTAGCATAGAATAGTTCTCCAAAAAACATGTGATAGGATACTACTGAATCTTGTGCAAGGTCGCCATTTTGTTACGGCTGGATCGGCAATACATATTCGGGATTCTTGATCGTAGGACAAAAATGGCTTAAGTGACAACGACACGCTCGATTCCAGTCCCAAATACTATATGCTCCAGACAACAAAAGCACCAACGCCCTACAGAGTTATCGTCTACGGTAACGAGGTACCTTCACTCGGCGAAAGTGTACAACAAGGGTAGGCTATGAGGCTAAACTCCCTCAGACATTTATAGGTTACGTTATTATTAAAGAAATGCAATACTCAAGAAACTACGTTAATATTAAGCCTCTAATAATGTAGAATAGAAGCAGGCTAAAGGTATGACAGTGAAATGCTAAATGACAAATGTACCGCCTACTTGAAAGTGCGTGCACTACACTAACTGTCCCCTACTAACATGCACTAGCATGTAGCATACAAGATGTTCATGATCCAGTAGATACCTAATAATACACATGGGAGGAACATAAACAGTAGTCACTTATTATAATAATGAATCTATACTTGGAATAACTAAAAGGTTGCAGGCAACAGTACTGCGCCGGTAGCCTACTACCGCATAGGCTACTTCGCTTCTCTCACTCTGTCTCCCCTCCGAGTCCGTATGCGCCCTACGCAACAGAACTCCGGACACAGCAGCAAAACGACAGTGCAGTTAATTGATACATGAAAGTATTAATAGTGTTGTCTTGTGTGTGAGTAATGTGTATTGTAAAGTGTTATAGATATATACTTAAAGAGAGCTGCAATGCATAGCAAAATAAAGATATATCCCACTCATCATCCCCATGTGTTCTAGCTAGCAGGCCAAGTCACAGGAACAACGAGTCCCAGCACCGAAAGCGAGAACCCAGGAGAAGACTGTAGAGAACACAAGGACAGATAAATTACGTTACTCTACTATACCGGCACTACGAGCGAGCTGTAGTCTCGGGTGCTACACTCGCTCCTGGCTCGGTATGCAAATCAAGGCTAAGTCCTCGTCCCTCTACAGACAACTCCTGGGCATGGTCGGGCTCTTACACATGGCACCAGTCTAGTCACAAATGGGATGATGAGCAGGGCATATAACTCGTGAACATGTAAAACGTTCACCAACTATCCTCATCAAGAAGATCGCTGTTCACATTAACCCCTTAAATCTAATACATGTAAATATATGCTTGTCCTAAGAGTAATACGAGAGGTGAGTGCTGAAACTCCTTTAGGACCTCAAGGGAAGGTTATGCATTTAAATAGAGAGAAGAATGAAATGAGAGTAATGTCGTCAGAGAGAAAGAGTGCAACCGTGAGAAGTGGGGAGAGAGAGCAAGGGATGTTAGAATCTCAAAGGTTCTAGGCAACCTAGTCCAGGAACACACAGCCAACCTCCAGGCAGTGTGCTGTACGACAACATGTGCCCAGCCCAGGCAGGCAACAATGGACTACCAACCCTATCGCGCCTAGCTATAAGTGCAAGGCTGCCAACCAGTCCATACGTCTGGCAACCACCCGGCCGGCAGCGCGGCGTGTTGCTACCCTCTTGCTCTGAAGCCCAACTCACTCTCTCTCTCTGAATTCCCATTATCCTATCTATCAACTTCTCTATTGATACTACATATTAAATGGAAGGTCTCGACATGGCTTAAAACAAAACCCACCACTGGTTAGCACATGACGAGACCTTTGCAGAGATACAAAGAACATAGTTATAAGTTGTCACCCTCAATATACATAGCGGCTGACGGTAGCCAGATCACGGGCGGTACAGTGGAGTACCAAGGAGTACAATCAGGTTGCGTTGCCCAGCACTGGGGTGCGTCACAATATATATATATATATATATATATATATATATGTATATATATATATATATATATATATATATATATAAACAGTATATATATATATATATATATATAGTATATGAAGTTTAAATCGGTATTGTTCTAAGGTTTTGAAATGTGGCTGGTAAAATTAGACAAATTGCACAACACAACATTTCCAAGATAGATACCTATCCCTCAAAATCGCGAAAGAAGAATTGTCTCCTGAAGTTTAACTCTACTACCTGAAATACATTAGGGAATCTAAATCAATTGATACTGTGTATGGGTTTTAAGATTTCACGACTCCACTACGAACAGTGCAGTGTCTTTTTTTTTTTTTTGTCATCTTCGGAACATGTGACTCACTACTTCTCCTAAAAGGCTGACTCCACGATGCTGAACACTAAAACCAAAGTTGTTCACAGTGCCAGAATGAAGAAAGTGAACCTGCTGGATTTCCGCTACACTCGCTAAGTTGTTGTTGATGTTGTTGTTGTTGTTCCCCAAGCTGCCTGGCCGAACAGCCCCAAGGCCCAGAGCAATTCCAAGGCCATAACCGAGCGCCCCCACAGAACCCTCCCCGCCGACCACAATAAAGCCTGGATGACCGAAGCCACTCCATGGCAGGGAGCTGAGGAGGGTGCGGAAACGCCCGGGAAACCAAAGCCCCATCCAGGGCCCTCTGTGCCCCTCAGCAATTAAGAAGAGAAAGTGGAGGGGCAAGGGAAAAATGTGACGCTTTGGCTTCCAATCTTGGTAGATTGGGAGGTCAATCCACGGAAGAGACGCCGTCACTTGAGATCTAGAAAATATATAAGTTAAAGGAACAGTCAGAGTAAGCTATGGGTATGGCAGACACTCGCTAAGTAGGTTGTTTCACTGCGTTTACTACGTTCCACATTGAGACAGAACACTCATTTGTCAATATAATTTTCCATGTTTGACAATATATACTCACATGCAGCTTCGTTGAATTGCTCAGATGACAAAAACGAACGAAGAAGAGCTACACCACGACACATGAGATCCATTTGTGCAGACAAGTGCGTTTTCCATATCATGAGTCAATGAATTGATATGTCTGTGATAGCTAAAGAGCTTCAAGAAAATCCACCGCTAGATTGTCTAAACAAAGATATAGCGGAATCGAGATGTAGCATATTAATCCGCCATTAATTATTATATTCTTCAAGTGGAACTCTTATGTATCGTGTATAGGCCCATTTTCACCATTAGTCCCAGGCCCATAATGCAGTTAACCCTTCTGGCCCGGGCTCTCCCTCCTAAGGACGTTGTTGAGACCCGGGCGATATGGCCGAAAAATGTCTACGCCTAGGCTACCGTATCTATCTTATTTTAATTGCTAGAAAATTCCCACGCATGTCTAAACGTACTGTGGTTTCTAATCTGTAGACTGGCGTTAAGCAGAGCTCTCTAAGTCAACTGGTTCAGTTGTGATGATGATTTCCGTGGGGCGCATTTTGCCGCGATTTTAGCAATGTGACACACTTTTCAAGACGAATCAGTCTTTGCAGACCACACAACAACAAAATTCCGACGTCTGCTTGCTGCCAGAGGTGCGTGCGTCGCCTCCGACAGGCTTTGTTTACAAACGTCGGACGCGCGGCTTTCAAAACAAGCTGAATAGGCTTTCGAGCTTACGGAATATATAAGGACACCCGGGTTCCTGCCCATCTGCCGCGGTGTCCTTTTAAAATGACAACCGGGCGGGAAGGGTTAAGGCCCGTCCACTTTAGGGGTGATGGTGCGCGGTAATTTGTGCGTCATGTTCGTACAAGGTGATATTGTGCCGCAGTAAGAGTTTGACGCGTATTTCGCGGTGTTCTGGGACTGAGGCATTTCATAGGGTGTGCCGCGCGGTGTCGGTCTCTCAAGGAAAAGCCAAATATACAAAGAAAATTGGATAGAAAACTCATAAATGATGATATCTATTTGCGTGCCATGAAATCACTGACTATGGACCATTAAGTATTGCATGCAGTGGGTTCTACCCATAGCATGGCATGGGGAATGTTGAATTATTCCGTATCTACTCCGCAATCCTCATTATATATATATATATATATATATATATATATACTGTATATATTTGTATATATATATACAGTATATATAGATATATATAGATATATATAGATATCGTTAATTTGTTATAGGTTTCTTGCAGAATAATATCAAGAAGGACATTTCAGTAATGAATGTGTAATTAAAACTTTTATATTTTTTACACTCATATTCAGCTATTTCCTATTTCTTCCCAATCACGGGGTATAGATTTAGGCTTAATGATTATTACAATGGGACCTTTTTTATATGTTGAATTATAAGGTAGCAAACAGAAATAATAAAGTTCATAATTATTATTTTACACACCGGTATATATTTTATGAATATTTATTTATATGTACTTCTGAGTCAGTATCAATAGGCATTATACATGTCTTTACATTAACAAGGTTAAATACTTAAATTAACTGTTTTTAACAGTATTCATTAAATTACTAGGAGCGTATGTATTATCATTTAATACTATATAAAAATATTCCCATAGGATGAAAATACATTTCATAGAATTTGACACTTCTTTACTAGAGATAAATATATGGAAATACAACTAAAACACCTATTAATGTTCATATCCAATGAATACCTTAAATGTTTACAAATCCTTACCTTCAAATAATCCTCTCTGAGCACCTTGTACATGGCAACACAAATTTCAGATATGATTTGGCCGAGACTCTGCTTTGATACTTTTGTAGACTACTAACCTCCAGCTCCGAGAAATTGTAGTGTAGCCTCAAAACGAGCCCCTGCTGAAATGCCGTACAGATTGTTGGGACTCGTGAGGCTTGTGTCTAATATAGTGTGGACAAACCACCTCTTAAGCAACACTGCACGCGTTATAAGTCGACCTCAGAGCGTGCGCTAATACCCCTAGTGTGGCTGGTGTGGACCATAGAGCACAGAAGGATAGAGAGGAAAGAGAGACGTTACAATTCTGAAAATAGCGATCCGCGCGTTCGTGATATGACAGCACGATCGCAAAAGAAATTGGGAGGGTCCCCATTAGTTCGTAATAATCCCTACCTTGTACTAATAACGCTATCAATAATCAATTCTACACTATCCAGAGACTCTATAGACATGACAGAGTTAAATAGACATAAGTAGAGGCTACTGTAAAGGCCAGATCATCGTGAAATTGTCGTCATTATGAGGAGGTTCACAGTCACGTCTCTTCTACCCCCACCATTGTTGTTGTGAGAGTGGGGAGTTGCCAACGTCAAACATGCTTGGACAAAATATGCCTAGGTGTCATAAGTATAACCTATGAACGTATTTCGTGAAATAAGAACATAAGAACATAAGAAAATGGGAGTCTGCAGAAAGCCGATTGGCCTAAGCAAGGCAGATCCCTGTCCCACACAATCCCAAATCAATTACAAAGCCCAATTATAGGCTCAACACTCTAATACCCTGAGGATCATCTTACCAAAACGGTTAGAGATTAACGCAGGATTATGGGGGTCTGCAGAGCGCTGATTGGCCCAACCCGGCTGATCCCCCTTCACACCCAACCCTTCTCGTCCATATGCTTATCCAATTTTATCTTAAAGCTCCCTACAGTTTTAGATCCCACTATAGCACTTGGTAGTCCATTCCACCCATCTACAACTCTGTTACCAAACCAATATTTGCCTATATCTTTTCTGAAACGAAATTTATCTAATTTGAAACCATTGGTACGAGTTCTTTCGCTATCACTGAGCTTTAGTACATTTGTCATGTCCCCTTTGTTAATCCCACTAACCCACTTGAACACCTCTATCATATCCCCTCTAACTCTGCGTCTCTCTAACGAATGTAAACCTAATTTCTTCAACCTTTCTTCATACGGAAGATTTCTAATATTATGGATCATTTTTGTCATTCTACGCTGTACTCTCTCCAATGAATCTATGTCCATTCTGTAATAAGGACACTAAAATTGGACAGCATAATCCATATGGAGTCTCACTAATGACAAGTAAAGTTTTAAGATAACATCAGCAGTTCTGTTACTCACACTCCTAGAGATTAACCCGAGAATCCTGTTTGCGTTATTACGAACGCCTATATACTGTTTTCTAGGCTTCAAATCATTGCTAACAAACACACTTAGATCTTTCTCGCAGTCTGAATTTTCTAATTCTAAATTAGCTAGTTTATATTTAAAATTTGTTTGCATCTTCCCTATCTTTTATACCTTGCATTTGTCAATGTTAAACTTCATCTGCCAATTTACTGACCATTCATGTAAGGTATCTAGATCCCTTTGGAGGCACTCTATATCGCTATCTGAATCAATTGATCTCCCCATTTTAGTATCGTCTGCGAATTTACTTATCCTACTAGTTATACCTAAATCTAGGTCATTTATGTATATAAGAAACAACAGGGGACCTAATACCGATCCCTGGGGGACACCACTTTTGACTGCTCCCCACTCTGACTTGGTACCATTTATGCTGACTCTCTGTTTCCTACCAATTAGCCATGACCTAATCCATCCCAACAACGCCCCCCCTATTCCATGTGCCTCAACCTTTCTCATCAATCTCTCATGAGGGACTCTGTCGAACGCTTTACTGAAATCTAAATATATAATATCATATGACTTGTCATTATCTACTGCTTCATATACCTCTGAGAAAAAACTAAGCAAATTAGTAAGGCAAGAACGTCCCTGAGTGAATCCATGCTGAGAAGAATTGATTAAGTTAAATGTTTCTAAGTGGTTTCTCATTTTCCTAGCAATAATTGACTCTAGTAGCTTTCCTATGATTGAAGTGAGACTAATGGGACGGTAATTGGATGCTATTGATTTATCACCTTTTTTGAAAATCGGAACTACATTTGCAAGCTTCCAAGCTTCTGGAACTATACCTGTTTCTAATGAATTGTTAAAAAAAAATGTTAATGGGTAACTTAACTCATCTCTACATTCTTTTAATACTCTGGCATATACCTCATCGGGACCAGGCGATTTCTGTGGTTTCAGTCTGTCAATTTCCTTAAGCACATCATTTCTACTTATAGTAACCGTACTTAACCTATTTTCTATACTATCGCTATATACCTTACGGACTTCTGGAATCTGTGCCAAATTTTCATTAGTGAAAACGGATAGAAACTGACTATTTAATGTACTGCACATTTCTAAATCATTTTCTGTCATTTCTCCTATCGAAGTTTTAAGGGGGCCTATTCTATCTCTAACTTTAGATTTATATAGCTGGTAAAAAGCCTTAGGGTTATTTTTTGAGTCATTGGCTATCCTGATTTCATAATTTCTTTTGTCTGTCCTTATACCTTTTTTAACCTCTCTTGATAGATTCTGATAGTAAGCAAGTAGGTGAATTTCGCCTTTCTTAATTTTTCGATATATTCCTCTCTTTTTTCCTAGAAGGTCTAATAGTCTATTATTCATCCATTTGGGTTGGTTCTGTGTTGATCTAAATTTTCTTTTGGGAATATATTTATTTTGCGCATTGTGGAGTGAAGAAATAAAATGATTATATGTAGCTGTCAAATTATCCTGAGTTAAGACAGGTATCTGAGAGAGAGTATGTTCATTAGCGCACCTGGGTCCACTTAATAGTTTAACCATAGGATCGACTCTTAAGGCTCTTCTTAATCCACCATAATGATGTTACAGTGAGGTCCCCACTTGGATCTTCTGATCACTGTCTGATACAGGCCACCTGTCTATCACCTACCACACCTTCCCACTCTGAACCTGTTTTGGTGACTAAATGGCATTACGATAGGGCAGACTGGGAGGGTCTTCAAGGTTTCTTTATTGATATTCCCTGGACCTCTTTCTTTTCTAATGATGCACACTCCACCTTGAGCCACATACAAGATTTTGTAAAAATTGGAATGGAAACTTTTATTCCTCATCAAAGTACAGTAAAAGATCTAATTCACCTAAATGGTTTGACCATAATTGTGCTAGAGTAACTGAACAAAAAGCAATAGCCTACAATGCATACACAAGATCAAAAACACATGAAGCCTTTAATTACTTTAGAAACATCAGAAATCATGCCAAAACTGTATTAAACCTAACTAAATCAAACTTTCTCCATAAGCAGGCAAATAAACTTCTAAATAATCCAAATGATAACAAAATATTTTGGTCTACTCTTAACTCATTCAAATCCAACTTCACTACTGCTTCATCCATTCCACCATTAAAATCTCCGACTGGCAATCTTGTAAGTGACCCACGAGGTAAAGCTAACCTTCTTGCGGATATTTTCTCCACCAACTCAACCTTAGATGAAATAAATCAAGATGTCCCTGTACTTAATTTTAATTCACCTGAAATTCCCTCACTTAAGATCCACACCAGACATGTCAAAACTATTTTGCAGAATCTCTCAGTAGATAAGGCTCCTGGTTCAGATGAAATTCCTCCAATAGTACTTAAGAATTGCTCCTTGGTGCTCGCTCCTGTATTGGCAAAAAATTTCCGTCTGTTTACTCATACCTCATGCTTCCCAGTACCCTGGAAAGAAGCAAACATCCATCCAGTTCCTAAAAAAGGTGCCTCTTCAGATCCATCAAACTACAGACCAATAGCTATAACTTCCACTCTTGGTAAAGTCTTTGAAATTATATTAAATAATCACATAATTAAGCATCTGGAGAATATCAAATTAATCAGTGATAGGCAATATGGTTTTAGACGATGTCGATCAACTGCAGACATTCTTTGCCTTCTTACGCATCAAATCAACCAAGCTACAGACCAACATGGTGAAACACATACAATAGCACTGGATATATCAAAGGCATTTGATAGAGTCTGGCATCAATCCTTATTGTCGAAGATGTCACACTACGGCCTTGCATCATTAGTTCCACTAATTTCTTCTTATCTTCATAATGATAGAGGGATATGATAGAGGTGTTCAAGAGGGTTAGTGGGATTAACAAAGGGGACATGACAAATGTACTAAAGCTCAGTGATAGCGAAAGAACTCGTACCAATGGTTTCAAATTAGATAAATTTCGTTTCAGAAAAGATATAGGCAAATATTGGTTTGGTAACAGAGTTGTAGATGGGTGGAATGGACTACCAAGTGCTATAGTGGGGTCTAAAACGGTAGGGAGCTTTAAGATAAAATTGAATAAGCATATGGACGAGAAGGGTTGGGTGTGAAGGGGGATCAGCCGGGTTGGGCCAATCAGCACTCTGCATACCCCCATAATCCTGCGTTAATCTCTAACCGTTTTGGTAAGATGATCCTCAGGGTATTAGAGTGTTGAGCCTATAATTGGGCTTTGTAATTGAACTGGGGTTGTGTGGGACAGGGATCTGCCTTGCTTAGGCCAATCGGCTTTCTGCAGACTCCCATTTTCTTATGTTCTTATGTTCTTATAACAGAAAAATACGTGTAATGGTAGATGGCCTTTATTCTCAATTTCACTCAATAAATGCTGGTGTTCCCCAGGGATCAGTTTTGGCCCCAACTCTGTTCCTCATTCATATCAATGATCTCATATCTACCACTCATAATCCAATACATTCCTACGCAGATGACTCAACACTCCACAGTTCCTTCACATTTACCAATTCTTTCACCCAACCCGATCTTATAAATTCAAAAATAAACACTGCAATTTCTCTGAACCAGGACCTTTCTAGAATTAATGAATGGGGACAAGAGAATCTAGTTTCCTTTAATGCACAGAAAACCAAGTACATTCAATTTTCTAACCGACAGAATCTCACTGACTCCCATATATTTTTTAATGATGTAAATATTCCCTCTTCCCCTAGTATTGACATTCTCGGTGTAACATTAACTACTAACTTGAGCTGGACACATTATGTTAGAAGCATTGCTAAGAATGCCTCTAAAAAACTGGGACTCCTGTACAGAGTTCGAGAATTCTTCACTGACGAGCAGTTGGCCGTAATATATAAAAGTCATGTGCGCTCTCAGATGGATTACTGTTCACCTCTGTGGGGTGGAAGTGGAGTGGTTGCATTGAGGCAGTTGGACAAAATTCAAAATAAAGCTATTAGATTAATCAATAACCCTGCAATCACACAGGACCTTCCTACATTATTCATACGAAGAAACGTTGCATCCCTTGCATTATTCTACAGATATTTTCACAGCAATTGTTCCGAGGAACTTGCTTCAATTGTGCCGCCTCTCCACATCTTTCCCCGTAGAACTAGGGCAGCTGAGAGCGCCCATGAATTTACACTTTCTCCTCCACAATGCAGAACTTCTGCTTATCAGAATTCATTTATCCCCAGAGCTACTACTCTTTGGAATTCACTTCCCTCGAATTGCTTTCCACAAACTTACAATCTACAAATGTTTAAATCCAGTTGTTACAAACATTTTATGAATGGAGGATGCCTTTAGGCACATGGACCTTTTTGTTTTATCTGTGTTTTTCCTTCCTCCGTTCATTGTCTCTTAAAAAAAAAAAAAAAAAAAATAATTGGCTTTTCTGAAATCTGGGATAAGTGTCGTATTCTCTTTAGCCTTTCCTGTCCATTGTATGTTAAAATAAATTTATTTATGATCACTATTTCCTAGTTGGTCTCCTATCTCTACATTATTTATCATTTGTTCATTATTACTGAGAACTAAATCGAGGATATTATTGCCTCTAGTAGGCGAGTCTATGAATTGAAATCAAAAACTATCCTGTACCGCCTCAATAAACTCTTTTGAATCTGAGTCGCCGATTTGATGCTGCCAATCAATATTCGGAAAATTTAAATCCCCCATAATACACACATTGCTAAACCTTGATGCTATTTTCACTTCCTGCCATAAAGCTGTACCTTCGTTTCTACTCATATTTGGTGGTCTATAAATAACTCCAATAATTATGGTCTCACTACCTTCGCTAACCTCAACCCAAACACTTTCGTTATCAGTATTTAGTCTAATACCTGATTTAATACAGCATTTTAAAGAACTCCTAACAAACACTGCTATTCCGCCGCCCCTCCTACTTGTTCGGTCACGTTTAAAAAAAAACTATATCATGGTATATGGAATTCTGCTAAAAAATGTCTTCATTCTGTATTAATCCATGTTTCAGTCAGTGCTATAATGTCTATATTTTCGTTTCCAACAAGTGCTCTAAGTTCATCCATTTTGTTACATAAACTCCTACAGTTTGTATAATATAATCGCAATGAATTTATTTTACTGGTATCGGATTTACCTTTATTTCTAACTGAATTCCCATCTTCTGTTACACCTTCAATATTTCTACTAGCAGTACAATTAAAATCCTGTGACTGATATTTTCTATTCCTATCTGATGTACCAGTACGGCAATTTACCGTATCTAGACAATTATTCTTACTCATATTCTCAGGCTTTATTTTCAGCGACACTCCGCGACAATCCTATTTATTGACCTAGCTAAATTTGCCACCCCTAGCCGAGAAAGATGAACCCCGTCCTGTGCGTACAACTGATTTTTACCATAGAAACGGGTCCAGTTATCAAGGAATGGTATTGCATTTGCATTGCAGTATTTTTCCAGCCGACAATTGATACAAATTGCCCTAGATGACCATGCCTTGCTGACCCCTCTCCGTGGCAAGATACTGTGTACTACAGGTATGCCTCCCTTCCTCCTAACTTTATCTAACACCTCCCTGTACTGCCGAAGCAGTACTTTCGTCCTACCTTTACCAACATCATTGCTCCCTGTACTGAGACAGATAATGGGGCTATCTCCAATATCTTTCATGATGTAATCAATTTCCTCTAACACCTTCCCAACCCCGGCACCAGGCAGACAGACAAGCTTCCTAATATCAGTACAGGTGGACCTAGCTAAGTGTCTGACCATGGAGTCCCCAACAATTTAAAATGTCCTGTTTTAGTGCAACTTTATAACTTAACATCTACATAACAAGTAACTAATAATTATATTCAAAAATACATTTTATTTATTGTTGTGTTGCTTGTAGTTATACAGCTTACATCATATATGAGTATTTTTTATATTGTATATGTATTCCTAATATTGTCCTCTTACTTTTATATATATATTTTATTTTAAATAATTTACAAGTGTGTTTACCAACATTAAATCACTCTTAAAGACGTTCCCTCTTCAATCTATTGCCCCCTCATTTTGCGGAATTTCCCTTAACTTTGGTAACACTGCAGACAAGCCAGTCGCACAAAAATCAATGAATATCTAATAGGGGAGGTGTGGCAGAGTGGTCTTGCCACTGGACTGGTAATCCACTGGACCCGGGTTCGAATCCCAATATGTCAATGGGAAGATATTATTGGGATGGAATTTGTGCTGTACCTAGTATCAGTGCATTACCACAGCACACCGAAATGCCAAAAAAATACCCTCATTGTTACCTGATTAAGTAGCATTGTATGAATATTCCCATATTCAAAATATGTTACAGGGGGTCAATGCCTAGTGAGTTAATTGCTCAATAGGTGGCATTCTGAGAGTGAGGGTCCGAGTGTGGGGGATGAGACAGTGAAGCGCAGAGGCGAAGCGTCTTCATAGATGGAGTTGGGTTTGAGCCGGGGTGCTTCGGATGTCTCACTCCCTAGACTGGAACAAGACCTCACGGGCCTCACCGTGTTCAGCGGTGTAGTGTTAAGGGGAGATCTCCACTTGAGGGATTTTTTTCTTGACCCCTTTCTCCCTCATGTTCAGCCCCATTGCTTTTGATACTATAAAACGTTTGCCCCATTAGTTTAGCAATTTTAAGAACTTTCACCCCACATTAAGACCTTTCATGCCATTCAGGTGTCGATTTTATCCTGGCGAGCGATAGCGAGCCAGTAATTTAAAAGGAACCGGCCTTCGGCCGGGACATTTTTCTACCGAAAAATGTACAAATTTATCTTGAAAGGGACTCAAGGGGGTGTAATTTTAAGCTTGATGGAGGTCTAGGGAACAAACTAAATACCTCCCCTTAAAGGCTCTCAGCCTATGCCCGAGAGAGAGTAGTTGGAAGAAGAAAAAAAAAAAAACGACTGAGGTGAGTCCTGCCACCAAATCCGTAGGACCTGCGGCAAAATAACCGTGTGATGTCACGCTTTTGCCACTATCCTTCTGTACTCTACGGTGTGGACTAGGCTCTAATGTGCCACTGTGCGGGCTCATGTCTTAAAATCTGCGCTCCTATCTCTTGCTATTGCAAACAGTGTAGCACCAAGCTCCAAACGGAGAGGATAGGTGTAACAGGGTGAGAGTGGGTGTTGCGATACATATCGGGGAGTTTCATATGTAATTATTAAGCAGTATTAAAGTAGTCTCTATGAGCGAGGAATAGTTACTGTAATATTTGGTTATGAAATTAATCGAAATTCTTGAATGTCTTACGAAGTTTATATCTTACTATTATTCCTTACAGCACCTGACCAATGGTGGGGAGCACGTCACACTCTTGGACTTATGGCAACGTCTGGTCTAGCCATCAACTACATCCTGCGGACCAGTTTCAGTGTGGCAATTGTTTCTATGGTTGGCACGAGGCCAGATAACTCCACTCAGAACATTAGTGATACGTGTCCTCTCCCTGATGATTCCGGCTCCAGTCAGCAATACACAGTGAGTATAATGATATTTCAGTATGCTAATTATAGAGATTTGCTTAATATTTATAGGTTCTGTAAATACAGTATTATCTATGTTAGGTGATGCGACCTCATTAGCAAAGAAGATGGTTTTTGCATCTCATAATCAATAAGTATAAATAACTTTAACACAAATAATGGAAGGGGGGGGGGGGGGGGGGAGTTTGCCCCCATTCTAAAACCTTTAGATACCGATCCCTCAAATTGTCCTGGAGTGTGTTTTTTTTTGTTTTTTTCTATATGAATGAGGTGACAAAAGGCATAACTGCCTCCAGCGAGTGCCTTCCCCAGTTTTGAAAGAGTGACAGGGCCAAAATCTAGGGACGTTCGAGCTAAAATGCCTGGGACACTCGGTGTTTGAAGCAATTTAAGTCTTAGGAGGAGGGAAAGACTGATTCTGGGAGAGAGTTCCAGAGCTCAGCAGTTGAATAGAAGAATGTCTTAGAATAGCGTTTCACTCTTGGGTTGGAGAGTTGCGCAGAGAAGGGGTGGGATTGTGTTGCAAGGCGGGTACTACGTACCGTACGTAGATGAGATGGTATTCACTGGGAAAGCTCCGAGAAACACTGATTATTGTAGTAGCGATAGAATAGCGAGAGAGATGCAACATTGCGACAAAGAGAGAGAGATTACAGAGAGTTGGTGAGTGGACGGGAGTTAATGATTCGAAAGGCTTTCCTTTCTACTTTGTCTAGGAGTGCGATGTGAGAGGATCCTCCCCACACATGTGAACAATACTCAATACAAGGACGCACTGTGCCCCTGTACAGAGCAAGAAGCTGCGCAGGGGTAAAAAAAAACTTGAGGCAGTTGAGCACACCCAGCTTCTGGGAGGCTGCCTTAGCACGACTGATAATATGGCCCTTCCAAGTGAGAGCAGAAGAAAAAGAGACACCGAGAATATTGAGAGAAGATAAAGGATTGATTTTTGTATTGTTGAAGAATAAGGGATAGTCCTCTAGAGGTTCCTGATGGGTAGTAAGATGGATACATTGGGTTTTGGAAGCATTAAATGCAACAAGGTTTTCTTTACCCCAATTGGAAATAGTTGCTAGACCAGAAGATAAGTGTATTATGGCTTATAATTGAGTGGTGTAAGGTAGAGTCGTCTGCATATGAATGGATGGGACTGGATGTACAGTTGAGAAGATCATATATGAAAATTTGAAAAAGAATAGGAGAAAGGACAGAACCCTGAGATACACCGGAGTTGATAGGATGAGGAAGTGAGCGATGGCCGTCCATAACCGCAGCTATGGAATGGCCGGAAAGGAAATTAGAGACAAAGGCACAGATGGAGGGATAAAAACCGAAGGAGGGTAGTTTGGAAATTAAAGATTTGTGCCAGACTCTATCAAAGGCCTTCGATATGTCTAGTGCAACAGAAAAAGTCTCACCGAAGTCCCGAAAGTTGGATGACCAAGAGTTAGTAAGATATGAAAGAATATCACCAGTAGAGCGGCCCTTAAGGAAGCCATACTGGCGATCTGAGAGCAGATTATGAGAAGAGAAATGCTTAAGAAACTTGGAAGCAAGAATAGTTTCAAAAACTTTAGAGATACAAGAGATGAGAGCAATTGGACGATAGTTGGAGGGTTGAGAGCGGTCACCCTTCTTTGGGACAGGTTGAATGAGAGCAAACTTTATTTCAATTAACTTTTCCAATATACGCAGCCTTTCATCTAAGTTCAGCCCTGTTGAACACCACCTCTCCTCCAACAAAGCTGATCTTCTTGTTCAACCTATACTTACCTGCAAGCTTGGGTGAAATCGCTCCACACCAAACCCAAGCAAAATTGGGGAAAAAGATTGATCTTTGCACAATGAAGAGAAGTGCTTTAAAAACAATAAACAACTTCCCAAAAGTACTCACCAAAGTGTAGAAAGGTGAAGAAATGGCGTGCGACAGCAATATAGCTGAGCTATCCCTAGCCGCGGGCAAGATTTCTAACCTGGGCTGGCGGGATGTGGGAGGAAGGAGGGCGGCGGAGTGAGTTTTGACAGGTAGCGGGTCGCGTGCCACCCACCACAGTATGTATTGCTTAAAATACAGGCCAACACTTATCACAGTCTCACATTTATTGCAGTCACCTCAGTAATATGAACTATGCTAAGCAAAAATATATAAACACTGTACAGTCGGCGGCAAAAGTCCTGTCCCCTCTCCTGCCTCATCGTGACGCACGATATTCATAGACTCTAGAATGTTAGGTGAACAAAAAGTGCATATTTCTACCACCAGATGGCTCACTGTGAGGTGTGTGGTTGTGATGGTAGGGGATGGTGGGGGAGAGGAGGGGTTAGAGCTGTTGGGGGATATAGGGGGAGTAGGAGTGGAATCTTGTGTAGTTTGATCTTTAATTATCAGATATATCTTAACCTTTTATTGAATAGTTGCCAATCATGTAAATCAGGTGGAAGCAAACTGGTATGTGATGACTGCATTCACTCAATTACTTTTCAATGATGTTATGATTATATTTTTAGTTTTAGAATATTGTGTGGGTTTGTCCGTTTATAACGATAATTATTTTAGTATTACTCATTATTTGTAGTAATAGTAATAGTAATATTACATACTACTATTATTACTATCTATTATTATTAGGCCTAGTACCGGTATTATTGCTAATGTTATATACTAGAATAACAATAATGAATATCGTTAGGTGTGGTAGTTTCCAATCTCATCACTTCTTTCTATCCGGTGGTTATATCGTAATCCCTGAGTAAGGCACTTACCATGCGCTAACCACCAATGTAATGTTTCTTTCACATGTGTAAGGCCAACATATCAGCAAATTGCTTCTTGGTTGAGGTATTACTACAGAATTACAAATTCTCAATTCCTGGGTTTCTTTTTCCTTTCATGTAAAAGGTATTGATTTAAACCAACATCAATATCGTGAACGAGTAACGATCACAACGGTAATCTGTGCCTCAAGATTAACCATATTAGACCAGGATAGATGGATTTATCATATTTAGCCCTCAACAAATGATTTTTATCAATTTAGGAAATATATCTTGGGCCGGGTTAAAAAAATGTCTTAGCCCTTGAAGAGTATGATGCTTTTTGACAGTTAATTTGGGTATCATCAGACGATTTTATTCAGAGTTGGAATGGGATACGGATGTCAGAGGTTTGATTAGGCCCGTCTTCGTCCATATAACTGCCACAGATCCTTCCTGACCTATATATAATCGTCTAATGAATACCATAATTATATAAGTATCATAATGCATCTGATCGTCACAGGGTTTATTTCCTGATTAATATAAGTGTAACCGGCACTGGATAACACGTAAGGTTTGACACAACAAGAAATTAACTTATTCATTCCCTACTATACATTCATTTATGTTAGCCCTATACTATATGCTTCCTATTAATGAATTCAATAATTCGAGTACAGGTCTACACTATTTTTCAATAGCTTTTTCCAGACCCATTCTCATATTAACAGATTGAGAATTATGAGACATTTTGACAAACATATTTTGGCTATCATTAGACGACCTTATACAACTTAGGAAGGCGCTTTCCCCATCAACATGGAAAATGTAACTCTATTAAATATGATACATTTTATAGCGGATGGATACAAAACATGTTATATCAACGCTGATCACATCTACACGTGTGGTAAAGAGGAGGAGCGGGTGGGTGTGGGGCCTGGGTGGTAGGGAGGGAGTCGGTAGGGTTGTTTGGTGATTTGCATTGCCATACTTATGAAGACTCAGTTATTGACAATAATTTAATGTCTGTATTTCATTACGACGAAGCTTTACTTCATATGAAGTGAACTATAAGGAAATTGTTTTCAGCTTAGGAAGGATCTGATTATAGTCAAATGAGCTCAATCAATCTATTTATTCAAGCAGATCGTTCTTTAACCCTAAACTGGCGGGACCTGACTTAAGTCAGTCTAGAGAAGAAAGGACTATGTGGCAGGAACCGACTTAAGATGGTGTGCAATTTTGAGCAATATTTGGCTCTGAGAGAGAGACGAGCGGTGGGAGGAGCGTAGGTCGACTCTGACCGTTCGGCACGGGTCCCGTGCGGCAACTGACGTCCCTCCAAACACATCCACACTCACTACCTCGCTACACAGGGAATTATGTAAGGAAATTAGCGTATTTTAAGGATTTTTCCTTCATCTTGCATGATCGTTGCAAGAGAACGCGTGGTCATAGAAGGATGGTTCTGGTGTCATTGGAAAGCTCAATTATCGCCGTTTCAGGGATACATAATTGTATTACGCTCTGGCTCTTGTTTATGCATGAAAAAGAGTACGGAAAGAAGATCGTTTAGGGTAAAACCACCCGCCGTAGTAGAAGTTACTGACGGGCCCGCTCGTAAGGCGTTAAAGTTCGCTGATCCAGAAGTAGGCACAGATTATGTCGGTGAGATTCCCAGTCCCAACTTTCAGGGGCTGATCCTCCCTACCCCTTTTGGAAAGAAGTGCTGTCTACTGACTACTGACTGACTGACAGATCGTTCTTTAAGTCAAATCAAATAGTCTGGAAGTAAAACACATGCGCTATGATATAAAGAGAGAGCTAACAACATATTGATAGTATACTCCGAATGTATATTAGTATGATTAATGTTGGCGTGAAATATAAACACATCATATGATATCAGGGTAACGTAACATCATTTTCCATAACTGAACAATGTAATTACATTACGTTACATTAACCCGTCGGGTACCGATGCTGTTTGTGGTCTTTGGTTTCAGCTATAAGTAAACGATAATATGATGATAAGGAACAATATGTGGCAGCTACGGGGATCAATTTATATAGTATATAACCTTCAATTTGGTAGATGACCTTCCGAAACTGAATAGAATCGTCATTGTCAGAATAATAAACGAAACGTCACCGGTACTAGATGGGTTAATTAACTATAGCGCCACGCGATACTGAGCTAATATGTAAAACGTATTAAGAACAAGGATCTCCAAATATCACGAAACAAGTGAATAAGATCAAATAATGACATGATGGGCCGCAGTGGAAAGCATTAACCCTTCCAGTACCAGCGATGTATTCTAAACTTGATTTCAGCAATATTGATCCTTTGACTACCAGGACGTCTGTTTACCTTTCATTATGGCTGAAGATCCAAATTCAAAACCGCCAAGGATAACGACCGAGGACCGAGGACAGCCGTGAATGTTAATGTAGATCCGACCAGAACCAAAAATTTGATTAAAGAGCGTTCTGTGAGTTCTAAAACCGCAACTTTAAAGGTTTGCTATGCAAACGCTCGTAGCATATGCAAAAAATTTTCAGATTTAGAGGAAATAGTGTTTACAGAATATTATGATGTGATTGGCATAACAGAATCTTGGCTCGATACAGAAGATAGAGAATTTATAGCAGAGTATTCACTTCCCGGTTATGTAATGTTTGAGAAAAGCTGAAAAAATAGAAATGGAGGTGGCATTTTACTTTATGTCCAAAAAAGTCTTAACCTGACCTTCGTGTCAAAACCTCAAATTGTGAACGTCATACAACTTTTGTGCTAATAAAGAATAATAAAGGTACAAAAATAATACCTGCATTAATATACAGACCTCCAGCTCAATCAGTGCAAACTGACCGAGATATTTACGAACAAATTACAGAAAGAAACTCATGTAAGAAACTCACAAGATACCGTATATTTTGATGACTTTAATTTACCTGTGACCAAGGGGGGCGATACTCTTACTTCACACTCCGGTCATGGCTTGTATGCGAACTGGCAACAGCTGAGTTCACTCTATCAATTTATTCGATCGCCGACCCGTGGTAATAACGTTCTTGACCTTGTACTTGCAACAAAAGAACAATTAATAGAGAATTTGAATGTTGGTGATGAATTCAGTAACAGCGACCATTGTACAATAACCTTCACTTTAAAGTTTACTAGTAACGAACCAAATAGCAGAATCGAAAATGTCCCTAATTTCAAGAAAGCAAACTTTCATAAACTTAGAGCAATGTTTAAAGAAACTGACTGGAGCTTTTTAATTAACAATAACAACATAAATACATCTTTGGAATTATTCGCAACCACTTACCTAAAAGCAGTGCAAGACTGCATACCATCGAAAATACGGCGTACAGGCCATAATAATAAGCCCAAATGGTGGAATAAAGATATTTCAAACTGTCTGCTTGCTAAAAAGTTTGCTAATGATAGATTAAAATCCTCACAAAATGACGAAGAACGGGTGAAATTTGTAGAACTACGACGCAAAGCCAAAAAGTTATTTAAGCAAAGTAAAAAGACCCTGGAGTTACATATTGCGAATCAAAGTAAAACAAACCCGAAAGAATTCTATAGTTATATCAGAAAGAAAAAAGCAGTTACTTCAACTGTTGGACCGTTAGTCGATGAATATGGAGAATACACCAAAGACGAAGCACAAATTAGTAATGCCCTCAATACCTTCTTTGCATCAGTTTTTACAACAGAAGACCTCAGTGATATCCCTACACCATCGCCGATTCAGATTGATAATTCAGATGTTCTAAGCAATATCACCGTTACAGAGATAAAAGTATTAAATTGTATAGATAAACTCAAGGTAAATAAAACGCCTGGACCTGATACAATCTCACCTAGAGTTCTAAAGGAAGCTAAGGATGAGCTCTCCAAACCACTGACATTGCTATTCAATAAATCCTTGCAGTCTGGAAATATGCCTGATTAGTGGAAGCTATCCAATGTAACACTGATATTAAAAAAAGGCAGCAAATCCCTACCCAGTAACTATCGTCCAATTAGCTTAACCTCCGTTGTATGTAAAATGCTAGAAACACTCATAAGAGACAGACTCGTAAATCACTTAGAGGAAAAAAACATACTTAAAGATACTCAACACTGCTTACGTCAAAAACGCTCCTGCTTAACAAATCTCTTAGACTTCTTTCACGATATCCTCAACTTATATGATGAGAGTAAAGCTGTAGATATTATATACTTTGATTTTCAAAAGACCTTTGACAAAGTTCCCCATAAACGTTTACTGCTAAAACTAAAAGCGCATGGAATACAAGACGGTGTGCTGAAATGGATAGAAAATTGGCTCAGCGACAGAAAGCAAAGAGTAGTAATAAACGGTGAGGCATCTAAATGGACCAATATAAGTAGCGGGGTACCCCAGGGATCGGTACTAGTACCAATTCTCTTTCTAATTTACATCAACGACATAGATGAGGGTCTCACCGATACAGCCTCAAAGTTTGCTGACGATACAAAAATTGCAAATAGCGTACTCTCAAAAGAACAAGTTGACGATATGCAACACAATCTAGATAAGTTGTCACGTTCGGCCCAAATTTGGCAAATGAGTATCAATGCGGATAAATGTAAAGTACTACATATTTGATACCGAAATGAGAAAGCAAACTATTCGATGAATGGCACTAACCTTAAGAGTGTAGACAGAGAAACCGATCTGGGAGTAACAATATCGAGTAAACTAAAACAGAGTCAACAATGTTCAAAAGTTTTTAAGAAGGCAAACAAAATAATTGGCTTTATAGGCCAGTCATTTGAGCATAAATCCAAAAAAGTTATCCAGCAGTTCATCAAAAGTAAAAGTAATGAAGCCATAAAATGCTTATCTTCTGATCTAGCTACTATTTCCAATTTGGGTCGAGAAAATCTTGTTGCATTTAATGCTTCCAAAACTCAATGTATCCATATTACTACCCGTCAGGAACCTCCAGAGGACTATCCCTTATTCTTCAACAATACAAATATCAACCCTTCATCTTTCCTCAATGTTCTCGGTGTTTCTTTTTCTTCTGCTCTCACTTGGAAAGACCATATTATCAGTCTCGCTAAGGCCTACCAGAAGCCGGGTGTGCTCAACCGCCTCAAGGGGTTCTTTACCCCTGTGCAGCTTCTTTCTCTGTACAGGGGCACAGTGCGTCGTTGTATTGAGTATTGTTCACATAAGTGGGGAGGATCCTCTCACACCACACTCCTAGATAAAGTAGAAAGGAAAGTCTTTCATATCATTAACTCCTGTCCACTCACCAACTCTCTGCAATTTCTCTCTCTTCGCTGCCGCAATGTTGCATCTCTCTCACTATTCTATCGCTACGACAATAATCAGTGTTCCTCGGAGCTTTCCCAGTGTTTACCACCTCCTTTACATAGGGTGCGTAGTACCCGCCTTGCAACACAATCCCATCCCTACTCGGTGCAACTCTCCAACCCGAGAGTGAAACGCTATTCTCAGACTTTCTTCTATTCAACAGCTGAGCTCTGGAACTCTCTCCCAGAATCAGTCTTTCCCTCTCCTATGACTTAAATTGCTTCATATTCCGTGTGTCCAGGCATTTTAGCTCGAACGTCCCTTGATTTCGGCCCTGTCACTCTTAAAAATCTAGGGGAGGCACTCGCTGCAGGCAGTTATGCTTTTTGTCTCCCTCATTCACATAGAAAAAAACAAAACAAAACTCCTTACAATTCCTTAATCCGCCCTCTCCTGGAATACTGCGTTCAATCCTGGTGCCCTAATTACCAAAAAGATATAGACAAACTAGAACGAGTTCAATGTAGAGTTACCAAAATGATACCTAGCCTAATGAACAAACCATACGAGGAGCATCTTAAGGAATTGAATCTATTTCCATTAATCCAGCGCAGATTAAGAAGCGACCTAATTCAAGTGTTCCAAATCATCAAAGGCATCGTCAATATGAACTGTAGTAAGTACTTCACTATCGACCAATCTAATTAGACGCGGGGAAACGGTTGCAAAATTATTGGTAAATCTTTTAACTCACACGAATCTAAGAATTTCTTCTTCAATCGAGTTGTCAACTTGTGAAATGGGCTTCCCCGAGACGTTATAGACTGCAGCACCGTTGATTCTTTTAAACTTCGCCTCAACAAATATCTTGCATCAAACCCGCGACTGACTGCGTTTGTAAATGAATAACTTTATTATATTCCTCCCACAGTTTCATCAAGGATTATTGCGTATATATATTATATATTACTAAGACGTTACTCTCTTTTTCCCAGATTTTTTTTTTTTTTTTTTTTTTTTTAAAGAGACAATGAACGAGGAAGGAAAAACACAGATAAAACAAAAAGGTCCATGTGCCTAAAGGCATCCTCCATTCATAAAATGTTTGTAACAACTGGATTTAAACTTTTGGTAGATTGTAAGTTTGTGGAAAGCAACTCGAGGGAAGTGAATTCCAAAGAGTAGTAGTTCTAGGGATAAATTAATTTTGATAAGCAGAAGTTCTGCATTGTGGAGGAGAAAGTGTAAATTCATGGGCGCTCTCAGCTGCCCTAGTTCTACGGGGAAAGATTTGGAGAGGCGGCACAATTGAAGCAAGTTCCTCGGAACAATTGCTGTGAAAATATCTGTAGAATAATGCAAGGGATGCAACGTTTCTTCGTATGGATAATGTAGGAAGGTCCTGTGTGATTGCAGGGTTATTGATTAATTTAATAGCTTTATTTTGAATTTGGCCAACTGCCTCAATGCAACCACTCCACTTCCACTGCACAGAGGTGAACAGTAATCCATCTGAGAATGCACATGACTTTTATATATTACGGCCAACTGCTCGCCAGTGAAGAATTCTCGAACTCTGTACAGGAGTCCCAGTTTTTTAGAAGCATTCTTAGCAATGCTTCTAACATAATGTGTCCAGCTCAAGTTAGTAGTTAATGTTACACCAAGAATGTCAATACTAGGGGAAGTGGGAATATTTACATCATTAAAAAATATATGGGAGTCAGTGAGATTCTGTCGGTTAGAAAATTGAATGCACTTGATTTTCTATGCATTAAAGGAAACTAGATTCTTTTGTCCCTATTCATTAATTCTAGAAAGGTCCTGGTTCAGAGAAATTGCAGTGTTTATTTTTGAATTTATAAGATCAGGTTGGGTGAAAGAATTGGTAAATGTGAAGGAACTGTGGAGTGTTGAGTCATCTGCGTAGGAATGTATTGGATTATGAGTGGTAGATATGAGATCATTGATATGAATGAGGAACAGAGTTGGGGCCAAAACTGATCCCTGGGGAACACCAGCATTTATTGAGTGAAATTGAGAATAAAGGCCATCTACCATTACACATATTTTTCTGTTATGATATTAAGAAGAAATTAGTGGAACTAATGATGCTAGGCCGTAGTGTGACATCTTCGACAATAAGGATTGATGCCAGACTCTATCCGATGCCTTTGATATATCCAGTGCTATTGTATGTGTTTCACCATGTTGGTCAGTAGCTTGGTTGATTTGATGCATAAGAAGGCAAAGAATGTCTGCAGTTGATCGACATCGTCTAAAACCATATTGCCTATCACTGATTAATTTATTATTCTCAAGATGCTTAATTATGTGATTGTTTAATATAATTTCAAAGACTTTACCAAGAGTGGAAGTTATAGCTATTGGTCTGTAGTTTGATGGATCTGAAGAGGCACCTTTTTTAGGAACTAGATGGATGTTTGCTTCGTTCCAGGGTACTGGGAAGCATGAGGTATGAGTACACAGACGGAAAAAATTTGCCAATACAGGAGCGAGCACCAAGGAGCAAATCTTAAGTACTATTGGAGGAATTTCATCTGGACCAGGAGCCTTATCTACTGAGAGATTCTGCAAAATAGTTTTGACATGTCTGGTGTGGATCTTAAGTGAGGGAATTTCAGGCGAATTAAAATTAAGTACAGCAGGGACATCTTGATTTATTTCATCTAAGGTTGAGTTGGTGGAGAAAATATCCGCAAGAAGGTTAGCTTTACCTCGTGGGTCACTTACAAAATTGCCAGTCAAAGATTTTAATGGTGGAATGGATGAAGCAGTAGTGAAGTTAGATTTGAATGAGTTAAGAGTAGACCAAAATATTTTGTTATCATTTGGATTATTTATAATTTTATTTGCCTGCTTGTGGAGAAAGTTTGATTTAGTTAGGTTTAAAGGTGGTGGGGCATGCAACATTAAAATTAATTTATAATGTATTTAAAGAGATGTTCAGATCTCCAGCAATCAACCTGACTACTCCTTTGTCAAAACTAATATTCAATATTAGAGAACAAATAAAAAATAGATATTGAATTGCGACCCCTTGCAACTAGTACTCACGTGAGGATGTGACGTAGGCCCAGGCAAACATTTGAGAAGTAAACATCAGCAAGTATAGTAAAAATGGTGAATAAGTGTGCTGTTTTCGGGTGTAGCAACATCCCGGGACCAAACATAGCACTACACAAGTTTCCAAGTGATCCATACCATTGTAACAAATGGGTGTAGTTTATACAAAGAACCAGAGTGTGGGAAGGAAAGCCCAAATCAAGCTTCATATGCAATGGACATTTTCGTGATGAATGCTTTGACAATAAAGTACGGTGGAGTATGGGTATGGCTAGATTCACCCGCTGATTGCCTATACTGACTGGGGTCTTGTCACGCCCAGTGCCAGGTCCGTATATATACGGAATCGCCAAAATAAAATCGTAGCAGCGAAACGACTGCACCTATAGCTTTCATATTTCTACCACATGTACCTTACCCTTCTGGCTTCTTGCTACCACCACCCCTACCTCCTCCCCCAATCCACTCGCCGACCATGGGTCGCCGCATCAGGCCATCACAAAGGAAAAAAAGGAAAATATGTGGCGGCGAAACGACTCCACCAATTGGTTCCATACTTGTGTGACAAGTCCCTTACCCTTCTGTCTTCCCCCCACCACAACCCCAACTTCCTCCCACCACCCACTTCCAACCTATCCGTAGATCATCACATAAAAAAATGAAAATCCGTGGTGGCGAAACTACCTCACCAATCGTCTCCATATTTGTAACACGAGTCAATTACCCTTCTACCTTCCCCCCACCATCCCCCAAACCACCCTCCCACCCATACGTGCTTGCCAATTTCAGGAGTCAGGAGAGTGGATAATATGGGCTAACTTAACCCTTAAAGAGTGGCGCTCGACTTATTTCGCTATTGTTATTGCTACCTTCAATATTTCTACTAGCAGTATTGATACTACCATCAATGCTTTTACTAGCAACGCTGATATAATTACAATCCTGTGACTGATATATATATATATATATATATAAATATATATATATATATATATATATACCGTTATATATTATATATATATATATGTATTTCTAGCTGATGTAACGGTACAACAATTAACCCTATCTAGACACTTTTTCTTCCTCGTATTTTCAGGCATTATTTTCAGCGAAACCCCACAGCCAACCTATCTATTGACCTAGCTAAATTTGCCACCCCTAGCCGAGAAAGATGAACCTCGTCCTGTGCGTACAAGTGGTTCTTACCATAGAAACGGGTCCAGTTATCGAGGAATGGGATTGCATTTTCATTGCAGTGTTTTGCCAGCCGACAATTGATACCAATTGCCCTAGAAGACCCCTCTCCTTGGCAAGATATTTTGTACTACAGGTATGCCTCCCTTCCTCCTATCTTTATCATCTCACACCGCTCTCCTACACAAAGTTGAAAGGAAGGCCTTTCGTATCATTACTCCCTTCCACTTACCAACTCTCTGCAATCTCTCTCTCTCCGCCGCAATGTTGCATCTCTCTCGCTATTCTATCGCTACTAATATAATCAGTGTTCCGCAGAGCTTTCCCAGTGTATACCCCACCTCCTTTACGTAGGGCACGTGGTACCCGTCTTGCAACTCAATCCCACCCCTACTCTGTGCAACTCTCCAACCCGAGAGTGAAACGTTACTCTCAAACTTTCTTCTACTCAACAGCTGAGCTCTGGAACTCTCTCCCAGAATCAGTCTTTCCCTCTTCCTATGACTTAAAACTCCATGTGTCCAGGCATTTTGGCTCAAACGTCCCTTGATTTTGGCCCTGTCACTCTTTCAACTATGGGGGAGGCACTCGCTATAGGCAGTTCTGCCTTTTGCCTCCCTCAATCACATAGACAAAAAAAAAAAAAAAAAAAAAAAATCCCTGTACTGGCGAAGCAGTACTTCCGTGCTACCTTTATCAACATCATTGCTCCCTGTATTGAGACAGATAATGGGGCTGCCTCCAATATCTTGCATGATGTCATCTATTTCCTCTAACACCTTTTCAACCCCAGCACCAGGCAGACAGACAAGCTTCCTAACATTAGTACAGGTAGACCTACCTAGGTATCTGACCATGGAGTCGCCAACAATTGAGAACGACTTACCTTTCCTTGTCGATTACTTACCTTTCATTGTCGATGACTTGGTGGCAGCTGCGGCAGAGGCAGGAACCCCTGGCGCAGCAGCAGATTCAGTTACAGGTACTCCTGAGGCAGCAGTTGAAGGTACTCCTGGGGGGGTAGCTGTCGCAGCATTTCCTGAAGCAGCGGCTACAAGTGCTCCTTCAGACCCACCCTTATCCTGACTAGCCCCCCCTTCACATTCATCTTGCAAAGAAGCGAATGTATTACTCACTCTCACTCCTACATTACTTTGCTTCCTGAGAGTCATTCTCCCACCCTGGTTGCCAGCCACCTTCCATGAATATAAAGGCTTGGAATCACAAATCTCCCTGGGCCCCTTACTCGACTTTAAAAAATCCTCTGTACTGAGTCTCAAAGCTAAATTTTCATCTATAAGCAAGTTCACTTCCCTCCGACAGTTTACATTATCCTCCCTTAGAGTGTGAACCACCTCCCTTAGTTCAGCCATCTCTTCCCTTACCAGGAAGATGAGTTGGTGAAGGTCAGGTGATGATTCATTCTCCAAACCGGCCATGACAATTTATCCCAAAATTAGCTAGAACGCAAAACTAAACACACAATTAAACTATATAACAGTTTTTCACTACGCTAAAACATTAGGAACACTTGCCACCTTACTAATGGATAGCCAAGTCCAAACACTAGGGTCGGTCACTAAGGTCAGGAGCAGGTAAAAGATCTCGACCGTTCACTAGTAAGCCTGGGTGCCCAACATTTCCAATTTCTTTAATAATTTTCCTTGAGCTACCTTATCGAATGCCTTTTGGAAATCTCAGTAAATTATGTCTAATGATTCAGTAGAGTCGTTATATGTAAATAGTTTATTATAAAATTCTATCAAATTTGTTAGGCATGACTTACAGGATCTAAAGCCATGTTGGCTTTCTCTGATTAATTTGTTTGACTCCAGATAATCTACTATCTTGTCTCTAAGAATTCATAATTTTTCCTATGATTGATGCTAAACTGATTGGTCTATAATTACTTGCTTGGGCTTTATTTCCTTTTTTAAATATTGGAGTGATATTTGCAGTTTTCCAATCACTAGGTACGGTTTCCTGATTGATAGACAAGTTAATTATGTTAGTTAAAGACTGTGCTATTTCTTCTTTCACGTTTTTCAGAATTCTTGGGTGAATTTTATCCGGCCCAGGGGTTTAAATTAGTATTCAAATTGTTCAGCTTACATAACACATCACTTTTGCTTATGGTAAAGTTTCCTATTCCATGAGTTGTTACGTTTGTTTCAGGAGTAGTGTTATGTTCTTCCTTAGTAAAGACGGAACAAAAATATTCATTAACTTGGCAGCTGCGCAGCCCCTGTAGTATACACCATACCCCTGTGCGTAGGTATTTTGATTCATTCCTCACTAAAATCTTTAATTTACCATAAATATAATTAATACTTATCCATATACGCCTATTTTACGTTTAATATGAAGATAGTAACATGTGACAACATTAAAACAAATGGGAATAGTGTTTGGGGGGTGACAAACACGAAATATTGCCGAGCGGTTCATTAACACCTTATTGGCGGCGCTCGACTTAAGTCGTGCACCAATTTGCAGCAAGTTAGGAGCATTATTAAGGCTTTTAAAGGGTTAAAATAGAGTGCAAATGGCCGGGAGCGCAGCGGGCCAGACAGCCGACTCCCAGGGCTTACCGCCGCCCATTAACTCATGTTCCCTGTGTTCTCGAGAGGCCGGCAGTATAGCCAGTAGTGAGCATAGCTGGGAAAAATATACCGCTATACGCTAAACTCCCATGTTCGTGGCACCACTGCAAGAGAACCACGAGTGCTACGTAGATCGTTCTGGTCTCATTTTGAAGCTTTTAGAGCCTAGTTTTTTGCTGAATACATTTCTTTTCATGCAGATACTTGATTGATCATTCAGGAGGGCCTGAATATGCCCAAATGAGCCCAAAACACCCCGCAAGACAAGGGTTAATGGAGCTGACAGAGAGAGAGACAACACCCTAGCTGCACGAGCTATGGAGAGAGACTGGAGGTAGTGCAGGCTTCTCTCTCCTCACTCCACCTCCCTTCCTTTCGACCTTGAAACCGGGTAGGAAGTGTTGGTTGCATAAATAAACAAATAATCACAGGAGTAAGAGAAAAATAGGTGATAATTGAAGGGGGGGGGAAGGAGAGGACTTTGACACATGTGAAGGAGTGATTGGAGGTATGGAGGGGAATTATCTCACCTAAACACCATTTTTTTTTTTAAGTGCCACTGGGGTATTTTAACCCTCCAGACCCTGGCTGCCTTACAAAAGGACGGAGGTCGTATCCGGGCGACCTGGCCGAAAAACATCTAGGCCTAGGCTACCGCATCTTTGTTATTTTACCTGCTAGAAATTTCCCATGCATCCCTAAACGTAGTGCGGCTTCCATTCTGTAGACTGGTGTTGAGTAGAGCTCTCTAAGTCAACTGGTTCAGTTGTGATGACGATTTCCGTGGAGCGAATTTTGCCGCGATGTTGACAATATCGGAGCTTTTCAGACACTAATTTCGTCATATCATACAACAACAACATTGATCCGACGTCTCCTTCTTGTTTTCGGAGGTGCGGTGACGCAATGACCGGCTTTGTTTACATGCGTTGGACGCTCGGCGTTCAGACCAAGCAGAATAGGCTTTCAAGCTTACTGCCTTTTATAAGGACGCCCGGGTACCGGCCCATCTGCCGCGGTGTCCTTATAAAATGACACCCGGGCTGGAAGGGTGAAGTGTTATTTTTTAGGCCTAGGATCTTAAGAGTCTCCACGCAGTCGCCCAGTAAAACCTCTTAAGAGTCTCCCAGCAGCTGTCGGGTTAAGCAAATTAGCAATGTTTTTATCTCCTGTTACTGTCTGGTCGTTATTTATTAATGGCCCTATTCCGGTCTAAAGTTTTCTATTACCATTAATGTAACCGTAAAATTGCTTTGGATTTTTTACACTTTCCTTTGCTATATAATATTCGTAATTACGCTTCTTTGCCCTAATTAACCTATAAATGGCGAGCAGGGGGTATTGAACTTGATGCCCATGGGCGAGCATATAGGCTCCATTCAGGCCTATAATCGTCATTTTACGATAAATATCGTTATTACTTATTCATATGAGCCTATTTTACCTTCACTATGAAGATAGTAACCTGTAACAATAATAAAACAAGTGAAAATATAATTTTTCTGGTCAAAATCGCGAATATACATGGAGCAGCCCATTCATGAATTATGGAGCAAATTGAGGCAACCCCTCCCTCCACGAGGCCTCAAGCCACACTGAGCCTACTCATTCACACTCTCGGTTGTGTAACACTCGCTAGGCACGTAAGCACATCCTCCACACATTTTGCTAATGTTAGCACAAAAATATACCAACGAATTAGGGAATAACAGGGAAAATTGGTGATAATTGAAGGGGGAGGGGAAAGGGGGGAAGGAGGGGATGTGGAGGAGTGATATGAGGTATAGGGAAAAAATAAAAAATAAATAAAAATTGTTTAGTGCTACTGGGGCCGTTTAAATTTTTGTTTAGGCCTCCCTCTTAAGAGCTTTGCCGCCCTCGCCCAGTAAAACTTCTTAAGAGCTTTGCCGCCCTCGCCCAGTAAAACTTCTTAAGAGCTATCTCGCCGTTGCCGGGTTAATGTCTTTACTTTTTTCTACTTCGTTTGTATAGATAGCTGAAGTGTTCATTATTTATGTAATTTTTAGTTAATTTATGATATTTATTCCTTTCCCTTAGTGCCTTGCAGATATTCTGATCGAACCAGGGAGGCTTGTTTTTGCAAGTATTTACTTTAAGTTTAGTGGGTATGTATTTACTCTGAGCACTCATGAATATATCCCATACTTCGCTTGTTTTGTCAATATTGCTTAGCTGAATATGCAAGTCATTGAGGGCTTTCCTAAGTTCGTTGTAATTTTCATTTTTTAAATCTGGTTTCTTAAATTTTCTGTTTTTCAATAGTATATTTGCAATTAATGTCGATTCTAATGAGCTTGTGGTCAGAGGTGGATAGGTGCTCACCGACGTCAAGTTTCTATATCAAGTTTTCATTTGTACTGATAACAAGATCTAGTCTGTTTTTATCGCGTGTCGGTTCTGAAACACTTTGATATAGAAAATTGTCTTGTATGAAATTAATAATTTTTCGCTAATTGTAACTATTTCCTGCCATAAGGCACTAGTCAATGTTAGGTAGATTATAGTCTCCGAGTATGCTTTCGTTAGCATTGAGGGTTTGTTGCAATATTTCGTATAGGTAATTATCGTCGACCTCATTTTGACTTGGAGGTCGGTATGCAGTAGTGATGTTAATGTATGAGTTTTTCATATTTAATTTGACACACTATTTCTTTACTATTTTTGGGGAGTGAAACCTCGGTTGGATTTAGTTGACATGCTACCCACATAGCCACTCCACCTCTAGTGTTACCATTGCACCTGTCTTTATGAAACAAATTGTATGAGTCGATATTGTATTCAGAAATTAGAGCTTTGTTTTTAAAATCGAGGTGAGTTTCTGTAACACTAGTTACGTCTATGTTTTCCGTTAACACAAGGCATTTTAGTTCATCAATCTTGTTTCTAATCGAACATACATTGAAGGATAATACTTTTATTCTTCTGAGCTCTTGATTGAGGGAGGTATATGAGAGAGAGAGAAAGAAAGAGAGAGAGAGAGAGAGTTCTAATTCACAGTATTTTGTAGATTTACTCAAATATTGGCATTAATTGATTGCAAATGTGTAGTGTTTTGATCATGTCGTTTCCATGTGTTACAAATGTAACAGATTACCACGTGTTAACACCTTACGAGCGGCCTAGGCGGTAATTTCTACGTACCGCCCAGCGGGTGGTTTTACCATAAATGGCCATGTTTCCATGCTCTTTTTCATGCATAAACAAGAGCCAGAGCATAATACAATTATGTATCCCTGAAAGGGCGTTAATTGAGATTTCAAATGACACTGAACCATCCTTCTACGATCACTGGTTGTCTTGCAACGATCGTGCAACCGAAGGGCAAAATCGCTAAAATACGGTCATTTTGTTACATAATTACGTGTGTAGCGAGGGAGGGAGGGTGGATGTGTGTGGAGTAGATGTCAGTTGGCCCACGGCAGCCGTGGCGAGCGGTCCTGAGGCAACCTACGCTCCTCCCGTCGCTCGTCTCTCTCTCAGAGCCAATATTGCGCCAAAATTGCACACAGACTAAAGTCGGGCCCCGCCACATAGTCCAGGTTTTTAGATACGGACTTAAGTCGGGCCCCGCTACGAATGGGTTAATAAACATTCGGATCATTATAATATATTTAAAAAAGTAATGCAAATATGTTATTTACCTACATACAAGTTGTCCCCTCCGTTCCCCACCTCCAAAGCCTAACAGCTCTAACCCCTCCTCTCCCCCATTACCGTCTACCTTCACAACCACACACCTGACAGTGTGCCATCTGTTGGTAGAAAGATGCACGTTTGTACACCTAACATTCTCGAGTCTGTAAATATCCCAGGTGACGGTGAAGCAGGAGAAGCCGCTGACTGTAAAATGTATCTTATTTTGTGCGTGGACAAATATATTTGTGTGTGTATGTGTGTTTGAATACCGGTCATGTGTGTGTGTGTGTGTGTGTGTGTGTATGAAGAAAAAAAAATCTATATATATACCGGTATATATATATAGATATATATATATATATATATATATATATATATATATATATATATATATATATATATATATATTGTCGGTTTATTATTCAATTGCAACCTTGAGGCAGAAAATCTAGATTTTGTTTAACCTGGGTATAGTACTATGTTTATTTTACCTTAACTACGAGGTTACATGCAACCTTTGGCGATCATGAGGAGCCAAGTCACACTGTAATACAAACGCAGATGCAATGGTGGAAAGTATGTGTAGGCTAATACAAGCCGATAGTTGAGCACTGAGCAGCTTGGCTAGGGAGGCACCACGAAACAATATTTTTCATTGGGATAGGCCAACAATTCTAGGATTTTGGGGGGATCCGAACACTTTATTCGTGGTCAGCGCACAGTGCCTTTAATCACTCGGCTAACCCGTGTATACATGGGTGTGTGTTAGAATACCGGTAATTGAACATAAGTTATTTTTGACTTTAATTTGCTATCACAGTACCAAGTGTCAATATCACTATACAGTGTACAGCTAGCACATAAGTGGTGACACAGGGGTTCTCTCCTCTATCCCCTAGGGGTCAGCAACCTTAGGCACGAGTGCCAGGCTTGGCACTAATGGTGCTTGTCTATGGCACGCCGAGACATTTGATGGAACAAAGACAAATACAATGAAAAAAAAATAATAATGATGAGAGAGAGAGAGAGAGAGAGAGAGAGAATTATAATAATTTAATGAACATTTTATGTTAATGTTTAATGCACGATTCTAACTAATTCTTATAAATTATACCTGTACATTGAATAACAACGACAATTGGTCGTGAACGCGACAAGAAGTGAGGTTGGTTGTAGACGAGTACACCACACGTTCCTTCAAGCCGTTGGTGATGTGTTAGGCTGCACGCAGTGTTGCCACATACAGGGAAATCTCCCTTTTTTAAGGGATGTTTTAACCAAACTTTAACCTGTAACTTACAGGGACATTTTACCAATATTATACAAAAGTAAATGTGGAAATTTTAAATGAGCAAAAAAACGTTAATATTTGGAAACAAATGGCTACCTTAAGAGTTAACAGGGATATTTTGGGACAACAAGGGAAATTCTGAGGTGGCAGCTAGGGAAATTTAGTTAAGTGGACCTAGCAACACTGGGGCTGGGCTGCATTTTTTTTTTTAGTTACCATTCATCCACCACGAGTGACTTAGTTATCAGTTATCGTCGCTATGGCTACTGCCAAAAAAGTCAAGCTTGATGTCCGGTCATTTCAGTCTTCATGGACAAGTGAATTTGGATTTATTCAGCAGAATGATAGAGCTGTGTGTGCTCTCTGCTGTGAGAATGTTGTGTGTCGAACATCCAGTGTTAAGAGACACTTTGAAACAAAACATGAGAAATATTTCAAGGACAGTGCAGACAAGGCTGAAGCAATTAAGAAAGCAGTATCCCGCTATGAGAAACAAAGCAGTGTGTTTAATAACCTGAGTGCTAGCAAAAATAATGCAACTGAAGCTAGTTATAAAGTAGCACTGTGCATTGCAAAGCATGGAAAACCTTTTACTGATGGAGACTACATAAAAACAGCTTTCCTGGACTACTCTGAAGGGTTATTTGATGGTATATCAAACAAAAACATTATTATCTCAAGGATAAAAGACATGCCTGTCTCTGCTAGGACCGTGGAGAGGCGCATTTCTGAAATGGCTGGCAATGTAAATGAACAGCAAACAGTTGCTTTAACAAATGTACCTGTGTTCAGTGTGGCCCTTGATGAAAGTGTGGATATAAATGACATTCGCCGCTTGGCTATTCTTGCCAGGTATAGTGACACAGAGATACACGAGGAGCTGTGCTGTCTTAAACCTATGCATGGCACTACCACGGGAGATGACATAATGAAAGCTTTCACAGATCATTTTGAGGACAGAGGGGTTGACATTAGTAAAACAAATTGCAGTTACAACGGATGTTTCTCCTGCTATGGTAGGAAAGAACAAGGGGTTTACCAATCTGATTGAACATAAAATTGGGCACCCTGTGCTGAAATTGCACTGCATCATTCACCAAGAAAATCTATGTGCCAAAATTTCGAAGTCTGATCTGAACAAGGTGATGGCCACTGTAACAAAAATAGTTAATTTTCTTGTTGCACACTCTTCTCTTACACACAGGCAGTTTCAGTCTTTTCTTGAAGAGGTGGACAGTGCATACAAAGATATACCCTTGCACAACAATGTTAGGTGGTTAAGCTGTGGGAAGGTGTTGGAGAGATTTGTGGAATGCTTTGATGAAATCAAGATATTTTTAACAGAAAAAAATCAAGACTACCCTGAACTGGAGGATAATGATTGGATTGTGAAACTTATGTTTCTCTCAGACATCACCACACATCTCAATGACCTCAATCTTCGCTTGCAAGGTGCAGGACAAACGTTGATGGATTTGTATGAAACTTGGAAGGCCTTTGTTGCAAAGCTTGATGTTTACTCGTTGGATATTAAACAAGGAACTTTTCGTTACTTCAAAAACTTGAAGAACTTCTCTGGCATTCATCCAGTCAACATTAATGATATTGAAGTGTACATGCACGAATTAGAGTCAGAGTTCTCAGTCAGATTTCAAGATTTCCGACACATTGGCCCAGTGTTTTCATTTTTGATCAGACCAGACAACTTTCAATACAGTGACTTGGTCATGTCTCTCATCGAGTGGATGGAAACTGAGGAGTTGGAATTGCAGTTAATCGACTTTCAGGCCTCCTCACTATGGTCCTCAAAATTCAAGGATCTTTGAGAAACACTGGAAACTACTGTGAATGATCATGGAGCCTCCATTCTCAGCTGTTGGATAGCACTGCCTGATAAATTCAACTGCATGAAAAAAGTATCTTTTGCATTGCTATCAGCCTTTGGATCTACATATCAGTGTGAACAGATATTTTCCCACATGAAGCACATCTTTAACCCCCACCGGAGCAAGCTTACAACAGATCATTCTGAACATTGTGTGAAGCTCAAGGTATCCAAATATTCACCACAAATATCAACTCTCTCCAAAGGGAAGCAAGGTCAAGGTTCACATTAATATGGTAAGTGTATACACATTTTAGTGTAGCCTGAGTATTATTTTTACGGTTTTCTATATTATCATAACTATAAATTATTTGTTTATTACTACAATAATATGTGCATATTTACATTCTGTATGTGTAATGTATTTTACTTTAATTACAATGATGTGTATAGCCTACTACTGTAATTGGGATCGGTGTAGTGATTAATATTTCATATTGCAAAGTTTTAACATTTCGAACCTGGCACGCAGGGTAGTAAATAAATTGGCATTAATATAATATTGGCACATCATGGTCAAAAGGTTGCCGACCCCTGCCGGGCCTATATAATCAGCTGATAAACTATGTCCTGTTGGTGCTCCTGAACCTTCCCCCCATCCTCAGGATTCCCCACACCGTCATTCCCTCCTACCAGTATTCACCATTTATATCCCCATTCCCCTCCCCCAATCACACACACACATGTACACACTTTTTTCTCTCCTTCTCCAAATTTAAGTTACTGGAACTTTCCATGTTTTGTCCATTTCAGTACCCGGCTTTTTTGTTTTACTTTTTTTCAAAAAAGTCAAACCGGTGTCATCTTTGTTATATATTCTGGCAATTATTATAAGTATTTTGCAGTTTAGTATGGGCATAAAACAATTAACATCCTCATTCTTTCCCAATTAACCCCTTTAGCTACCAAAGATCCTTCCTCAGCTTGATAAAAAAATACAAATATATAAATATATACAGTAAACAGATGTAATAAAACCAGAGACAACCCTGACACTAAAGGATTTATTATTTGTTTATGGTTGTTACTCAGCATAATAATGTGTGTCATATTAGAGGGTGTGTGTGTGTAATTCACTCACTTGTTCATCAAGGGGAATCCACGCAATGCGAGCTAAGCTCATTATTATCGCGCCTCCTTAACTGGGAATGTATTGCGTGAAATGCATGTTAAGTGTTTATGTATCGTTGGAATGGCTGTGGATGTGTGTGTAGCCTGTATTTTAGCCAATTGGCGACATCTGGAAACGAAGGCTTAGGGTTAATCTGTACGGTACCATTGTCACTACGGTACCAGTCTCACCCGAAGGCTTAGGTTGACCAGTACGATACCCATCTCACCTTGTAACCGATCACCAACCCCAGATGGGAAGTCACAACTTCGTCCACTTATTCCAGGTTCCTATTTAAACTGCTATTAGAACAGAGGCTACACCGTTAGGAGACTTGCCCAAATGTCTCTTCCCCGCCCGGGTCTCGAACTCGGGACCTTCTGGTTGTGAGCCAGACGCGCTATCTGTTACGCCACGGGGAGGTGTGTGTGTGTGTGTGTGTATATGTGGTCACGTAGTCTCTTATCTTTTCATGCAGGTAAAAGAGAAATGTTGTATTATCACCGCAAACAAATGGAAAAGGTTATGTTTATGTCCCCGTCTGTTTGAAAATAAGACATTGACAAATATATGAACAAACCATCACGAAATCGGTGGGCTAATAGGATATGCACCAAGTAAGAAGATATTATATTTAGTAGTCAATTGGTAGAGATCATGCTTCAGTCATCATAGCTAGCTCACAATGTTATGAAACAATGGTCACACATTTTACGTGCATACTGTATAGGATTTGCAGCAAGGAAGAAGTTACTCAATTTAGGTGATCAGTAGAGGGCATCTCTCCACCAGCGTACGCAGAAGTCTGCGCAACCTCAAGTGCCTTTCTAGTTGTTACTAGGTTACCGCTGTCAGTATCCAGATTATACAAATAAGTTGTTAATTGGATAAAAAACACCATCTGAGGAAGAGCACTTTATTGACAATGTTTCGCAGATAGCTTCATCAGGTCACTAACAAATGCTGGTACATAGGAGGCCTTAAATATCCGTCCAGACAGGTGGCGGGGGAGGAGAGGGAGGTGGGGGTTGGGAGCGAGGAAGGAGGCAGGACAGGGAGGGGGCAGAAGCATGGGGGGAGGGGAGCGGAGCCTATATATGGGTCAAATACATCAGTAGGAACTAGCAAAACAGACATACAAACATGCGTACAGGGTAACAACTCTACTAGTACAAAGACATAAAAATAACTATAACAATAATAATAATAATACAAATAATAATAATAATAATAATAATAACATTAATAATAATAATAACATTAATAATAATAATACAGATGATAATATTAATCGTAACAATTATAATGAAAACAGTGAAGATAGTGCTAATATAATTTATAGTGGTACAGTACTAGCAATAAATAACATAGAGAGAGAGAGAGAGAGAGAGAGAGAGAGAGAGAGAGAGAGAGAGAGAGAGAGAGAGAAGCCGGGAGTAGGGAAGAGATTAGCTGAATTGTAAAGCGAAAGCGAGGGATTGGCGCATTTAGTGGGTAGTAGGGTTCAAGGTGTGACAGGTATAAAGGAGAGGGGAGGGTGTTTTTTTTGTGTGTGCAAGGTTGGATTAAAAGGGGAAAGAGAAAGAGAGAGAGAGAGAGAGAGAGAGAGAGAGAGAGAGAGAGAGAGAGAAAGGGAGAGGGAATAAAATAAAGGAGCGGTATCTGAAAGGACAGGGGAGGGTAAAGGTGGATGGCATATAAGTGTGAGCTGGGGCTTTTAAAGAGAGTCTGGGAGACAACTATCTCGAGTCGAAAGAGTGTGACGGCGAGGGTAGTAGGAACTATTAAGTGTAGAAGATCATATAATATTAATGGGAAAGAGGAGAAGGAACTACACATTCATCAATCTTAATGGCTATACAGGCTACATGTATACATAATTATATATCTTGAATACACTTAAATATGAAAGAAAATATAAATATTAAAAATTGTAACACAACCAATAAATATTCATACACATTTCAATAAGATTCAATAGAGACATAATGGTGTGGTGATGATAGAAATATGGAGAGAGAGAGAGAGAGAGAGAGAGAGAGAGAGAGAGAGAGAGAAAGAGAGAGAGAGAGAGGAAGGGAGGAAGGGTATGGTGCTGGAGTAAGGAAGAGATTAGTATAATTGTAAAACGAAAACGAGGGAAGAGGGCAATTTAGGGGGTAGGTAAGAAAAGCTAGAGAAGAGGGAGGAGTTCTTCAAAGGTAGGTTAAATGAGAGAGAGAGCGAGAGAGCGCGAGGGCCAGAGTGAGAGAGAGCGCGAGAGTGAGAGGGAGAGATAGAATGGAACGAGGTAAGCATATGATATGTTGTTAATTATTTATAGTGATGTGCCTATAACTGAAGTATATATATATTTTATTTATTATCATAATTATGTATCTATGGTTCTTTATACGTTTCAGTACGATAAATATTGAGCATTAAGAATGTTCTAGTGCCAGGTGACCGAGGCCATGCGGCAGTGAAATATAGGCAGAGCGGGTAAACAAACGGAAGTTAGATATAATTAAAGAGGTAAAAATAATGAAGGAAAGACATGATACTTTGAATATATAATAAGGTAACCATTAAAACGAGGACTATGGAAAAGAAATAAACGTGATAGTAACGTGAACGGGCTAGAAAATGAAAGGAACAAACTTAAGTTAGTCGGAGGTGAGGCGATTCAAATCCTGAATGGATACCTCTCTCCCAACCTGTCTGAAGTTTGTCTGCACATTTGTCAATTAGAGAGGCTACTAATAGTACTAGGATGGATAAAATCGCTTCACAAAACAGTTGGTGCTGGGAAAGTGTAACATAGCCATGCATAATATGTAAAAGTATATGGATTTTAGGCAACTAAGACATTTCACTAGCTTCGGTAGAGCAGAGACACTACTGACTAGTTAGATCGTATTAAGACTTCAGCATGGACACAAGGGTCCGTCTCTTAAGATATAATCAAGCACACTTAGCCAGTTCTGCAAGTTAACCATATAACCATTGTTCCTGCTCTACAAATTACCTTATTAATATTGTCTCTTCTACCAATCCTTTATCTACAATACCTATAGCTTTAAGGCATATTCTCAGAGATAATCGGAGTTGTGGCAACTATTATTACCAACATATTTAAACAGTAGTCATTGAAAAACAGACACTAACCAACATAGTCGTCAACAATACTAACATAGGCATTCATTATTATTCATATCTTAACACAAACACTTTTTTCCGAATGTATTTTTGTCAAGTGTCTCATTTCAGAGTTCCTGGAATGTATCTTTATTGCATCTGGTAAGGCCTCCAAACAAACAGTTTGACGGAAAATGTGTTCTTCACAATGTTTGCATGATTATCAGTTTTATAAGGAAAATATATCTGAAATCACTAGTGGTTCCAGACACCAAACAAGAATTATTTTTAGCATGGGATCAAATTATATTTTGCAACACTGTTTTGCAGTCAGTCAGTCGGTAGCTAAACCTGCACTCCCTTAAAGGGGTAGGGGGGATCAGTGAAAACACTTGTAGGAGGGAACAGAAATGACAGGGAAACAATACATACGATAGACGATAGACGCCAGCTAAAAGCAAGCACTCTAGCATTCGGAACACCATTCATTCATCAGCTCCCAAACTCATTGATTTCACCTCAGATGCTATACATGCTATGTTTTGCACTTCACACACAATATCAATTATATATATGTTAAATTAACTTTCTTGTGACAGACCTAGATAACTAATTGAAGAGGTGATCTTGAAGTCTTGAATATTTAGGTCAAACTGGTTCTGCCCTTCAATAATGTCAATATGAATCACTCGTTCTTTCCATAGTTATTATGTGTAATGCTGTAGATGGTCACGTTTTTCTTGAATATCCAAGAATGGTTTGGCTTGTGCACAACGTTTAATGAAACAGTTCAGTTTTTTTTTTCGCACAGCCCACACCACTTCAAGAAAACCAACATTTCACGATTTACATTCTAGCTTTAGCACATGTCTTTGAACTATTAAATATTGAAACACCTGCCTTAATATAGTTAATCTTGATTGCTACTTCCAGGAACTCCTTTGATACAAATGTAAGTGCATTACAATCCAGGGAGAAGCGATCAATTATCCAATTGCGTAATATATTGATTTGATATTTGGCTCAATTTCAAACAACTCTCCTTATAATCAACAGCATGGTGATTTTGACTGGGATGAGGTAACACAAGGCCTCATTTTGGGCAGCTTCTACTATGGGTACGCCATTGTAAATGTGCCGGTTGGTCGAGCTGCAGAAGTAGTTGGTGGACGACTGACATTTGGTGCAGGGATAGTGCTTGCCTGCCTTCTGACATTGCTCGTCCCGCTCTGTGCTGACTTTTCCACTGGCTTGCTCATTGGGAATCGTGTTCTACAAGGGCTAGCATTGGTAAGTACATTTTTAAACCTCTTGTTTAAAAGTATGCACTAGCCTGCCTGTACCACATACAGCCATCAGGGAGGCAGAATAGTTCCTCTGAAGTACAGTTGAGTACAATTCTTCACAGGACTTTCAATAAGTGGCAGCAAAATTAGCAAATAAATCAACTGGCAACAGTGGTGAGGCCTGGGGAGGATGAGAGCGATTGGGATGGAGAGAGGAGGCGAGCCACGCTAGTGGGGGGTGCGAAACCAGTGGAGGGAACTAAAGGTGAGAACATAAAGAAAAAAGGTTACCTGTTCACAGGGTACCAGTGCCGACCTGGTCTGGCAGTAAGTGCAGGTATGTAGACATAGAAGAAGCAGGTTCATCAGGGATTCTGCCAGTTGTGATCCATCAGTCTTACATTAAAAATCTCAAACTCATTATCAGACGAGGATTATATATTGCTCGATACTATTTATGCAAATTGTAAAAGGAAGAAAACTAGAATACACTAGTCAATTTATTGTGGTAGAGAACTTCATGGTGAATATCACCATCTTTTAAGTTACCTAAAAAGGGACCCAAAATGTTTCTTCAGTACAATTCGTCTACAATGTATCTGTTCGAGAACATTTTGTATCCCTTGTCCCACACTGCGGGTCTCTGATACACGCATCCAATCTCTATGCCCATCTTGATAATTACTAATGACAGGTTACACACCGCACAGAACATGCTCGCCTTAACGTTCATTCGCGCGGGGTGAACAGGCAAGAATGGTCCATTATTTTTGGTAAACTTGCCAGCACAGGTAACTAGCGCTGATCAGCTTGAACATGCTTTTACTGTGTGCACCCCTGCTTGACAGTGTAGCTATTTCTTCATGCAGGTCGGCGCTGGTAACCTGTGAGCACGTAACCTGCTTTATTTATGTTCTTATCCTAAGTTGGTAGTTAAGAGAGGTGAGAGACCAACTACCTTATTGTGAAAATAAAATTATATTTACTAACATTATGTATAATTAGGATTGCATAGCATTAGATTGATGTTATGCAATATGAATGGTAGTATTGCTGGCATATGAGGAAAATGTATATTCGGTAAAGTAATAATGGAAGCCTAATGTAGAGTGTTAGAAATAAGAAAAATGCAACCTAATCCTTTACCCTACACCCAAAAACTTGTCTCTATCTATCTATCTATCTATATGCTCAGGCCCAATCCCCATTTTTCATTGTATTTTATTTTTGTGTTTTTGTTTTTTTCTTGGGGGTGGCCGACTCAAGACAGAGCAAAAATTTGTCTGGAACAGAATATGTTTTGTATTTCCTTTGATCGTCCTTCTATTGGAATTTAACTGTCTAATGGCGACATTCGTTGTTACAAAACCCATATTGAGTGTTTAAAAAAGTATACAATAATCCCTCTCATTACTATCATTGTTATTCATAAGACAAGCTAGCTCTTACCGTACTTAGCTATGAAACAAATCTGCTTTAATTTGTATATTGCGTGTGTGCATTTGCGTGGCTGTGTGATTGTGTGTATCTATGTATCTTTAATATATACACATGCACTCATGATAGGGCACATTACACATACAGATAGTTTGTAGTATCAATGGTTAAAAATATTAACCATTTCACACACACACACAGACACGGTGGCCGAGTGCGCTTAGTCTCTGACTGGGAGTGCTTGCTCTGGTGTCGGGTGATTGATCCCATGCTCCGGCAGGGGAAGTTTCTCGCAAAAACTTTTCCTGGCCGTGAAGGCTAGGTCTCTGGGGACCCACAAAGTCTCCTGCCCACGTCCTACTCTCTGGGGGATATGTAGGCGCTCGCGTTAGCAGCCAGGATTAGTCTGTTGATCCCTTAGACAAAGATCTAGGCTAAGTATGTGTATTTTCAGCCTCATTGGCTGCCAGCTAGAAATAAACCAAATATTATAATTATTGTATTATTATTACACACACACACACATACATATGGGTCAGGTTAGCCGAGTGGTCTAGGGCGCTGAGCGTTGACCTCAAGTTTGAGGGTTTGAATTCCCCAGAATCCTAAAGGTTTTTTCAACTATCCAGATGAAGAGGATTGTATCATGGTCTCTTCCAAGCCAAGCTGCTAAACTATCAGCATGTGTTAGCTTACACGTACTTCTCATCAGTACATCTGCATATGTACAGTACTATGGTGGGAACTTGGCACCTCTCGGTCGCCAAAGGTCGCATGTGACCTCGTAGTTAAGGTAGAATAAGCATTGTACTGTACCTAGTTAAGAAAACTCTGTAGATTTTCAGCCTCATGGCTGTAATTGAATATAAATCGACAATTATTTTTACATATTTGTTTTACACACACACACACACACACACATACACAGAAAGAGATGGAGAGGGAAAGAGGAGCTTTTAGATTTTCTATTACTAATCTCATCTCTATATTGTTGATGGCTGAGCAAAGCAGGTGTGAATAGTAAAAAAAAACATTCTTTATCTATCTATCTATTGCCGGACGCCGTGATTCCAAAAGTGGTGGTCACGATCGAAACACCCCCATGCACCTCTGTCCTCAATCAGTCGACGTCCTTCTTCCCATCCAGAATCTTTTATGCATTTACTACTCAATTCCATCCTTCCACACCTCTCACTGGGTCTACCTCTCCCTCTCTGTCTTTCCACTTCACTCTCATACACTCTCTTAGCCATTCTCTCGCTTCTCATACGTTCCACATGGCCGAACCATCTCAAGGTGTTCCTTTTCACACTTTCCAACACATTTACATCCACACCACACCTCTCTCGTACTTCCTCATTTGTCTGTCTATCCCTCCAAGTAACTCTGCACGCACTTCTCAAGTAACTCATTTCCACCCCTCTCACTCTTGGTTTCAGTCTCTCCACCAACGTCCACGCTTCACTCCCGTAAGTCAATGTCGGGATTACCACACTGTCATGCAAGGACTTCTTTACTTCCATGCTGACCACTCTATTTCTTGTTACTGATTTCAGCATTCCTACAACCCTCTTCCCCTGTTGCACCCTTTCCTACACTTCTTCATCCATACTCCCATCTTTACTCAACACACTGCCCAAATACGTAAATAAGCTGACATTCTCCATAGCCTGACCAATAAACCTCACCTAACACTCTATGGCTGCACCCCTTTCAAAGACCATAACCTTGCTCTTCCCCGCATTTATGTTCAGATTCCGTTTTTCACACACTGTTCCAAACATGTTTACCAGACCCTGCAACTCCCATTAACTATCGCTCGGTGATGGGCTGGTCTATCAGAGTGAGAACTGAGCGATCTCTGCCATACCCCTAGCTTACTCTGACTGTTCCTTTTACTTATATATTTTCTAGATCTCGAGTGATGGCGTCTCTTCCGTGGATTGACCTCCCAATCTACCAAGATTGGAAGCCAAAGCGTCACATTTTTCCCTTGCCCCTCAACTTTCTCTTCATAATTGCTGAGGGGCACAGGGCCCTGGGTGGAGCCTTGATTTCCCGGGCGTTTCCGCACCCTCCTCAGCTCCCCGCCATGGAGTGGCTTCGGTCACCCAGGCTTTATTTTGGTCGGCAGGGAGGGTTCTGTGGGGGCGCTCGGTTATGGCCTTGGCCTTGCTCGGGGCCTTGGGGCTGTTCGGCCAGGCAGCTTGGGGAACAACAACAACAACAACTATCGCTCATCAGAACTGTATCATTGGTAAACAGTAGTACAGGCAACTTCCACTCGTTTCCCTCCCTTATCAACGGTACACCAACATCCACTGCTCTTCCATGTATTTCTTTCATGATTCCATCCATATATAGATTGAACAACCATGGGGACATCACACACCCTTACTTTAACCCAACATTCAGATCAAACAACTCGCTCTGTTCATTCTCCACACGTACCGACGCTTTTGCACCCTCATACAATGTCATGCTCTTCACTGCTTTCAGTAACTTGCCATCTACTCCGTATATTATCAGTACTTTCCGCATACCTTCTCTATCAACTCAGGTCATAGGCCTTCTCTAATTCCATAAATGCAGCATGGAACTTTTTTCGCATCGCCAGATATTTCTCCACAACTCATTTCAGGGCAAAAATCTGATCTACATACCCTCTTCCCTTCCTAAACCCGCCCTGCTCGTCACCTACCCATTTCTCCGTTCTCACTCTCACTCTCTCGATCACTACCCTACTGTACACCTTCCCTACTATGCCTAGCAGACATATCCCCCGGTGGTTACCACACACTCCTCTTTCCCCTTTACCCTTATACAGAGGGACTATTATGCCTGTTTTCCTGTCATCAAGCGCACTTCCCTTTTCCCATGCTAGTTTACACATTTTCCATAACCATTCGATCACTATCACCACCATACCTCAGCATTTCACCACGCACTCCATCTATTCCTGATGTTTTCCCCATCTTCACTCTTTTCATGGCTTCACACACTTCTGACCTCCTGATCCCCACCTCCTCCTCCTCTACTTATCTTCTTCTCCCTCCTATACCCCATCTAACTATGTTTGCTGGGGTTTCATTCCTTACGTTTAATAATTTGTTGAAGTACTCCCACCATCTGTCGTTTCTCTCTTGCTTCACGGCTAACACTCGCCCATTCTTATCTTTCAAACCCTTACTATTTCCCTTGCTACCCTACCTAACTTTCTTGACCTCTTTCCAGAACAGTTTCTTACATTCCCTCCCTTTTACAGTTAGATTCCTTCCAAATACCACATCTGCTCTTCTCTTACTTTCCTTCACTACTCCCTTCACCACACTCTGTTTCTCCAAGTACCTATCTCTTTTCTGTCTCTCCAAATGTTTGTTCCCTCAACTATCCAACCACTCTCTATATGCTTTCTTCTTGTCTTCAACAGCTATTTTTACCTCTTTAGTCCACCATGCTGTACCCTTCACTCCCCTCCAACTTCCCCTTACTCCACATACCACCTCCTCCTCTTATTTTGTTTTTGTTTTTTTCCTGTGAGTGAGGGAGACAAAAGGCAGAATTGGTTGTGGCAAGTGCCTCCCCCAGAGTTGAAAGAGTGACAGGGCCCACATCAAGGGACGTTCGAGCCAAAATGCCTGGACACACGGAGTGTGAAGCAATTTAAGTCATAGGAAGAGGGAAAGACTGATTCTGGGAGAGATTTCCAGAGCTCAGCTGTTGAATAGAAGAAAGATTGAGAATAACGTTTCACTCATAAGTTGGAGAGTTGCACAGAGTAGGGGTGGGATTATGTTGCAAGACGGGTGCTATGTGCTCTATGAAGAGATCTCTGAGGAACACAGAATATTGTAATAGCAGTAGGATAGTGAGAGAGATGCAACATTGCGGCAAAGAGAGAGAGACTGCAGATAATTGGTGAGTGGACGTGAGTTAATGAGACGGAAGGCTTTCTTTTCTACTGCTCAGGCGTGAAGAACCCCTGGAGGCGGTTGAGCACACCAAGCTTCTGGGAAGCTGTTTTAGCAAGAGTGGAGGTGTGGTGGAGTGGTCTTGCCACTAGACTGGTAATCCAATGGACCCGGGTTCGAATGCTGAAATGTTAATTGGAAGATATTATTGGGATGGAATTTGTGCTTTACCAAGTATCAGTGCATTACCACAAAGCTTGTGCTTGTGGCACATTGGCACTGCCAACTGGGAGGCTCTCCGGCGGTACTTCATTGATTTCTCATTGAATGATTTTTGCTTCTGTGGCCGGGGACCCTTGGAGAGTGCTGAATGCATTCCGGAGGTAATCCTATAGGGCATGGAGGCATACATTACATCATCTTTCTCTCAGACTAATGCAAGCAAATCTTGATTTACTCACGCTTGTTCTACTGCTGTCCGCAATAAAGAGGAAGCATTCAAACGGTACCGACGCCTTCAAACTCAAGAATCTCATTCTTCCTATGTTTCTACCCGGAATCAAGCCGAATCTGTCCTTCGACTCGCCAAGCACTCTTTCATTAACAATAAATGCACAGAACTATCCAAATCTAGCTCTTTCCAAGTGTTCTGGCATTTCACCATAAACGTCTCCAACAATCTCTCTTCCTCGTCTTTCCCTCCCCTTCTTCACTCTGATGGCACAACCATCAATACTTCCTCTGACAAAGCTGAACTCTTTGTTCAAACTTTCGCTAAAAACTCCACCTTGGATGTTTCCGGTGCTTTGTCTCTTTTTCCACCCCCTTCTCCTACTTATGCCAAATATCCTAATCTCTTCTAAAGATAGACTTTCTACCCATTCTGAGCTTCATACTAAGAAGGCGCACGGTCCGGATGGTGTTCCTCCTGTTGTACTAAAAAACTGTGCTTCCGTGCTGACTCCCTGACTAAGCAAACTCTTCTGTCTCTGTCTCTCGTCTTACGTCTTCCCTTCTTGCTGGAAGTTAAAGAAGGGTGGCCGCTCTCAACCCTCCAACTATCGTCAAATTGCTCTCATCTCTTGTATCACTAAAGTTTTTTAAACTATTCTTACTACCAAATTTCTTAAGAATTTCTCTTCTCATAATCTACTCTCAGATCGCCAGAATATGTTCACTACCCTTAATTAGCGGCGAGCAACATAAGTCGAGTTAAATAAAGCTGGACTATGTGGCGGTGCTCGACATAGGTCGAGTGGCAATTTCAGCACGTAATGTTGCTGGGAGAGAGAGACAAGTGGTGGCAGGAGAGTAGCGAGTGTATGACTGCTCCAGACCACCGCGGCGAACCTACTGACACGAATCCCACCTCCCTCCTCCCTCTCTCACTCGCTATATACGGAATTGTATGGGGAAAGTGCCTAATTACATGCTTTTTGCACTCGCGTTGCACGGTTATTGCAAGAAAACTAGCCATCATAAAAGGATCGTTATGGTGTCATTCGAAAGCTCTGTTTATGCCCTTTCAGGGATAGATACTTGTTTTACGTTCTGGGTCTTATTTAGGCATGAAAATGATCACGTAAACAGCCCTATTTTGGCTAAAAACACCCCGCTGGGCGGTACATATAAATAAACCGCATAGGCCGCTCTTAAGGTGTTAAAGGTCGCTCTACAGGTGATTTTCTTTCATATCTTACTAACTCTTGGTCATCCTCCTTTCGGGACTTCGGTGAGACCTTTTCTATTGCGCTAGACATATCGAAGGCCTTCGATAGAGTCTGGCACAAATTTCTAATTTCTAAACTACCCTCCTTCGGTTTCTATCCCTCCATCTGTGCCTTTGTCTCTAATTTCCTTTCCGGCTGTTCCATAGCGGCTGTTGTGGATGGCCATCAGTCTCTTCCTCATCCTATCAACTTTGGTGTTCCACAGTGCGTCCTTGTATCGAGTATTATTCACATGTTTTTTTTTTTTTTTTTTTTCTATATTCCAACTACTCCCTCTCAGGCATAGGCTGATAGCCTTTACACTCTACCGCTGAACACGGTGAGGCCCGTGAGGTCTTGCTCCAGTCTAGGGAGTGAGACATGCGAAGCTTCACGGCTCGAAGCAACTCCATCTCTGAAGCTGCTCCGCCTCTGTGCTTCACAGTCTCATCCCCCAGGCTCGGACCTTCACTCTCAGAACGCCACCTATTGAGCATTTAACTCACTAAACATTGCCCCCCTGTAGCATATTTTTGAATATGGGAATATTCATACAATGCTATTTAATCGGGGAACAATGAGGGTATTTATTTGGCATTTCGGTGTGCTGTGGTAATGCACTGATACTAGGTACAGCACAAATTCCATCCCAATAATATCTTCCCATTGACATATTGGGATTCGAACCCGGGTCCATTGGATTACCAGTCCAGTGGCAAGACCACTCCGAGGGTAGGATCCTCTCACACAGCACTTCTAGACAAAGTAGAAAGGAAAGCCTTTTGTATCATTAACTCCCATCCTCTCACCAACTCTCTGCAATCTCTCTCTCTTCTCCGCAATGTTGCATCTCTCTCGCTATTCTATCACTACTACAATAATCAGTGATGCTCAGAGCTCTCTCAGTGTATACCGCCTTCTCTTGTAGGGTACGTAGTACCTGTCTTGCAACACAATCCCACCCCTACTCTGTACAACTCTCCAACTCAAGTGTGAAACGATACATCCAATCATTCTTCTATTCAACAGCTGAGCTCTGGAACTCTCTCCCTGAATCTATCTTTCCCTCATCCTATGACTTAAATTGTTTCAAACTCCGTGTGTCCAGACAGTTTGGCTCGAACATTCCTTGATATTGGCCCTGTCAATAGTTCTTTCAACTCTGGGGGAGGCACTATTCGAAAAACAACAACAGTATTCTTGATACGTTCATCCACACATATATAATCAATCAGTGCCTGTCGTTCCACTGGCTCGCTCTCCCTTCTAAACTCCACTGTCCATGTATACCTGTGTATTATTCGGTTAATTTTCTTATTAACACATGCGCGAGTATTCCAAACAAAACATGTTTTTTGCTACTGTTTTCATGTGATTCATTCGATTTTAGCACCCATTTGTTGCGGAAATATCTCGTTTGGCCATACCCCATCACCCCAACAATATCCATATTTTTGTCATTAACCTAACCTAACAACCTAACCTACCCTGGGGGCTGCCGCTACCAGACCCCCCGCTGATCTTAGCATTGACATAGAGGATGACAAAATACTAAAACTACGGTGAATAGTGAACAACATAGATCTCCATTGATTCAAGATGGCCGCCTTTCCCTTATTTTACCCACACAGTCCAATAAATATAAATAAATCTCCGCAGGTAATTACATATATAGAAATGATGTATGAGTCATTACGACTGTATATATGTTACAAAGATTGAAATATCTCGCGCATGTGTCAATCGGAAAAAAATACCTATCATTCTGTGTAGAAAGAAGGTGTTGGCTATCCACAGTCTCCTCCCAACACATACGTCCACAAGTGCACTACCATTCCCATTTACCTCTGACGGTACACCCCACCCTCCCACCACTCCATCAACTTTCCTATTACCCACCTTCCCATTTATATCCCCAATCAGAAATAATCTTTCGCTCTCACCAAATTTATCCAGGCTCGCCTCAACATTCACCCAGAACTCCTCTTTCTCTTTTACATGTTTATCCTCAGTCGGTGCATACACACACACAAACACCCACGTTTGTATTCCTACAAAAATATTAAAGGTATTAATTATATACCAGGGATGCCACCACCCTAGAATAAGCACAGTTTTTTGTCACTATTATTACAACAATCTCATCACTTTTGCATAATTTATCAGCACATATTTTAAGGAGTAGATTAATCTATTTACTCTACAAAGATTTTATATTGTGTTTCCTAACTTATACGCAAAGTAATTATTTTAAAAGTGTTTCTACAAAGACCCTTTTATGGCATCTTAACCAACATTTCCTAGTTAAGCGTATCGCCAAACGGTTTTACGCAACTGAGGGATAAAATTCCCATTCCAGATGTTTAGCACAAATATACCACTACGTAAGTTTCTATCTTCGGCTACCGATTTGCATAATTGTCTTCTCTGATCTCACATGTTTAACAGAACTCCTCTAATATATTATAAACACTTTGTTTTGACAAGGTACAGCATAATTCTAGCAAGGTATTGTTTTCTGCTGACGATATATACTTTCACAACGAACTTATTCTGAAAACTATATTATTCGGAGGAATAATTGTATTCAAATGCAACCAATATCTTTAACGAAGTTAGTAATAGAATGTTCAGGTTGCTCACGAAGATCGATCACGTTTTTGAGATTGTAAAAACGGTGTCACACTGATGCATTTCCGACCTTTTTCATATTGAATTCGTATCTGGCATCGCAAACATGATCAAGATATTATCATAAAAGTATGTAATGGAAAATTAACATGAAAAACCCTCATGTGACTCTTTATACATTGGTAATTGGTATGGTAGGTATCATGCTATATCATACTACACTAATAGGTTTACAGTATACTGCATCATGATAGGTTAGGTTAGGTGGTGCAGCCTGTGATAGATCCATGTTCTAGGAAATCCGACGTGCTGCTAGATTGTTAGTCTATGTTATGAAATGGAGGTATTTAAACATTTTAGTACGACGACGGCTGTGTTGTTTTGTATTATACTTTAATTCAGCTTTGGAAGGACCTTTGGTTGTTAGGGCATTAGATGATTTTGTACATATCCCTTTGATTCCAATAGAGCATTTTAAGCATGGTGTTAATGCTCATTGTTAAATTAGGACTTAATGTCATACAACTTCGTTCTCCTGAAAGGGTTAACAATAATTGTCTTAGTACTAAACATATACATTTCCCTTACTATTATCATTTGGTTTATAAATGTCTTGGAACCATGTGTTTACTTACGGAAAATAGAAAATTATACAATGATATTAAAATTAATGAGTTATATTAGCTTAGCCATAAAACTTTTTTTGTCATGAAACAATAATATATTAGTAATACATAACGCAACTCAGTAACTGATCATAATATCTTACAGCTGATTACAATAATCTGTTGTTGTCAAGGCAGTGTTATCTAGGTAAACAATTATCCCTAGCTTTCTGGCGCCTAGCCAAAAACCTCTCCAACAATGTTTTTTCCGAATCTTTCCCTCCTCTTTTCCACTCCGACTGCATTACCATCACTTCTTGCTCTGCAAAACTGAACTCTTCGTTCACACTTTTCCTAAAAACTCAACCTTGGATGATTCCAGTGTTATTCCTCACTCTCCACCCCCTCTCTCCTACTTATGCCTAATGTTATATTAGCTTAGCCATAACACTTTTTTGTCATGAAAACAATAATACATTAGTAATACATAACGTAACTCAGTAACTGATCATAATATCTTACAGCTGAATACAATAATCTGTTGTTGTCAAGGCAGTGTTATCTAAGTAAACAATTATCCCTAGCTTTCTGGCACCTAGCCAAAAACCTCTCCAACAATGTTTTTCCGAATCTTTCCCTCCTCTTTTCCACTCCGACTGCATTACCATCACTTCTTGCTCTGCAAAACTGAACTCTTTGTTCACACTTTTCCTAAAAACTCAACCTTGGATGATTCCAGTGTTATTCCTCACTCTCCACCCCCTCTCTCCTAATTATGCCTAATACCTTAATCTCCTCTAAAGATGTACTTTCTGCCCTCTCTGAGCTAATAAACTTATTAACGCCTTCAGCACGATGACACCTTTTTACGCAGGGGGTTTATTTAGATCGCATTTTCTACGTTGAATCCTAGAGTTAGATTATAAACTAAAGAAAATCATCTAATGGAAACCAGATTTTTATGAAAAATATGTCATCGTGCCAAAGGCGCGTATGGACCAGATGGTGTTCCTCCTGTTGTACTAAAAAACTGTGGTTACAAGAAGACTCCCTACTTAAGCAAACACTTTCGTTTCTGTCATTCCTCTATTATTTGTCCTCATTCAACCTCTTCCAAATAAGGGTGACCACTCTCAACCCTCCAACTAACGTCCAATTGCTCTAATTGTTTGTATTTCTAAAGTTTTTAATCTATTCTTAATTCAACATTTCTTAGGCATCTGTCTTCCCATAATCTTCTTTCAGATCTCCAGTATGGTTTCCTTAAGGGACGCTCTACTGTTGGTTTCCTTTCTTACCTTATTAACTCTTGGTCATCTTCCTTTCAGGATATCGGACCTGTAAGACCTGTTTTATTTTGAGACATTGAAAGCCTTCGATAGAGTTTGGCACTCATATCTTATTTCCAAAGTACCCTACTTCGGCTTCTATCCCTCTATCTCTGCCTTTATCTCTAATTTCCTTCCTGGCTGTTCCATAGCAGCGGTTGTGGACGGCCAACGCTGAATTTGTAAACCTATCAACTCCTGTATTCCTCAAGGTTCTCTCGTGTCTCCAGTTCTATTTTATGATCTCGACTATACTTGTAGTCCTATTCACTCGTATGCTTATGACTCTACCTTACACTATTCAACTAGCTTTTCACAATAACCCACCATGCAAATACTTTAAAACTCCCATGATGAGGCCATAACACACCTATCTTCTGATCTATCAACTATTTTCGATTGGGGCAGAGATAACCAATAAGCTTTCAGTGCTTCCAAAGGCCAATTGTTTTATCTATCTACCCGCCACAATCTTCCACACGACTAGCCATTAGTTTTCTCAATAATCTTGATGTCTCTTTCTCTTCTAGGTTTTCTAGGAAAGACCATATTACTACTCTTGTTAAATTACCATCCCAGAAATTAGGTGTGCTTAACCGTCTCCTTAGATGTGTTTACCTCTGCACAGCTTTTTGCTCTGGACAGGGGCACTTTTGCACCCATTCATCGAGTCCTGTTATCATGTGTGGGGAGGTTCCACCCGTACTGCAAATATCAAAAGGGTAGAGTCAAAAGCATTTCATCTCATCAACTCACCTCCTCTTACTAATTCTCTATAATCTCTCACTACACGCCACAATGTTGCATCTCTCTCACTCTTCTACTGCAATTACAATAAGCAGAGTTCTTCAGATCTTTTTCAGTGTATACCTCCTCTCTTACAGAGAGTAAGTGGCACTCGCCTTTTAATACATTCTCACCTCTATTTTGTTCAACTTTCTAAACCAAGAGTGAACCTATTTGTTCCTTCTTTCTTCCACACAACATATAAACTCGAACTATCTCCCTCAATCTAGCTTTCCCTCATTCTATGGCTTAAACTGCTCCAAACTCTGTGTAGCCAGACATTGTGAATCTAACTTACCTTGAATTTGACTCTTTGTAACTTTTATTATTTTGGGGGGACACTTGTTGTAGGCAGCTTTGCCTGTTGTCTCCTTCATACACATAGAAAACACAAAACTCCATCTCATGCTCTGTCTATCTCTCATTTTCTACCCTTCCACCTCACTATCGTACATCTTTTTAGTCACTCTCCATCTGCTCATCATGACCCAGACACTCTCCAGCACATCCTCATCCACACCACAATGCTTACGTACTTCCTCCTTCAATTTCAATTCAATTCAAATTCATCTGTCTATCTCTCCGTGTGACTCCACAAACACCCAAGTAACTTTTTTCCACCCCTCTCACTCTTAATTTGTGTTTCTCCAAAAAAGTCCATGCTTCACTCCCATATGTCAATGTTGGGATTACCACACTGTATGTGCCTTCTTCCTCTTATTATGTTGTTATGTCTCTCGCACTTCATCCTCTATTCTCCATTCTATACTCATCACACTGCTCAAATACGTAACAGAGCTGACATTCTCCATTACCTGACCATTTAACCCCACACTCTGTGCCTACATATCTTTCATAGACCATAACCATATTCCTCACCATCTTGACCTTCAGACTCTATTTTTCACATACAATTCCAACGTATTTACCAAACCCTTTACCTCCTACTCATCAGAGCTCTATCATTAGCAAACAGTAGCACAGGCAATATTTCCACTCACTCCCTTCCCTTACCAGAGGTACTCCAGCATCACTGCTTTTACTTGTATTTCTTTCACTTCTCCATGCATATATGCAGATGAACCATGGGGACTCGCAGTATCTTGCTCCAACCCAACATTCATATCATAGAACTCGTTCTGTTCATCCTCTACATGCACTGCTGCCCTTGCACTGGTGTACACTCGAGGACAAAACAATCTTTACACTAACGCTCTAAACATTCTGGAAGTGGGTCGAAATCTGTGATAATACATCACTAACATATATGCTTCACCCGATTTATTCTGTTCACGCAAGTGTAAAGGTTGTTTTTTCCTCGAGTGTACATACTTCTCACCGCATTCCAGGAACTTACCAATGACTCTGTATCTTGTCAGTTATTTCCACAAACCTTCTCTTTCAACTCTATCATAAAGTCCATGAAGACATAATGCAACCTCCGTCCCTTCTCCAAATATTTTTCTAGATGATATGGTCTACACAGCCACCTTGTTCCTAACATACCCATTGCTTGGTTATCTCTCACTATCTCGATCACTATCCTACTGTAAATCTTCATTCTTATGCTAAGGAGACATATACCCCTGTGATTACCCCACACTCCTCTCTCTCCCCTCATCCAGGGGAAATAATTATGCCTGATTTCCAGTTTTCAGGTACAACCTCCCTTCTCCCATGCTAGTCTACACATTATCCATACCCATTCAACCACTACAGACCTCCACACTTCAGTACCTCACCGCACATTCCATCTATCCCTGATGTTTTACCTATCTTCACCCTTTTCAAAGCCTCACATTCATCTGACCTCTTGATCCCCTCGTCCTCCACTGCTTCATGTCCTCTCCCTCCTGTTCCCCATCCAATCATGTATGCAGCTCTTTCATTTTCGACATTCAACAATTCATTAAAGTGTTCTCTCTACATTTCGACTCTCTTTAGCTTCTTCTCTAGCACTTGCCCATTTTTATCTTTCACACCTTTACTTCTTTGTTTGTCACCCTCTCTAACTTGTTTAACCTTTACAATTACAACCTTAACAATTTCTGTTTACACTCCCTCCACTTTACACTAAAATTACTACTTCCTCATCTACTCTTACCTTACCTTTCCTTACTACTCTATTCACCACTCTCATTTACTTCACATATTGCCTTGTCTGTCTCTTTAAAATCCCAACTACATCTTGTATGCTTTAACTTTGGCTTCAATTGCTTGCTTCACTTCCTCTGTCTACCATGCTGTTCCTTTCACTCCACTCCCCTTCTCCTAACCCGAAATACCACTTCATATGCTGCACGTATCTCTTCCTTAAACATATTGCTAATTTCTTCAACTTCCTCGAATCGTTCCTAGTCAAACCTACTCAGTCGATTTTCTACTACTTTCTTTAACTCCTCCCCATATACTTATACTTATATATTTTTTAGATCTCAAGTGACGGCGTCTCTTCCGTGATTGACCTCCCTACTGCCAACCTAGAGGTTGGCAGATTGGGAGCCAAAGCGTCACATTTTTCCTTTGCCCCTCAACTTTTCCTTCATAATTGCTGAGGGGCACAAGGCCTTGGGTGGGGCTTTGGTTTCCCGGGTGTTTCCTCACCCTCCACAGCTCCCCGCCTTGGAGCGGCTTCGGCCACCCGGGCTTATTAGTGGTAGACAGGGAGGATTTTGTGGGGGCGCTCGTTTATGACCTTGGCCTTGCTCAGGACCTTGGGGCTGTTCGGCCAGACAGCCTGGGGAACAGCAATAACAACAAAACTCCTCCCCATCTCTTTGCACAAGTAACCTATTTTGCCTATAATGTACCTTGAATTTGGCTCTATCACTCTTTCAATTTTGGGGTAGACACTTGTTGCAAGCAGCTTTGCCTTTTGTATCCTGCATTCACATAGAAAACATAATGAATAGATACATTTTTATTTTAGAATATGACCACCCTCTTCACCACTCCTCTCTTCTGCCTTTCTCTACTTCTCCTCATCCACTTCTGTATCCTAATTTGTCCTACTTCCATATAATGTTCATACACCCTCCCCCCTCCCAATACACCCTAGAATCTACATTCTAGCATCTAACACTAATGTCCTCTTTCGTTCATCTATACATAATCAATCAGCGACTTCCATTCCACCGCCTCTCGTCTTCCAAATGATGCAGACTCAAGTGAAAAGCTAAAGAGATTGGTGCTAGGGTTTGTAAGTGGCATTCACCTACAGGTGAAAGTAGAAAAGAGTAAGGTTAGGCGATGCAGTTGAGATAGAAATCAGCATAGGCTAATAAAATGCTTATATATATAATGAGTGGATAAGATTGATGCGGCCAGATATCTTGGTGTAGACAATTTTGTTGGTGCAGTGGAGTCCCATGCAGTTGTCCCATAATCGTGCCCAGTTCAGTGCATATATTTTATTTATTTCACAAGCGCTGCTAGTTATTACCGTCTTTCTTGAACAAGGAGATGAAGAGCTAGTTCGGCTTAGTAGCCATAGCCTGACTGACCCAAGGCATTGACTTGGGTGGCATTCCACTTGACGATTTTTGGTATTTAGTGCATTACATAGTTGCACTCTTCCATGCGGACACAACTCTGCTAAGGCCATTACACCTTTAGACATATCAGCAAGTAACAACTACGGATGCGATGTATACCAAAGGGTTCGAGAGGGATCAAAAGTATTGGGGTCCTTGAGGAATGATTGAAGGAATATATCTCTTTCCACACAAGTGAAGATGGATATGCATAAAGCAATAATAGTACCAACAGAACTGTATGGTAATGGACCTTGAATGTCAAACTACATAGGTAGGTAAAAGTGATGGAAATGAAGTGTCTGACAACAATAAGCGGTGTTATATACTGTAATATGACCAAGTGAAAAAATAGGCAGTGTGTGGATAGGTGCAGTTTGCTAGTGATAGTCCGGGAGCCATAGCCTGATTTATTGATGAACCTTGTTTTGTCGGATACATTTTTTTGTTTTGCTGTTTCTTGTAGCTTGGGGGTACCTCTTCAAATTACAGGACGGTGCCCAATGGGCACCCTTGGGCATTTTGGGATATTAACCCCTTCATGCCCAAAACTTAGGATCTTGAGCATCCTACCCTGAAACATGCACAGAACATCGTGCATGGCAAACCATGTTCTTTACAGCTGCACTTCTTGGAAGCACAAGGGGTCTCACTCTTGCAGCCACACCGGATCATCTTCAGGATGTAGTCTGGGACAAGTGTCCCAGGCCGTGGTGGTCAAGTGGTGAGCACGCTCGCGTGGGAATCTGAAAGACCCGGGATCGAATCCCTGCCACGGCGGACATTTAGTGGGTGCGGTAGTGTCACGCTTCTGCATAGTAGCCACGTGCGGCCATGCGCGCGCGTCGGCTGCCCAGCCGTTTAGAAGCCGACCGGCCGGCTTTTCCTTAGTATATATCCTACGACAATGTAACTAATGTCTGGGATATTCTTATGTTGTTTCACAGCTTGTAGCTGCCCTTATTCTTAACCAACGCATCTTAGTATATTTTATTCTCGATAGTTGATTGTTTCATTATAATATATAAGATGTAAGTCTAGTGAGAGTGGGAGGAGACGAGCGGGAGAGAGAGACCGGCTGGGGGACATTGCTTCGCGCGGTCCAGCTTGAGTCCAGCTTGGGACGAGCCTGATGTTGCCACATACATTTGTTTGCAACGTTAGGCTTAGTTTCGACTCACGCACGGGGTAGACGATTTTGGCCCGGCAACTGTGTTGAGTGTTGCCAAGCATGGGATGTATTCTGCATGCCTAGGGCGGGGTCCAGACAGATTCAAGACAGAGCTCACCTCACTGTCGTACCCTTCGGAGACCCCCTTGATATCTATCCCTCTCAACCCCACTTAGAAACTTTCTCTCTTACTTTGTATACCTTCCTTCCACTACTTCACCAATCTATTTAATTGTCCCATCCCCTTGATAGACCTTATATCTATTATTGTATTAACGACGAGCTCTCGGATAACTAGATAGGATTTTGGGCCTTATGCAGAGACGTAATTGATAATGAGACCTAGGAAGCTTTTTCGTTGTCTCATATTTGGCGGTTTCATGCTTGCTAGTGTGTTCTTGTGTCAGGTTAGCAGGGGCTAGACCGGAGGGGAGGCTTTTTGCGATCCTTTAAGTAAAGTCTGCTGGTGTGAGTCCTGTTTACCCGCACGACTTTACTAGGATACCCGTGGGAGTCTGGGGGCATTTTCTTGTCTGTGTCCCTGTGTGTCTAGTGTTGTGTTGTGTGAGGGCCCTTGCCTAGTCCACTCAGCACTGCGCTAGCACGTCTTGCTTTTGTTTTAGGGTCGCCAGGAGAGAGTCAGATACTTGCGATCTGAGTCTCTCAAGAGAGCACCCTTTCAATTAGAGTAATTTGGCGCACAGACTTGGGAACGTCCCTAGGCTAGAGCAGGTGGCTCAGCCCGGGTATCCGAAGCCTATATCCTTCCAGCTAGACCTCTGCTACCTGGCAGATTAACAGCTAGGGGTTTATTATGTCTGTATGCTTGTTATTGTGCCACAGTTTACCGTTTTTGTGAGCATTGTGAGTCAGGGTGGGGCTTAGAGACTCTGTCCGAGCAGGCTTGCCTGACTAAGAGTGAGAAGCACACCTGTATGTGGTTATGTTGCGAGTTGCTGCCTTTATTTAATTATACCTATGCCATTATACACTGTATGGCCTATCACTAGTATTTATTCCTGCTTATGAGTTAAGAGTTCTCTAAATCCGTAACGTACTTTCTTTGCTAAGCATCAGAATTGTGTGATCTTTTATATAGCCTGATTGACTATCAGCAGTCTATAGTGCGTGCACCCTGTAACCGAGTCATAGGATACCTCGTTGTCCAGGCAGGACTCTTGTAGGTTTAGGGTGGTTTGTTGCCTGGGTTTATAGATAAGGGTTGGATCTAGCGTTTTCCGTTGTTGCTTGTTGCCGCATACCTAGTCCAATAGAAAGAGCCCAGTGTTTATATATCCCAGGACGTAACAAATGGCGACCTTGCATAGGATTTACTGAACAGAGGAATATAGTGGTCAGTAGTACAGTAGTACAGTAGTATAGTAACAGTAGTACGTCCTAGCATGTTTCACATGCTTGCACCCAGTCAGGGGACATCCTGACGACGTATACAGACAAAACACACATAACAAAGCCACTCCAACACCTTCCTCTCTCTCCAACACCCCTTCTCCCCTCTCAACACTTTTCTCTGAGCTATTGCCGATAAAAATGGCATGTTCAGTCCTGTAAAGAATCGTAAGATTCAGAGTCGTAAAGATTCCAGGACGAGCTCATCAGCGGCGGATCCCCAGATCGACCGTGGAGATTGTCACCTAAACATCTACAAAACAATACAATACAAGTTTGGCATCTTCTGGTAGGTGGATTGGGATCAGTGCCCTGTTACAGGTGTCTTTTTCCCATCCAAATTCCTCTGGGTCCAGTGCTGGTAGCTGATTCACTTCGAAATTTCGCCACAAGTATGCTTGGAAGTGGGCCCTCTTAACATTTTCAAGGAATGCTTCCTTTGTTGGTGGTAGAGCAGCCAGATTTGGTGCAGACATATGTTCTTTCCCATTCTTTTTTCCCCAGACAAGTAGCCTTGTGTGGGACATGTCCATGCTCTCTGTTATGCCATAACAGGCTGAGATGAAGGCAGTGGCTTGTTCAAGGACTTGCTGGAATGGTGCATCCATGTTGCCAATGGCTGATAGGTCATAACCAGCTTTCAGGGCTTTGATGACAGAGCCTTTTCCCAACCTATAGTACGATGCTACAGTGTCACATCCTGATATGGCATGGGCTGATAAATGGTGTTCGACAATTTGTGTCTGCTTGGCCAGTGTTGACTTGATGTCCACTATTGTTCTGTCCTTGCGGTGGGAATCCATGATTAGTGGTACATCCAGTCCTGTTTGATTGTAATGGTGAAGGAGGAGGACAAACACATCTGTGTCATCAGAAACCACAGTGATGTGATGGGCTTCTCCAGCACAACTCAGGACTTGTTGGACGATGATGCTGTCAGCTTCTTCCTGCTGATTTTCTATTTCATATCTGTCCCGTCTTTCTTCCATCTTGATCTCGATGGGACATGGGTCCTCACCTGTCACCACCAACTTGTGCTTATTTGTGCTCCGTAGATGAAATAGCCTGTCTTTGCTCAGTTCCTCACACAGTAATTTGTTCAGCTGTTTTTTGTTTTCAATGGATGACAGGACAAGTTTCTGGGCTGATAGTTTGGTTGACAGGAGGAGATGATGATTTTTGTTGACCACTGTCTCCCTGACATCTCTGGTGACGGACTTGATAATAAATCACGTTTCTTTTATGATTTTGGTGTTTATGGGGTTAATATCTCAAAATGCCCAAGCGTGCCCACTGGGCACCCTCCTGTATTTTGAAGAGGTACCCCCAAGCTACAAGAAACAGCAAAAAAAAAACTTTATCCGACAAAACAAGGGCTACCGGACTATGAGAGCAGATGAAGCATTACTCAAGTGGTATGGGGAAATGGAAAGAATGAATGAAGATAAAACTATGAAGAACAAATGGTGAGGGCTGGTTCTATCAGAGTGAGGAATTGTGCGTCTTCTATCCCCGTAGCCTAATCTATTTGATTTATTTCTGTTTTTGGATTGGAGTATATTGGTTTCGCCATAGCTGAGTACCCAGTATTTCGAATCATTACCAATCCACTCAACCAATGGTTCTTGTTGGTCTTTCTTTACTGCTAACCCCAAGTTGTGATTGGCAAGGCGATGGGGTGGATGGTGGCAGCAGTATAATTCTGCAATCGCTATTATCGGCGGAAGATTTTGGGCAATTTTCTATCAATTAATTATTAGCCTTAACTGGAGAGGCGGCTCCTTCAGGTGGACCGTTTCATTCCGTCCTTTACTCTATTGTTTATGGGTATTCAATATATTTTTGATGTTTTGCTTTTACTTCAGGCTGGTGATATACAGCATAATCCTGGCCCTTTTAATACATTTTGTAGAGTACTGTACTCTAGTATTCGTAGTTTGAAAGGCCATCTTCATGATCTGTCTGTAGCATCAGAAAATGATGATCTTATTTGTTGTTCTGAAACTATTGTTTCAGAAATGAGGCATACTTCTGAACTCCTCATCCCCAATGTTAAAAAGCCTATTGTACTTAGACGCAATGCTATTGCTAGGGCCCAAGGTAGGTGTGTATATATTCGTTCAGGTTTTAATGCTTGCCGATTGACCTCTCATGAATGCAAATGTCATGCGAACATTTAAAAAACACTTTCTAGTGGATTTTTCTTTTTTAACATCTTTTCATTTTACCGGAATCCTAACCTTGACAATAGTATATATGATTGCTTGTTAACTGCTATGGCTAATATCCAATCGTCTGACTGCATTCATCTTTATGGGTGATCTTAATGCTCACCATTCAGAGTGGCTTGACTGAGTTTCTCCTACTGAACAATATGGTCGTGCTGTTCTGGACTTTGCAATTCTTTCAGGGTGTGAACAAATAGTTTTGGGTTCAACCCATGTCTCAGGTAATCGTTTAGATCTTGTCCTTACAGATGTACCTGGAGCTGTTGATGTTTATGTAGTTTCTCCTATAGGCACCTCTATATGTCAAACATGATTTGAGATATTGGTAGAGATGGAAGACGAACCAGAAGAGACCAGGCTCGTTGGGGATTCCATCCTACGAGGACAGGTCGAAGAGTTCTGCGACAGAGTCCCAATTCAACGAAAAAGATTTTGCATCCCAGGAGCTGGACTGGACGACATTGTGGAAGCCTTCGAAGATACCACAAAGGATGCAAATGAAAATACCCTTTTTGTCATCCATGCTGGTTCAAATGACGTCATGCGCACCAGATCCGAAGAGTTGATGGATAAATATCGCAAGATGATCCAGCACTACAAAAACAAGTCAAGGAATATCATCATCTCAGGCATTCTCCCCAAGATCGACGCACCTGACAAATTCTACGACAAGGCCTTCAGCACAAATAGCCGACTAAAACATTTGTGTCTGAGGGAAGAAGTTGAATTCATCAACCTCTGGGACAACTTCTACAACCAGCCTACTCTGTTCCGCAAGGATGGCACTCATCTAAACCCTGTGGGTTCAGCACGCATGGGTCGTCTCCTACACGAAGCAGTCCGCAGCCATGGATCAAAAAACGCCATCCGAGAAGAAGCAGCAGTGACATAAATCATCCAACGCCAAGAAAAAAACAGAGGCAACCGAGGACCACCAGCGATAAGGACCGGAGACAGCGAGGACCGAGGACAGCCATGAACATAAATGTAGATCCGACAAGAACCAAAAATATTATTGAAGCGCGTTCCGTGAGTTCTAAAATAACAAATTTAAAGGTTTTCTATGCAAACGCTCGTAGCATACGCAATAAATTTTCAGATTTAGAGGAGCTAGTGTTTACAGAAAATTATGATGTGATTGGCATAACAGAATCTTGGCTCAATACAGAAGATAGAGACTTTTTAGCAGAGTATTCACTTCCCGGTTATGTAATGTTTGAGAAAAGCCGAATAAATCGAAATGGAGGTGGCGTTTTACTTTATATCAAAGAAAGTCTTAACCCTACCCTCTTGTCAAAACCTCAAATTGTGAACGTCGACGCATCTTTTGTGCTAATAAAGAATAATAAAGGTACCAAAATAATACTTGCATTAATATACAGACCTCCAGCTCAATCAGTGCAAACTGACCGAGAAATTTACGAACAAATTGCAGATATAAGTAACTCGCAAGATACCGTAATTTTTGGTGACTTTAATTTACCTGTGACCAAGTGGGGCGATACTCTTACTTCACACTCCGGACATGACTTGTATACGAACTTGCAAGAGAGTTCGCTTTATCAATTTGTTGGAACGCCGACCCGTGGTAATAACGTTCTTGACATTGTACTTGCAACAAAAGAAGAATTAATAGAGAATTTGAATGTTGGTGATGAATTCAGTAACAGCGACCATCATACGATAACTTTCACTTTAAAGTTTACTAGTAACGAACCAAATAGTAGCATCGAAAAAGTCCCTAATTTCAAGAAAGCAAACTTCCATAAACTTAGAGCTATGTTTAAAGAAACTGACTGGAGCTTTTTAATTCACAATAACGACATAAATACATCTTGGAAGTTATTCGAAGCCACTTACCTAAAAGCAGTACAAGACTGCATACCATCGAAAACTCGGCGTCCAGGCCATAATAATAAGCCCAAATGGTGGAATAAAGATATTTCAAACTGCCTGCTTGCTAAAAAATTTGCTAATGATAGATTAAAATCCTCACAAAATGACGAAGAACGGCTGAAATTTGTAGAGCTACGACGCAAAGCCAAAAAGTTAATTAAGCAAAGTAAAAAGACCTTAGAGTTACATATTGCGAATCAAAGTAAAACAAACCCGAAAGAATTCTATAGTTATATCAGAAAGAAAAAAGTAGTTACTTCAACTGTTGGACCGTTAGTCGATGAAAATGGAGAATACACCAAAGACGAAGAACAAATGAGTAATGCCCTCAATACCTTCTTTGCATCAGTTTTTACAACAGAAGACCTCAGTGATATCCCTACACCATCGCCGATTCAGATTGATAATTCAGATGTTTTAAGCAATATCACCGTTACAGAGAGAGAAGTATTGAATTGTTTAGATAAACTCAAGGTAAATAAAACGCCTGGACCTGATACAATCTCGCCTAGAGTTCTAAAGGAAGCTAAGGATGAGCTCTCTAAACCACTGACATTACTATTCAATAAATCCTTGCAGTCTGGAACTATGCCCGATCAGTGGAAGCTAGCCAACGTAACACCGATATTCAAAAAAGGCAGCAAATCCCTATCCAGTAACTATCGTCCAATTAGCTTAACCTCAGTTGTATGTAAAATGCTAGAAACTGTCATACGAGACAGACTCGTAAATCACTTAGAGGAAAATAACATACTTAAAGATACTCAACACGGCTTTCGTAAAAAACGTTCCTGTTTAACAAACCTCTTAGACTTCTTCCACGATATCCTCAACCTCTACGATGAGAGTAAAGCTGTAGATATTATATACCTTGATTTTCAAAAGGCCTTTGACAAAGTTCCCCACAAACGTTTACTGCTAAAACTAAAAGCGCATGGAATACAAGACGGTGTGTTGAAATGGATAGAAAATTGGCTCAGCGACAGAAAGCAAAGAGTAGTCATAAACGGTAAGGCATCAAAATGGACCAATGTAAGTAGCGGGGTACCCCAGGGATCGGTACTAGGACCAATTCTCTTTCTAATTTACATCAACGACATAGATGAGGGTCTCACCTGTACAATCTCAAAATTTGCTGACGATACAAAAATTGCAAATAGCGTACTCTCGAAAGAACAAGTTGACGATATGCAACACAATCTAGATAAATTGTCATGTTGGGCCCAAATTTGGCAAATGAGTTTCAATGCGGATAAATGTAAAGTACTACATATCGGATACCTAAATGAGAATGCAAACTATTCGATGAATGGCACTCAGCTTAAAAATGTAAACAGAGAAACCGATCTGGGAGTAACAATATCGAGTAACCTAAAACCGAGTCAACAATGTTCAGAAGTTGTTAAGAAGGCAAACAAAATAATTGGCTTTATAGGCAGGTCATTTGAGCATAAATCCAAAGAAGTTATCCTAACCCTTTACAATTCCTTAGTCCGCCCTCTTCTGGAATACTGCGTTCAATCCTGGTGCCCTTATTACCAAAAAGATATAAACAAGCTAGAACGAGTTCAACGTAGAGTTACCAAAATGATACCTAGCCTAAAGAACAAACCATACGAAGAGCGTCTTAGAGAATTAAATCTATTTCCTTTAACCCAGCGCAGATTAAGAGGCGACTTAATTCAAGTGTTCAAAATCATCAAAGGCATCGACAATATGAACTGTAGTAAGTACTTCACTATCGACCAATCTAATTACACGCGGGGAAACGGTTGCAAAATTATTGGTAAATCTTTTAACTCGCACGAATCTAAGAATTTCTTCTTCAATCGAGTTGTCAACTTGTGGAATGGGCTTCCCCGAAACGTTATAGACTGCATCACCGTTGATTCATTTAAACTCCGCCTAGACAAATATCTCGCATCAAACCCGCGACTGACTGCGTTTGTAAATGAATAACTTTATTTTATCCCCCCCTCAGTTACTAACCCATCTGTCCCCTACTAACTTCCTAATCCTGCCACGGACATTAGTTCCAGGGCAGTAATTCCCTTTCCAATGTTCCCTTACACACTCTAAACCACTGTTTGGACACTTGATCCTCAGTGTTTTGGAGGACAAGCAACCTAGAAGGGTCACTGGATCTGTTGTTGCTTGATTTCCTTTGTACTCCTTTGTACTCCTTTGTACTCTGATCACTCTGCTCTATCTATTAAGATCCAAACTGATTTTGCTCTTCCAAATATCTCCTTATCAAGCAAGGTATCCATTAAATCACGGATAAATTGGCCTGCGATTACTGTAGATATTGGTAATAATAATTGGGCAACTATTTACAATGCCCCTTGTCCTGTTTAGGCGCTTAACACAGTCCTCCTCAGCATATGTAATAGGAGAGTCCCAAGTAAAATTATAAAGACGAGACTGAAGGACAAAGCCTGGTTCAATGAGGATTGCCGGCAAGCACATGGGGAAAAGCAAACTGCATATCATTTATGGTCGGTTTACACAAACCCCGGAACCAGACATAATCCAACACATATTTGTTAGATCACTTACATCAGAAGAAAAAAAACATGGAATCACTTCACATTACGAGCTTGCCTTTCACACTGCCATACCAGATTATATCAGACATAATCTGGTGAGCCAGTTGGAAAGGCTGACCCAAAATGTAAGATAATGCACCGAATTACTCCATGTCATTCTTTTCTATTGTAACGGAACAAACAATTTGCGTCATAATATATCTGGTTCCGGGGTTGGTGAGAACCGACCCTTAGAGCTTCCAGGAGGCTGAAAGGCATGCACGATATAGACCAAATTGAAGTGAAGTAGTATATGGAGCATGCCCAGCACAGGACACAGACCAAGCGCTTATGATTGGTGGGAGGACACTCATCGGTGGCTCGAGGGTATACAAATATTTAGTAGCTCACGTGTATTTGTGAGATACTCTTAATATGTGTGCATATATATATATAAGACATTAATGGGCGAGTGATAGCCGAGAAGTAAGAGAAGGAGAGTCGGTAAGGAGGGAGTACTTCAACGAATTGCTAAATGTAAGGAATGAAGCACCAGCAACCATAGTTGGATGGGGTATAGGAGGGAGAAGAAGAGAAGTAGCGGAGGGGGAGGTGGGGATCAGGAGGTCAGAAGTGTGTGAAGCCATGAATAGAGTGAAGATGGGGAAACCATCAGGAATAGATGGAGTGTGTGGGGAAATGCTGAGGTATGGTGGTGAGATAGTGATCGAATGGGTATGGAAAATGTGTAAACTAGCATGGGAGAAAGGGAGTGCAGGTGATGACTGGAAGACAAGCATAATAATCCCCATGTATAAGGGGACAAAAGAGGAGTGTGTGGTAACCACCGGGCCTTCTAAGCGTAGTAGGGAAAGAATACAGTAGGGCAGTAATTGAGAGTGTGAGAGCGAGAACAGACACATGGATAGGTGATGAGCAAGACGGGTTTAGGAAGTGAAGAGGATGTGTAGAACAGATTTTTGCCCTGAAATGTGTTGTGGAGAAATATCTGGAGAAGGGACATAAGTTGTATGCTACCTTTGTGGAATTGAAGAAGGCCTAATACAGAGTTGATAAAGAAGGTTTGTGGAAAGTACTTAGACTATACGGAGTAGTTGGCAAGTTACTGAAAATAGTGAAAAACATGTATGAGGGTGCAAAGGTGTCAGTACATGTGGAGATTGAGCAGAACGAATTTTTTTATCTAAATGTTGGGTAGAAGCAAGTGTGTGTGATGCTCACATGGTTGTTCAATATATATATATGGATGGAGTCATGAAAGAAATACAAGGTAGAGCAGTGGATGTTGGTGTACCATTGATAAGGGTAAGGAAACGAGTGGAAGCTGCCTGTACTGCTGATGATACAGTTCTGATGAGCGATAGTGAATGGGAGTTGCAGGGTCTGGTAAACATGTTTGGAACAGTGTGTGAAAAACGAATCTGAGGGTAAATGCGGGGAAGAGCAAGGTTATGGTCTTTACAAGGGGTGCAGCCACAGAGTGTGAGGTGAAGTTGAGCGGTCAGGCTATGGAGAATGTCAGCTCATTTAAGTATTTGGGCAGTATGTTGAGTAAAGATGGGTGTATGGATGAAGAAGTGTGGGAGAGGGTGTAACATGGGAAGAGGGTTGTCGGAGCGCTGAAAGCAGTAACAAGAAATAGTGTGGTCAGCATGGAAGTAAAGAAGTCTTTGAATGACAGTGTGGTAATCCCGGCATTGACTTACGGGAGCGAATCATGGACGTTGGTGGAGAGACTGAAACCAAGAGTGAGCGGGATGGAAATGAGTTACCTGAGAAGTGCGTGCAGAGTTACATGGAGGGATAGACAGATGAATGAGGAAGTACGAGAGAGGAGTGGTGTGGATGTAGATGTGCTGGAAAGTGTGAAAAGGAACACCTTGAGATGGTTTGGCCATGTGGAACGTATGGGAAGCGAGAGAATGACTATGAGAGTGTACAAGAGTGAAGTGGAAGGACAGAGAGGGAGATATAAACCGAATGAGAGGTGAAAGGATGGAGTGAGAAGTATATGAGTGAAGGCGGTGCTGGATGGGAGGAGGGGCGTCGTCTGAATGGGGACAGAACTCGCTTATATCTCGCTTATATCCAACCCTCTGAAGGGTGGGAGAGCCAGTATTCCTTCATCTCTCGAGGTGGAAGATTGTTCTAGATTGCCATTTTGGTCACATTGCTTGGGACTGGGGGGAACTTTTTTTACTGTGTTCTCCGGTACAGCAGGGGTTAATATAAATAGGAAAAGGTTAAGATTAAATTTATCACGCCGTGGTGTAGTGGCTTAAAAGCTTGAAGACTCGTTGTGAATGTCGGAGGTTCAAGTCCGGCTTGGAGTATATCAATTTTGTTTAGTTTATGTGTATTTGTGAGATATACTTGATATATAAACTATATATATAATATATAATTATTAGTTCGGATATTGGGGTGTTCGTAGTGAACCGTATTTTCAAGAGGAAAAGTATCACAAGGGTATAGGTAGCAAACACCATCTTTATTTTGGTAATATATATACTGGTGATCTTCTTTCATATCTAACTCTTGGTCATCCTCCTTTCAGGACTTCGGTGAGACTTTTTCTATTGCACTAGACATATCGAAAGCCTTCGATAAAGTCTGGCACAAATCTTTAATTTCTAAACTACCTCCTTCGGTTTCTATCCCTCCATCTGTGACTTTGTCTCTAATTTGCTTTACGGCCGTTCCATAGCTGCGGTTTTGGACGGCCATCGCTCACTTCCTCACCCTATAAACTCCGGTGTTCCTCAGTGCTCTGTCCTATCACCTATTCTCTTTCTAATTTTCATATATAATCTTCTCAACTGTACCTCAAGTCCCATCCATTCTTACTCAGACAACTCAACCTTACACTACTCAATTAGTTTTTCAGAACGCCCCAGCCAGCAATCCCTCAACGACAAACATAATAAAGCCATAGCACACTTATATTCTGATCTAACTACTATCTCCAATTGGGGCAGAGAAAATCTTGTTACCTTTAATGCTTCCAAAACCCAATTTCTCCATCTATCTACCCGTCCGGAACTCCCAACGGACTATCCGTTATTCTTCAACAATACAAAGATCAATCCTTCATCTTCTCTCAATATTCTTTGTGTCTTTTTCTTCGGTTCTCAATTGGAAGGTCCATATTACCAGTCTTGATAAGGCAGCCTCCCAGAAGCTGGGTGTACTAAACCGACTCAGGGGGTTCTGTACCCCTGCACTGCTTCTTGCTCTGTACAGGGGCACAGTGCATCCTTGTCTTGAGTATTGTTCACATGTGTGGGGAGGCTCCTCTCACACCGCTCTCTTAGACAAAGTTGGAAGGAAGGCCTTTCGTATCATTAACTCCAGTCCAGTCACCACCTCTCTGCAATCTCTCTCTCTCTCCGCCGCAATGTTGCATCTCTCTCGCTATTCTATCGCTACTATAATAATCAGTGTTCCTCAGAGCTTTCCCAGTGTAAACCACCTCCTTTCCGTAAGGCACGTGGTACCCGTCTTGTAACTAAATCCCACCCCTACTCTGTGCAACTCTCCAACCCAAAGTGAAACGTTACTCTCAAACTTTTTTCTATTCAACAGCTGAGCTCTGGAACTCTCTCCCAGATTCAGTCTTTCCCTCTTCCTATGAATTGAATTGCTTCAAACTCGGTATGTCCAGGCATTTTGGCTCGAACGTCCATTGATTTTGGCCCTGTCACCCTTTTAACTATGGGGGAGGCACTCGCTGTGGGCAGTTCTGCCTTTTGACTCCCTCACTCACATAGAAAAAAAAAAAATATATATATATATATATATACAGTAATTATATATACTGTATATATATATATATATATATATATATATATATATATATATATATATATATATATATATATATATATATATATATATATATATATACTGTATATATATATATATATTGTTACGGCTGGATCGGCAATACATATTCGGGATTCTTGATCGTAGGACAGAAATGGCTTAAGTGACAACGACACGCTCGATTCCAGTCCCAAATACTATATGCTCCAGACAACAAAAGCACCAACGCCCTACAGAGTTATCGTCTACGGTAACGAGGTACCTTAACTCGGCGAAAGTGTACAACAGGGGTAGGCTATGAGGCTAAACTCCCTCAGACATTTATAGGTTACGTTATTACTAAAGAAATGCAATACTCAAGAAACTACGTTAATATTAAGCCTCTAATAATGTAGAATAGAAGCAGGCTAAAGGTATGACAGTGAAATGCTAAATGACAAATGTACACGCCTACTTGAAAGTGCGTGCACTACACTAACTGTCCCCTACTAACATGCACTAGCATGTAGCATACAAGATGTTCATGATCCAGTAGATACCTAATAATACACATGGGAGGAACATAAACAGTAGTCACTTATTATAATAATGAATCTATACTTGGAATAACTAAAAGGTTGCAGGCAACAGTACTGCGCTGGTAGCCTACTACCGCATAGGCTACTTCGCTTCTCTCACTCTGTCTCCCCTCCGAGTCCGTATGCGCCCTACGCAACAGAACTCCGGACACAGCAGCAAAACGACAGTGCAGTTAATTGATACATGAAAGTATTAATAGTGTTGTCTTGTGTGTGAGTAATGTGTATTGTAAAGTGTTATAGATATATACTTAAAGAGAGCTGCAATGCATAGTAAAATAAAGATATATCCCACTCATCATCCCCATGTGTTCTAGCTAGCAGGCCAAGTCACAGGAACAACGAGTCCCAGCACCGAAAGCGAGAACCCAGGAGAAGACTGCAGAGAACACAAGGACAGATAAATTACGTTACTCTACTATACCGGCACTACGAGCGAGCTGTAGTCTCGGGTGCTACACTCGCTCCTGGCTCGGTATGCAAATCAAGGCTAAGTCCTCGTCCCTCTACAGACAACTCCTGGGCATGGTCGGGCTCTTACACATGGCACCAGTCTAGTCACAAATGGGATGATGAGCAGGGCATATAACTCGTGAACATGTAGAACGTTCACCAACTATCCTCATCAAGAAGATCGCTGTTCACATTAACCCCTTAAATCTAATACATGTAAATATGCTTGTCCTAAGAGTAATACGAGAGGTGAGTGCTGAAACTCCTTTAGGACCTCAAGGGAAGGTTATGCATTTAAATAGAGAGAAGAATGAAATGAGAGTAATGTCGTCAGAGAGAAAGAGTGCAACCGTGAGAAGTTGGGAGAGAGAGCAAGGGATGTTAGAATCTCAAAGGTTCTAGGCAACCTGGTCATAGAACACGCAGCCAACCTCCAGGCAGTGTGCTGTACGACAACATGGGCCCAGCCCAGGCAGGCAACAATGGACTACCAACCCTATCGCGCCTAGCTATAAGGGCAAGGCTGCCAACCAGTCCATACGTCTGGCAACCACCCGGCCGGCAGCGCGGCGCGTTGCTACCCTCTTGCTCTGAAGCCTAACTCACTCTCTCTCTCTGAATCCCCATCGTCTTATCTATCAACTTCTCTATTGATACTACATATTAAATGGAAGGTCTCGACATGGCTTAAAACAAAACCCACCACTGGTTAGCACATGACGAGACCTTTGCAGAGATACAAAGAACATAGTTAGAAGGTGTCACACTCAATATACATAGCGGCTGACGGTAGCCAGATCACGGGCGGTACAGTGGAGTACCAAGGAGTACAATCAGGTTGCGTTGCCCAGCACTGGGGCGCGTCACAGCCCCCCCAAGATTTTAGATAATCGACCTTAGAAGCATTATCAAAATCTGACAGGCAACCAACCGACCTGCTACCCTTAGCTGCCCCTAATTGCAAAAGGTGCACAACAACTGAAGTGTGAATTATACATAAAACACAATATCGCATGCATCATGCTACAACAATAAAGACTTACAAAACTAAAAAAAAGAAAGTTTTCTCGTTTATTTTATTGTTTTATAATCTTTTTGGACGGCGTTATGATAGCCTAATTTTACTCCTGCTCAACCCACACACCGTGCACTATCTTGGATCATCAACCCTTGATAGACAATCTGCTATCACGTTCTCACTCCCGGCAATATGCTGAATGTTGAGATTATACTCTTGGAGCATTAGGGACCACCTGGTCAACCGCATATTCCGATTGTGAAACTGATTTAGGAATTTCAAGGGATGATGGTCCGTATAAATCGTCACTACCGGGCCGTAGGCTGGAACATAAACTTCGAAATGTTTGAGCGACAAAACGATAGCCAGAAGCTCCTTCTCTATAGTCGAGTAATTCCTTTGTGCCGAATTAAACTTGCGAGAAAAGAAGCTCACTGGGTGTTCCAAGCCCTCAGAATCAGTCTGCAGTAACACTGCCCCGGCACCCACACCGCTGGCATCAGTCGCCAGCTGAAAACTCCTGGAGAAGTCTGGGGCCCTCAAAATCGGATGTGTACACAGCAGGTGCTTGACTAGGTCGAAAGCCCTCTGACACTCCGCAGCCCAACAGAACTTCACTGACTTCGACAGTAGATCAGTTAACGGTGCTAAGACAGTAGAGTATCCCCGGATGAAGCGCCTATAATAGCCTATCATACCTAGGAACCGCATGACCTGGCGCTTAGTGGTGGGCCTGGGAAACATATTGATAGCCTGTATCTTGCTCAGGGGGGGGCACACCCGGCCTAACCCGACCACAAAGCCAAGATACTGCACAGTAGCCTTTACAAACTCGCACTTCCTCAGGTTCACCACCAGCCCAGCATCGTGCAACTTCCTAAACAGGGTCTCTAAGTGCCTTAGGTGATTTTCAAAATCGTCATCATATACTATCACGTCATCAAGGTAGACCGTGCAGTTAGGGAGTTCGTCACAAATATCGTTCATCAGGTTCTGAAACGTGGCAGGTGCGTTCTTAAGCCCATAAGGCATTACGTTACATTGGTAGGTCTTGCCATCTACCACAAAACCACAAACTTGCTTAGCTCGGTCCGACAGGGGTACTTGCCAGTAGCCTTTTACAAGATCAATTTTAGTAAGGTACTTTGCATTCCCTATCTTGTCCACGCTGTCGTCAACTCGAGGCAAAGGGTAAGGGTTGGTAGTGGTCAAGCCATTTAGCCTACGAAAATCTATGCAGAACCGCACCTTGCCGTCAGGTTTTGGCTGCAACGTGACGGGTGATGTCCACTTCACATAACCTTCAGTGATCATCCCTCTCTCAACCATGTACTTTAACTCCTCCCGTAAAGCTGGCAACTTTACCGGGGGCACACGGTAGGGCACTGACTTGAAGGGCACATTATCACCGACGTCCACGTCGTGCGTTACCTGAGTAGTGAGACCTGGGTGTTCGGCGAAAACAGAGGGGTATGACCTGAACAGGCCTAGGACAGCAGCACCCTGGTGCTCAGGCAGGTGACTTACAACTTGCCTAGCCTCTTGTTCAGTATTCTCCGCCCACTGTTCCGCGGAAATGACACAGTCCCAGCTATCCTCCTCAGCAGCATGACTGTCCCCACCTACGAGCTACGACGCAAAGCCAAAAAGTTAATTAAGCAAAGTAAAAAGACCTTAGAGTTACATATTGCGAATCAAAGTAAAACAAACCCGAAAGAATTCTATAGTTATATCAGAAAGAAAAAAGTAGTTACTTCAACTGTTGGACCGTTAGTCGATGAAAAAGGAGAATACACCAAAGACGAAGTACAAATGAGTAATGCCCTCAATACCTTCTTTGCATCAGTTTTTACAACAGAAGACCTCAGTGATATCCCTACACCATCGCCGATTCAGATTGATAATTCAGATGTTCTAAGCAATATCACCGTTACAGAGAGAGAAGTATTGAATTGTTTAGATAAACTCAATGTAAATAAAACGCCAGGACCTGATACAATCTCGCCTAGAGTTCTAAAGGAAGCTAAGAATGAGCTCTCCAAACCACTGACATTACTATTCAATAAATCCTTGCAGTCTGGAACTATGCCTGATCAGTGGAAGCTAGCCAACGTAACACCGATATTCAAAAAAGGCAGCAAATCCCTACCCAGTAACTATCGTCCAATTAGCTTAACCTCAGTTGTATGTAAAATGCTAGAAACGGTCATACGAGACAGACTCGTAAATCACTTAGAGGAAAATAACATACTTAAAGATACTCAACACGGCTTTCGTAAAAAACGTTCCTGTTTAACAAACCTCTTAGACTTCTTCCACGATATCCTCAACCTCTACGATGAGAATAAAGCTGTAGATATTATATACCTTGATTTTCAAAAGGCCTTTGACAAAGTTCCCCACAAACGTTTACTGCTAAAACTAAAAGCGCATGGAATACAAGACGGTGTGTTGAAATGGATAGAAAATTGGCTCAGCAACAGAAAGCAAAGGGTAGTCATAAACGGTAAGGCATCTAAATGGACCAATGTAAGTAGCGGGGTACCCCAGGGATCGGTACTAGGACCAATTCTCTTTCTAATTTACATCAACGACATAGATGAGGGTCTCACCTGCACAATCTCAAAATTTGCTGACGATACAAAAATTGCAAATAGCGTACTCTCAAAAGAACAAGTTGACGATATGCAACACAATCTAGATAAATTGTCATGTTGGGCCCAAATTTGGCAAATGAGTTTCAATGCGGATAAATGTAAAGTACTACATGTCGGATACCTAAATGAGAAAGCAAACTATTCGATGAATGGCACTCAGCTTAAGAATGTAAACAGAGAAACTGATCTGGGAGTAACAATATCGAGTAACCTAAAACCGAGTCAACAATGTTCAGAAGTTGTTAAGAAGGCAAACAAAATAATTGGCTTTATAGGCAGGTCATTTGAGCATAAATCCAAAGAAGTTATCCTAACCCTTTACAATTCCTTAGTCCGCCCTCTTCTGGAATACTGCGTTCAATCCTGGTGCCCTTATTACCAAAAAGCTATAAACAAGCTAGAACGAGTTCAACGTAGAGTTACCAAAATGATACCTAGCCTAAAGAACAAACCATACGAAGAGCGTCTTAGAGAATTAAATCTATTTCCTTTAACCCAGCGCAGATTAAGAGGCGACTTAATTCAAGTGTTCAAAATCATCAAAGGCATCGACAATATGAACTGTAGTAAGTACTTCACTATCGACCAATCTAATTACACGCGGGGAAACGGTTGCAAAATTATTGGTAAATCTTTTAACTCGCACGAATCTAAGAATTTCTTCTTCAATCGAGTTGTCAACTTGTGGAATGGGCTTCCCCGAGACGTTATAGACTGCAGCACCGTTGATTCATTTAAATTCCGCCTAGACAAATATCTCGCATCAAACCCGCGACTGACTGCGTTTGTAAATGAATAACTTTATCCTCCCCTCAGTTACTAACCCATATGTCCCCTACTAACTTCCTAGTCCTGCCACGTTAGTGGCAGGGCAGTAGTTCCCTTTCCAATGTTCCCTTACCCACTCTAAACCACTGTTTGGACACTTGATCCTCAGTGTTTTGGAGGACAAGCAACCTAGAAGGGTCACTAGACCTGTTGTTGCTTGATTTCCTTTGTACTCCTTTGTACTCCTTTGTACCTCCTTCTCCACCCTGGCCGCTGCAGGCCAGCACAGGGACAGTGAGAGGCTCTGAAGGGCGTCTCACATACTCTTTCATGAGGTTAACATGACATAACTGATGTTTTTTCCTACGGTCAGGTGTTGCAACGAGATAATCAAGGTCGGACGGCCCAATGAACTTGGCAAAAAGGGGGTGTCCAGGCAAAGGTAAAAGCAACATTACCTCCTGACCCACCGAAAACTCCCGAAGCTTCACCTTGGCGTCATACTGGTGCTTCATGACCGCCTGTGCATTAACCAAGTTATTACCTGCCGCTGCCATGCAACCTATAAGTCTCTCCCGGCTCTCAAGGACATATTTAAGTATAGACCCCGGCTTCTCTTCGCCCTCCCAGATCTCTTTCACCATACTTAAAGGTCCTCTCACATTATGGCCAAAGACTAGCTGATTTGGACTGAACCCCAGGCTCTCTCCTGGGACTTCACGTGCAGCGAACAGAACATACGGCAGACCCAAATCCCAATCAGTGTCATGTTCTGCACAGTAACAGCGTAGCATACTCTTCAGGGTCGAGTGCCACCGCTCCAAGACTCCCTGACTCTCGGGATGGTAGGCTGACGACACTACAGAACATATACCGTGCAACTGAAGGGTTTGCTTGAACAATTTGGATGTAAAATTGCTCCCCTGGTCTGACTGCACCTCACGTGGAAATCCATAACGGGAACAGAACAATAATAAGTTTTTAACAACTGCCTTTGCCGAGCCGTTTCTCATGGGGTATGCGTCCGGGTATCTCGTAGCCACATCCATGATTGTCAACAGGAATTTATTGCCACTACTAGTAGGCGGGAAAGGGCCAACCAAATCTACTACAACTTTGCTGAACGGAGGCCCGGTGACAGGTATGGGAAACAAAGGTGCCTTCGGGATTGTCTGGTTAGGCTTCCCCGTTGTCTGGCAGGTCGCACACCCAGCCACCCATGCACAGACATCAGCCTTGATGTTAGAATCTCAAAGGTTCTAGGCAACCTGGTCATAGAACACGCAGCCAACCTCCAGGCAGTGTGCTGTACGACAACATGGGCCCAGCCCAGGCAGGCAACAATGGACTACCAACCCTATCGCGCCTATCTATAAGGGCAAGGCTGCCAACCAGTCCATACGTCTGGCAACCACCCGGCCGGCAGCGCGGCTCGTTGCTACCCTCTTGCTCTGAAGCCTAACTCACTCTCTCTCTCTGAATCCCCATCGTCTTATCTATCAACTTCTCTATTGATACTACATATTAAATGGAAGGTCTCGACATGGCTTAAAACAAAACCCACCACTGGTTAGCACATGACGAGACCTTTGCAGAGATACAAAGAACATAGTTATAAGTTGTCACACTCAATATACATAGCGGCTGACGGTAGCCAGATCACGGGCGGTACAGTGGAGTACCAAGGAGTACAATCAGGTTGCGTTGCCCAGCACTGGGGTGCGTCACAATATATATATATATATATATATATATATATATATATATATATATATATATATATATTATAACGCCCCCACCAGCCAGTTAATATTAATAGAGAACTTTGAAGCAACGTAATAGAGTCTAGGGATTTTAATCAACTAACTGGAGGTTACGCCATAAGATTAAAGTGAGTTTTATGAGTTAATAAGAAAGTTATTATAAGACAATTATGATAGAAGTTATTAAGATAATAAGTAAAGGTAATAATAAGTTAATAAGATAATAATGAGATAATAAGGTAATAATACAAATAAGGAATTATGAAACAATTAAGTTAATTTAAATATTATATTCTTAGGTTTAATGATACATATAAACAAATCATTAATATGTAGGAGATTCCTATATCCCAACTGCACACAAAAACATTATCAATGTTTAGTTAACCCTAATCAAACCAAATTTAAAAATACGGAACAAACAATCTTATCCATTGGTAATGCCTTCTCTCGTCCAAGCTCGCCCCTCACACCTTGGGGAGAGTAAAAAAGACCTCGTTGTCGTGTTGAGATGAGAATGACTAGACTCAAATTCTGGGAGCCTTATATAGCTTTGGATGAAGCCCGGTCTGTCTCGAATAACCGAGGTCGGAGCTTCACCCAGGTCTCAAAGTTATATGGATAAAAGTCTTGAGGCTTCACTCAAGTTTAACATAATTACAAGGCAATGAGGCTTAATTCAATTCGAGTTTATGAAAAGGAAACTGATTCATATTTAACCCTTTACGAGCGGCCTATGCGGTTTATTTATATGTACCGCCCAGCGGGGTGTTTTTAGCCAAAATAGGGCTGTTTACGTGATCATTTTCATGCCTAAATAAGACCCAGAACGTAAAACAAGTATCTATCCCTGAAAGGGCATAAACAGAGCTTTCGAATGACACCATAACGATCCTTTTATGATGGCTAGTTTTCTTGCAATAACCGTGCAACGCGAGTGCAAAAAGCATGTAATTAGCCACTTTCCCGATACAATTCCGTATATAGCGAGTGAGAGAGGTAGGAGGGAGGTGAGATTCGTGTCAGTAGGTTCGCCGCGGTGGTCTGGAGCAGTCATACACTCGCTACTCTCCTGCCACCACTTGTCTCTCTCTCTCAGCAACATTACGTGCTGAAATTGCCACTCGAGTTATGTCGAGCGCCGCCACATAGTCCAGCTTTATTTAACTCGACTTATGTGGTGGGCCGCTTTTTAAGGGTTAAGGTTGAACAATGAACAAGAGAGACTTAACTAAAACTAATTAATAACATAATTGAGACATGAAATATATAGGGCCATGACACCTCCCCCCAAAGAAGATTAATCTTAATAGAAAGGTTTTATCTTAAAAAATATATGGCGCTATCATGACTATGTTGATCTGGCACCAGTCCTAGTGAGAGCGTCTGCGATCTTGTTGTCGGATCCCTTGATGTGCTTGATCTGGACGTCATACGGCTGGAGGAATAGGGACCATCGCAACAACCGTTGGTTTGAGAACTGGTAGCGAGACAAGAAGGTCAGAGGATTGTGGTCCGTATACAACTGCAGGGGATGGTTTCCATATAGGTAGCACTCTAACTTCTTTATTGAGAGGATGATGGCCAAAAGTTCCTTCTCAATCGTACTGTAGTTTCGTTGGGGTTTGTTGAACTTCGCAGAGTAGTAGGCTAATGGGTGAAGAACTCCCTCTTTCTCTTGTAGTAAGACTGCCCCAATGGCAAGATCACTGGCGTCAGTCTGTAGAGTGAAGGAGAGTTTGAAATCTGGTGCCAGCAGGACAGGGTCGTGCGCCAAGAAGTCCTTGAGTTGGTTGAAGGCAGTCTGGCAATCTTCAGTCCATTCGAAGGTCACCTTGCCACTGGTAAGACGGGTGAGGGGAGCAGCAACTGCCGAGAAGTTGGGACCTCCTGTAAAAGCCCGCCATACCCAAAAAGCGCATCAGGGCCTTCCGGTGAGTGGGTACAGGGTACTTCATGATGGCATCCACGTTGGCAGACTTCGGTCGGACTCGTCCTTGCCCCACCTCATGTCCTAGGTAGATGCCCACAGCGCTGCAGAAAGTAGTCTTGGCCAGCTTGATCGTTGAGTCGTTCCAGCACACTAGCTTTTTTATCAAGATGTTGAACCCAAGTATTAGAACAAATAATTATGTCATCCAAATACACATTAAATCATTCAAGATCTTGTAAAATGAAATTCATAATTCTTTGAAAGGTAGCTGGACTGTTACGCATTCCAAAAGGCATAACCAAATACTGATAGAGTCCAAATGGGGTAACGAAAACTGAAATAGGTTGAGCCTTATCTGACAGTGGAATTTGGTAGTACCCCTTTAACAAATCAATCTTTGTGATATAAGTTGATTGTCCTACTGCATCAATAAGATCATCTATTCTGGGTATTGGATATGCATCAGGCAATGTTACTGAGTTCACGCGTCTATAGTATGTGCAGAGGCGCAGGGTCCCATCCTCCTTGGGAACCAGTAGGCAGGGAGAAGCCCAAGGGGAACTGCTGGGGACTGCCAACCCATTCTCCAGGAGGTAATCCACTTCTTTCCTCATCTGGTCCTTCTTCTACTGAGGAACTCTGTATGGTGCCTGACGGATGAGAGTAGTTCCAAGGATTAGCTCAACATCATGACTTATCAAATTACAATGACCTGGGGTATCTGCCAATACTTCTGGGTAATTGGATAACATGGTGGAGACCTCATCACCTGTGAGCTATTTAAGTGACATAGGTAAGATGATTGCTTCTGTAATATCTCTTGAGTTTGAACAGCCACTCCACTCAAACAGGGTCATTAGTCTCCAGCATGTCATATTTTACATTTATGACTGTACATGAAAGTCTCAAAGAATCAGATGCAGGGTTAGGATCTGTATATGGCTTAAACAAGTTGACATGTATAAGCTGAGTTGCCTTACGGCGGTCAGGAGTGTAAATTATGTAGTTCAAATTACTGACTTTGCTCTTAATAGTATAAGGGCCATAGTATTTAGCTGACAAGGGAGAACCAGGGACTGGGATGTAGGCTAGCACTTTGTCACCCTCTTTGAAGTGTCTTACTTTAGTTTTAAGGTCAAAATTAGTCTTCATCTTTTCCTGAGAAAGGTTCAAGTTCTCACTGGCAAACTTTCTAATTTTTGCAAGATTATCTCCAAGTTGCTCAAGGTATGCTGTAACAGTAACAAGTTTAGTTTGAGATGGGCTAATCAACTTGTCCTTTATTACTTTAAGTGGGCCTCTCACCTTCCTACCAAAGACTAACTCAAATGGTGAACAGCCAAGTGATTCATGAGGGGCTTCTCTAATAGCAAATAACAAAAAAGGTAAACCTTCATCCCACTACTGGTGTCTCTCAATACAAAATTTACGGATCATGGCTTTCATTGTCTGGTGAGCTCTCTCTAAAGCTCCAAGAGACTGCGGATGGTAGGCGGAGGACAGGGTTTGCTGGACACCAAGTTCCCTCAGTACCTGCTGAAAAAGGTTGCTTGTGAAATTTGAACCTTGATTGCTTTGCACCTCCTGAGGAATACCAAATTGAGTGAACATGTGGGTTAGATGTTTAGCTACATTCTTGGCTGTGATATTTTTTAGAGGGAAAGCTTCAAGGTTGGTGGTAGGGCATAGTACAGTGAGAAAATATTGATTCCCTTTCTTTGTTTTTGGCAAGGGTCAACTACGTCAATTATGATCTTCCGGAAAGGTTCAGTTGGAACTTTAATTGGTTGCAATGGAGAAGGAGGGATAGGTTGATTTGATTTACCTGCCATCTGACAGGTATGACATGACTTTATATACTTTGTTACATCATTTTTCATTCCTGGCCAGTAAATTTAATTGCGAAGCTTGAGATAAATCTTTTTGATACCTAGATGACCACCAAATCCCTGATGAGCTATTTCCATGATTGGCTTCCTAATAACCTGAAGTAGTACAACTTGATGCGATTCGGCCCAGTGATCCTCATCTGAAAGCTGAGGGGGCCGATAAAACCTCATGAGGATGTTGTCCTTGTACAAAGGAGTACAAAGGAAATCAAGCAACAACAGATCTAGTGACCCTTCTAGGTTGCTTGTCCTCCAAAACACTGAGGATCAGTGTCCAAACAGTGGTTTAGAGTGGGTAAGGGAACATTGGAAAGGGAATTACTGCCCTGGAACTAATGTCCGTGGCAGGAGTAGGAAGTTAGTAGAGGACAGATGGGTTAGTAACTGAGGGGGGGATAAAATAAAGTTATTCATTTACAAACGCAGTCAGTCGCGGGTTTGATCAGAGATATTTGTCTAGGCGGAGTTTAAATGAATCAACGGTGATGCAGTCTATAACGTTTCGGGGAAGCCTATTCCACAAGTTGACAACTCGATTGAAGAAGAAATTCTTAGATTCGTGCGAGTTAAAAGATTTACCAATAATTTTGCAACCGTTTCCCCGCGTGTAATTAGATTGGTCGATAGTGAAGTACTTACTACAGTTCATATTGTCGATGCCTTTGATGATTTTGAACACTTGAATTAAGTCACCTCTTAATCTGCGCTGGGTTAAAGGAAATATATTTAATTCTCTAAGACGCTCTTCGTATGGTTTGTTCTTTAGGCTAGGTATCATTTTGGTAACTCTACGTTGAACTCGTTCTAGCTTGTTTATATCTTTTTGGTAATAAGGGCACCAGGATTGAACGCAGTATTCCAGAAGAGAGCGGACTAAGGAATTGTAAAGGGTTAGGATAACTTCTTTGGATTTATGCTCAAATGACCTGCCTATAAAGCCAATTATTTTGTTTGCCTTCTTAACAACTTCTGAACATTGTTGACTCGGTTTTAGGTTACTCGATATTGTTACTCCCAGATCGGTTTCTCTGTTTACATTTTTAAGCTGAGTGCCATTCATCGAATAGTTTGCTTTCTCATTTAGGTATCCGACATGTAGTACTTTACATTTATCCGCATTGAAACTCATTTGCCAAATTTGGGCCCAACATGACAATTTATCTAGATTGTGTTGCATATCGTCAACTTGTTCTTTTGAGAGTACGCTATTTGCAATTTTTGTATCGTCAGCAAATTTGGAGATTGTACAGGTGAGACCCTCATCTATGTCGTTGATGTAAATTAGAAAGATAATTGGTCCTAGTACCGATCCCTGGGCTACCCCGCTACTTACATTGGTCCATTTAGATACCTTACCGTTTATGACTACCCTTTGCTTTCTGTTGCTGAGCCAATTTTCTATCCATTTCAACACACCGTCTTGTATTCCATGCGCTTTTAGTTTTAGCAGTAAACGTTTGTGGGGAACTTTGTCAAAGGCCTTTTGAAAATCAAGGTATATAATATTTACAGCTTTACTCTCATCGTAGAGGTTGAGGATGTCGTGGAAGAAGTCTAAGAGGTTAGTTAAACAGGAACGTTTTTTACGAAGGGCACTGCACTGGACGGTCCAGCGGAAAATCCCGGACATACGAATGGCCGAAGAGGGCCACCTTTCTCAAGGGCACAGGGTAACCACCGGACGATGGCTCAAACTCTTGGCCGACGCCCCCTGCCCTTGCCGCTTTCCCCTGTGCGCCCCTCTACATTTGTCCACTGGATCACCCAGCTCTACACAAAGGCAGACAAGTCAGGCCTAACACCCCCCGGCCAATTCTTATCAATATATGACAGATGGCCCAGAATCCAGGTCACGCGGCACCAATTATATCCTGTTTATTATTCCTAGGGGATAGAGGAGAAACGGAATATAAATTAAATAACTAAATCTGGAAAGATGAATTGGCCTAGGCTATAAAAATGTTACCGGGTCGGCGGTTGGCTTACATGTTAAAATGTATACGTAGGTTATCTGTGGTAGTCCCAGTAATATCTATGAAGTCTATCTATCTATCTATTGCCTGACGCCGCGACCCCCGAAGGGGTGGCCACGAACGAACCGCCCCCATGCACCTCTGTCCCCAGTCAGTCGACAACCCTCCCCCCAACCAGCACCGCCTTCGTTCATATACTTTCTCACTCCATCCTTCCACCTCTCTTTCGGTTCACATCTCCCTCTCTGTCCCTCCACCTCGCTCTCGTACACCCTCTTAGTCATTCTCTCGCTTTCCATACGTTCCATATGGCCGAACCATCTCAAGTTATTCCTTTTCACACTTCCCAGCACATCTACCTCCACACCACACCTCCTTCTTACTTCCTCATTAGTCTGTCTATCCCTCCATGTAACTCCGCACGCACTTCTTAAGTAATTCATTTCCACTGCTCTCACTTTTGGTCTGAGTCTCTCAACCAACGTCCATGCTTCGCTTCCGTAAGTCAGTGTCGGGATTACCACACTGTCATGCAAGGACGTCTTCACTTCCATACTGACCACCCTATTTCTTGTTACTGCTTTCAATGTTGCTACAGCCCTCTTCCCCTGTTGTACCCTCTCCCACACTTCTTCATTCATAGTCCCATCTTTACTCAACACACTGCCCAGATACTTAAAGGAGTTGACTATCTCCATAGCCTGACCGTTCAGCTTCACCTCACACTCTGTGACTTCACCCCTTTCAAAGACCATAACCTTGCTCTTTCCCGCATTTATCTTCAAATTCCGTTTTTCGCACACTGTTCCCAACTCATTTACCAGACCCTGCAACTCCCATTCGTTATCACTCATCAGAACTGTATCATCCGCAAACAGCAGTATAGGTAGCTTCCACTCAATTCCCTCCCTTTTCAGCGATACACCAACATCCACTGCTCTTGATAGTATTTCTTTCATTACTCCATCCATATATACAGTAAACAACCACAGGGACATCACACACCCCTGTTTCAAACCAACATTCAGGTCAAAGAACTCGCTCTGCTCACTCTCCACATGTACTGCCGCCTTTGCACCCTCATACATGCTCTTCAGTGCTTTCAGCAACTTGCCATCTACTCCATATATTCTAAGTACTTTCCACAAACCTTCTCTATCCACTCTGTCATAGGCCTTCTCCAAGTCCATAAAGGCAACATATACCTTTTGTTGCTTCTCCAGATATTTCTCCACAACACAATTCAGGGTAAAAATCTGATCTACACATCCTCTTCCCTTCCTAAAACCTCCCTGCTCGTCGCCTATCCATTTCTCAGTTCTCACTCTCACTCTCTCAATCACTACCCTACTGTATACCTTCCCTACTATGCTTAGAAGACATATACCTCGGTGGTTACCACACACTCCTCTTTCCCCTTTGCCCTTATATAGGGGGACTATTATGCCAGTCGTCCAGTCATCGGGTGCACTCCCCTTCTCCCATGCTAGTTTGCACATTTTCCATACCCATTCGATTACTATCTCACCACCATACCTCAACATTTCCCCACACACTCCAACTGTTCCTGGTGCTTTCTCCAACTTCACCCTTTTCATGGCTTCCCACACTTCTGACCTCCTGATCCCCACCTCCTCCTCCACTACTTCTCTTCTTCTCCCTCCCATACCATATCTAGCTATGTTTGCTGGCTCTTCATTCCTTACATTTAGCAACTCATTGAAGTACTCCCTCCATCTTTCGACTCTCTCTTGCTTCTCGGCTAGCAGTCTCCCATTCTTATCTTTCACACCCTTACTGTTTCCCTTGCTGCTTTCCCTAACTATCTTGACTTCTTTCCAGAACAGTTTCTTACTCGCCCTCCATTTTACACTCAGATTCCATCCAAATTCCTCATCTACTCTTCTCTTACTTTCCTTCACTACTCTCACCACCCTCTTACTCTCCACGTACCTCGCTCGTTTCTGTCTCTCGAAATCTTCATTCCCTCTACTACCCAACCACTCTCTATATGCTTTCTTCTTTTCTTCCACAGCTATTCTTACCTCTTCTGTCCACCATGCTGTACCTTTCACTCCCCTCCCTCTTCTCCTCACTCCACACACCTCCTGACATGCTGCACAGATCTCATCTTTATACACTTTGCTCATCTCCTCCACTTCCTCCATAACTTCCAGGTCGAACCCACCTAGTCGTCTTTCCACTGCTCTCCTGTACTCCTCCCTGACTTCCTCCTCCTGCAACCTCTCCACCCTCCTCACAATTCCATCCTCATCTCGCCTCCCTCCAGCTCTATGAAGTACTTCTAGTATTAAAGGAACTTAGCTGTGATGCAAAGAGTGTAGATTAGATGATGGACATGTCGGTAGGTGAATATCAGGGAAGTTCTGGTGTTATGTGGCAGCAGCTGGCGGTCTGTTGCTGGCGGGAACAAGTCTGTGTGAAGTGTGTCTGAGATTCCCTTTTGTCGTGACAATATCAAATATATTTAAGGGTTTTATATCGTCCCCCGTGATTAAATAATAAGCGAAAATAAGCTAAGATATAATTGGTGCAACCACAGTAATATTTATCCACAAAGACAAATAAAGTAATGCGTATAAACAAAAAGGAACCAGCTGTCGTGAACCCGGGAAATTCAAACTACGGTATCTATACCAGGATTCACGACAACTGTCTAACTTCTTAAGTGGAACGCATTCTATTCATCTCTCCTTTTGCAGAAATCTCCATCTTAGGAGATTTCAATGTTCACCACTGCCAATAGCTCTCCTTTAGATCCACTGACCAACCTGGTGAACAATCCTACATCCTTTCCATCCTAAATGACCTAGAGCAGCGACCCACCCGTATACCGGATCGCTTCTGAGATCGGCCCAACATTCTTGACTTATTTCTAACCTCTAACCTTTCTGCATATACTACAAATATTTTCTCTCCTTCTATGGCTCCTCCGACCATAAACTTATCTCTGTCACCTGTCCTATCTCTCTGGTACGGCTACCCAATCATCCCAGCCGGCGGCGCTTGTGGCAGTTTGGCGCTGCCGACTGGGAGGCTCTTCAGCAGTACTTCTTCGATTTCCCATGGAATGACTTTTGCTTCTGTGGCCGGGGACCCTCGGAGAGTGCTGAACACATTACCGAGGTAATCCTCACGGGCATGGAAGCATACATTCCATTTTCTTTCTCTCAGTCTAATGCAAAAAAAATCTTGGTTTACTCACGCTTGCTCTACTGCTGTCCGCAATACGGAGGAAGCATTCAAACGGTACCGTCACCTTCAAACTCAAGAATCTCATACTTCCTATGTTTCTGCCCGGAATCAAGCCAAATCAGTTCTTCGCCTCGCCAAACATTCTTTCATAAAAAATCAATACACTGAACTGTCCAACTCTAGCTCTTCCCAAACCTTTTTGCATCTAGCCAGAAACCTCTCCAAAAAAAAATCTTCTTCGTCTTTCCCGCCTCTTTTCCACTCTGACGGTACCACCGTCACTTCTTCCTCTGACAAAGCTGAACTCTTCGCCAACACTTTCGCTAAAAACTCCACTTTGGTTGATTCTGGTGCTATTCCTCTGTCTCAACCCCCTTCTCCTACTTATGCCTATCATTATAATCTCTTCCAAGGATGTACTTGCCACTCTCTCTGGGCTTAATACTAAGAAGGCATAGTGCTGGACGGTATTCCTCCTATTGTACTAAAAAACAGTGCTTCCGTGCTGACTCCCTGCCTAGGCAAACTCTTCCGTCGCTGTCTCTCCTCTAATATCTTTCCTTCTTGCTGGAAGTTTGCTCTCATTCAACCTGTCCCAAAGAAGGGTGACTGCTCTCAACCCTCCAAACTATCATCCAATTGCTCTCATTTCTTTCATCTCTAAAGTTTGAAACTATTCTTGCATCCAAAAATGTTAAATAAATTATCTTCCCATAGCCTACTATCAGAACACCAGTATGGCTTCCTTAACGGCCGCTCTACAGGTGATCTTTCTTTCGTGGCGCAATGCATAAGGTGTTGATTTTCGGTGTGAGCGTCCTGGGTTCGAATCCACGGACTGCCACATGTGTGTGTTAAATTTCATTAATCGATTTTAGGAGTAGAGTTGGTTGTTGGATAGAACATAATAATTGATATTGGTTCAGGAGTAATTTATCGAGAGGACTTCCCTAGTGGTTAAGGCCCCATTAATTGCTCTTTCCATTCACATATGCATAGCCTACGTGAGTTGCAGTTGGGATGTGTGTACATACTTAGATTGATATGCAGGATTCAAAGTTGCATAATAAATCGTAGGCAGTGTCCACCATTCTTTTAACTGTCTTCGTGGCGCAATGCATAAGGTGTCGATTTTCGGTGTGAGCGTCCTGGGTTCGAATCCACGGACTGCCACATGTGTGTGTTAAATTTCATTAATCGATTTTAGGAGTAGAGTTGGTTGTTGGATAGAACATAATAATTATCTTACTAACTCTTTTTCATCCTCTATTCGGGACTTCGGTGAGACTTTTTCTGTTGCACTAGACATATCGAAGTGCACTGATTATTTTCTCTGTTAGGGTAACAACGCTAGATTGGTCCCATACCCAGTGCGAAACCCAAATTGAAATGTATGCATGATATCATATTTATTCAAAAAATTACTGTAATCTGTTGTACACAATTCGTCCAATTATTTTCGAAAATGCTGGCAATATAGAAATAGGTATATAGTTGTTCATTAGCATTTGATTTCCAGTTTGATACACAGTTTTTTTGGGAATGTTCCTTGTGTGACAGACAGATTTAATATGCGGGACAATGAATCACTTATTAAGTCGTGTGATGCCATCATAACCTTTGCACCAATACTGTCCCAACCAGGACCTTTATTTTTTAAGGATCTTATCACACTTGCTACTTCTTCGCTAGTTGTTGGTGCAATAAATATAGTATTAACGTTTTCTCTATTTATATAGGAATCATAAGATCTACTAGAAGAAGGAATCAGTTTACTTAAATTAGAACCAACATCTACAAAGTAGTTATTAAGGTGATCAGCGATAATGTCTTTGTTACTCACTTCTCTATTGTTAATAATAAATGCGTCAGTTTTGTTAAAACATTTATTTTTGTTAATAATTGTTTCAGTATGCTCCAGGATTTTCTTAAATTATTCGCATTTTCTTTGAACAATTGGTCATAATTCTGACGCTCGACTTTGCGCATTACTTTTTGTAGTGTCTTCTTATAATTCTTCTACTTGTTAACATTGTATACAAAGGGCTTCTTAATTGATATAACATATAGTTCATTCTTTTTTTTAATAGACCGTTTTAGTGTATCTGTCAACCATGGTTTTCTATTACGGTAAATATTTTGTTTTAATGTTACTAGAGGAACATTAGAATTATGACAGTTGGTATATAGATTATGAAATCTAGTGAAGGCATCCTGGCAGTCATTAAGAGCTATAATTTCATTCCAATCTATGGCCTGAAGTGAACGTTGGAATTTGGCAATATTTGTATCACTATATATTCGCGTTTTTATAAAAAAAAAATCTTCATTAGTTTGTTTGAATGAATTAATAGTAAATATAGGGTATTGGTCAGAAATATCTGTTAGAAGTATTCCATTCATTGTACACTTCATTACAGAAAATATTATCAATGAGTGTAGCAGAATTCATAGTTACTCTAGTAGGTTTGTGTATAAGTGGCACGAAGGAATATGAAAACATCAGATCAGCGCAATCAGAGGTTAGTTGGTGATAATAGCATTAAGTAAATTCAAATTGAAGCCGCCCATTAAATAAACAGTTTTGTCCTTACGGCTTAGATTAATTAACATATTAGCCGTGAAGTTCAAAAACTCTTGAACATTTCCATTCGGTGGACTATATAGAACACCAATTAGGATATTTTTCTTATTAGTATTTGCAATTTCTATGAAAAGTGATTCAAGAAAAACAAAACTCAAATCAAAATATTTTCACTTTACATACTTAATATCATGTTTAACCCTTTCTCTGCGGAAATGTTTGGGCTATTTAGGGCATATTCAGGCACTCCTGAATAGTGTCGGCATGAATAAATGAAATGTATTCACCCGGAAACTACACGAAAATAGCTTCAAAATGACACTAGAATGAGCTTCGTAGCTCGCGGGGTTCACCCGCAGTGCCACCATAGATATTGGGGAAAACTCGCTATTTATGAGCAATGTAGTGCTATTTTTGCCTTTGGCAGCACTGCTGAGACCCGAGGCTGGAGTCTCAGTGCACGGACTGACGTGCTGACGGTCGGAGGTGGATCCCTCGCCCTCCTGCCCACTGACACTCGATTTCTACGGCATTTACAGGCTTTAAAAGCCTGGAAATTGCCATGGCGTTTGAACGTCTCCTGCAGCCAATGAGTTAATAGAAATAGAAATACCTCTACCAACTCTGTTTATTCTGCAATTTTCAATTTGATTATAGCCTTCAATAGTATACAAACCTAAATTGGAAGCATTAGAAGAAGCCAATTGCCAGAGCGTGAACTTCAAATAAGTACCAGATAGGGTTGGTTTACTACCTCTAAAGTGCCACGTCATTACAGCTTTCATTTGCGACAGTAATTCCTGATGATCAAGGCTAAAGAATTAATATTGAGTTGCCACCATGGTGATTCAATAACAATTCCTTTGTAGAGCCAATATCTAAAGATCCTCAATAAACCTTTATATGCCAGTGCTTTAATAGTTTATTGAGTATAGCCCAAATCTTCCAGCTCTTAAAATATCTTCCAGTGAATTATGTTTTAAGAGCTTTCCCACTGGTGTAGATCTTAACTTTGCCTGTCATAGTCTTACCACTTGTAGCGTTTCTCCACTTGTCCCTTCCCGGGACAAGAAGGACGGATGTGATGGAAGGAGGGCCTGGGGCGGCTGGGGTAGCCCCTCTGAATTTCTCTATCACGGCGGTGGTGCGGCTTGGAGGAAGAAGGGCGCGTGGTGGTGTAGGATCTATGCAAGTTTTTATTTGCCGTGCCTTCCTTCTGGTTCTTCTTTCTCCTGTCACTGCTTGGATTCTTAATCATGACTATTTTATCCTTTCCGGGTGTTGGAGGAAGTGAGGGCTTGATGGAGGCGACTCGGGCAAATTATGATGGTGTGGCGCTTGAGGACTTCTTTCCTCGGGGGTGTGGTGGCAAGGGTGGTAATATTACTTCTTGGTGGTGTTGTGTTTCCACTCTCTTTTCTCTTTATTTAATTTCCCTCCCCGGGATAGTAGCCATGGCCTTGTGGCTGTATTAGGAAACACCAGGCATCGTCTTGGCGAGAGAAAGTTTTATATTGATCTAAGCATTCCCACCATTATCGGGAAGGAGCGTCTGTGGGTCTCGAGGTGTTGGCAAGTAATAATCGCCGCTTATGTAAGAAAGAGCTGTCTGCAGTTCATCTAAGATTCTCAGTGTGTAGAAGAGCCCTGATCCTCACCCCATCTGATCTTCTTGATGAAGGGAATTTCCATGGCGCTGAAGGTGCTGGAGCCGGTCGCAGGAGTTTTAACAGGGGACGGCATGGTACAGAAACTTGGAGATGCTGCTCGGGAAGGTGTTTGTCCGGTGGTGGTTGAAGAGGAAGTGATGGTGTTACCTCTTGGATGTCCTGTTTTATGAATGGTTGGGGATGCGAAAGTACCTGGTGACCTCACTGAGGTGGGAAAAGGGTGAGAGATGGTGACTCGAGTTGGTAGAATTGTGTTTCTTGCACACGCTATTCGTAATGCTGGCGCCCTTAATAATGCGTTCTGTGGCTGCAATGTATGTGCAAGTAAAGGGGAAGAGGAAGAGCTAGGAGTATGATGAGAAATGGAAGAGAAATGAGAAGGGGGTTGAGAGAGACGGCCTGATCTAGTGCGAACGGAAGAGAGGGGAATGGAAGGTGAAGCAGAGAGAGAGGAGGGTGATGGGCAAGAAGGTGGTGTTGGACAGGGGGATGGGGGAGGTGTGGGATTAGGGGTTTGGGGGGTAGGAGAGGTAAGGTTGGATGGTAATAGGAATATAAATAGATGACTTAGGGCTGATGGGGGGGATGCTGGAGGGATAGGGTTGAGGGGGAGGGGGGGGGGGGCTAGGCGACAGGGAAAGGTAGGGGGGGGGTTGAGAGGGGATTTTGGAGTTAGGAGAAGATAAAGTGTGAAAGGGGGAAACAGGGATTTGGCTGCAAGAGGGAGAGGGGATTTGTCGGCGAGAGGAAGCTGGGTTAGGGGATGAGTGAGGAGGTGAAGGGGATGATTGTGAGGCTGATGAAGGGGGTGAAGTGGAAGAAAAAGGTGGTCTATATTGTGTAGTGGGAGGGCAGTGCTTAGGGCGAGGAGGGAGAGTAATAGAAGGGCGTCAAGCTATAGCACGGTGGTGTGGGGAGGGAGGCAGGCGAGGGCGAGTGGTATAACAGGGATGAGTAGGTGCTGAAGAAGGGGGGAGGGGTCTGAGTGGAGGGTGAAGGACAAAATTATGACGAGGAGGACGATGAGGGAGGGAGGGAAATAAGGTGGGGCAGATGGGGGAGGAGAGGAGGAAGGAATACAAAAAATACAAAGGAGAACAAACTGCAACAGACCTATTGGCCCTTATGGGGCAGTTTGGATATCTGAAACTACTAATCTATTGACTACGAGGTAGAGCAAAGGATAGCAAAGAAGAAGGAGTAGGTATTGAGGGTAAAGATGGAGGAATAGGGCAACTCACAAGGTGGTTGGTGCCGATGTGGTTTTGGTTGGGGCGTGGCGGATGACGGAGGTGTTATGTAGGGCTTTGAGGTGTCTCTATCCATAATCAGAGGACGATAAACCCTCACAAAGTGATTTCGGTAGGTCTGAGACTGTCCGTAATAATTAATCATAATTAAGTGTTGCAGAGTGTCGGTGGATATGAACTCCGTGGAGGGTTTACCCAGACTACGAACGGGTAGCAGCAGGGGTGCCACGCCATATAGTCTCTCGTGGGGCGTGATGCCGTCTTCCCTAGGGCACTATACCCCACTAGATCATTTTAACCTGGGCTGGCCAGTCTTGAGTTTGTAAGGCAATGAGCCAAGTTCTTAGCTGATTATTTATAGCTTTATGGCTCCTTTCACAAATAATATTTCCTTGAGGCCAGTAGGGGGACGAGTGAGACACCTGGATGCCTCATAATCGTGAAAAATGTTATCATACTTGGCCAGAGTACTCGGGGGCATAGTCAGAGAGGAATACATCAGGTAGGCCGAAGTAGGCGAAGACTTTGGTGGCCAAGACCTCTGCCACGGTGAGGGTGCTGTGCTTCTTGACGGGGCAGTCTTCCAAGAACCGGGAGTAGACGTCGACGAAGGTAACGACGAATCTCTTGCCTTGTTTCATGGGAAATGGGCCCATGACGTCGAGGGACAGAGTCTGCCAAGGTTTAAATACGACAAATTTCCCGGCTGGGCCTGGAGTCCTGGTACGGTCTTTTCCTAATCCACAAGGTCTGCAAGCTTCTTCAACTTTCTTGGCAAGGCTGATAGGCCTGGTGGTCCAATAAATTTATTGAAAGACTTGCAACATTTTTGCTTGGCCAAGGTGAATACCATTGCCTTCGTGAATTATTAGTAGTAGTTCCTGGGCTGTTTGCGGGTTGATGGCGATGTGTCCGTATAAAGTTGATCTTCTACACGATGTAAATTATAGAAAACATCTTTGGGAATCCATTTTGGTGTTATTTTAGTTAGCCATGATGTTAGTAATGTGGGGTTGGCGTTTTCTTGAGGGTGTTCAGGCTGCACTTTCGTTATTGAATTTGGGTGGGTAACTAAACTAGTTGAATTTGAAGGGGTAATTATAATATTTGAACTTAGATGGGTCACTAAGCTAGTTATCGTGAGTAGATGAATTATGCTAGCACTTGTGACGGGCAGGCGAGAGAGGGCGTTAGCGTTCGTGTGTAGTTTCCCTGGACGGTTGTGAATTTTGAAGTCGAATTCCTCCAGGGTTTCTCACCAACGAACGAGAAGAGCACAGTTTGTTTCCGATCTTCGTAGCCATTGCAGGGATTGGTGAGCTGTAATTATATCTACTTTTGTGCCTAACAGAAAAGAGCAAAAATGGTTTAATGCCCAGATGACTCTCTTTTTGTAGTAGCATAGTTTCGTTGTGAGGCATTCAAAGTGGCATTGGCGCAAGCGATTATGTGTTCACGCCCATCCTGTACTTGAGCCAGGACAGCTCCGATGGCATACAGAGATACGTCAGTATATAACCGGAATGGTTGTCTATAATCAGGGAATGTGACTGTAGGGGCTTGCACCAGGTGTTGTTTGAGGGCATTGAAAGCTTTGTCCCTTTCAGAAGTCCATTTGAAGGGTTCGTCTTTCTTGGTTAATTCATGAAGTGAGCGGGCCAGGGCAGCAAAATCCTTTACGATCCTCCTGAAGTAGGTGGCTAAACCCAAGAAGGAGCGAACGCCTTTGACGGTGGTAGGATGAATTTGGGCTACAATTGAAGAGAGTTTACGAGGGTCTGGTGAGATACCCTCAGGTGAGATGACGTGGCCGCGGAAACCTACAGTTGTCCGGGCTACCGAACACCTCGAGGGCTTCAGTTTGAGTCCAGCCTGTCTTATCCGCTGGAGTATCTGGCGGAGGCACTGTAGGTGTTCTTCCCAGATTTTCCCATAGACTATGATGTCATCAAGGTACGCTAAACATATTTCCCAGGCGAGACCCTTGAGGACCGATTCCATTAAGCGTGGAAAAGTGGCAGACCCGTTGCAGAGACCGAAGTGGAGCAAATTGAACTCTTAAAGATGTTCCCCACTGGTGGAAAAGGTGGTGTTTTGTTGATGACTTTTCTTTATGAGAACTTGCCAGTATCCAGCCTGTAGATCCAGGGTGGTGAACCATTTGGATCCGTGCCAGAGAGTCATCTATCCTGGGTAAGGGGGTGGCATCCTTGGTGGTGGCTTCGTTGAATCATCTGTAATCCACACAGAACCTAGTAGATTTGTCTTTTTCCTTGACTAGGATGACGGAGGAAGACGCTGCAGGATTTTTTTTCGCCGGGAAGGTTGACGGATGGGAGGCCCGTCAGTGTGGATGGGGTGTGTGCTGACACTATTTTGTCCGACTTCTGTGGATGTTTGTGCGAACACATCCGCGAAATCGTGGAGGGTTTTTAACAGTTGTTTCTGTTGTGTAGTTGTTAACTTCTCTGAAATGGAGGGGAGGATGAGTTGGGGTGCAGTTGTGGGAGTTGAGGGTGTGACATCATCGAATGTTTCTAGATCGCCAATAATTAGGCCCTTGGGTAGTGTGAGGGGATCGTCAGAGATATTGGCGACAAGCGCGGCACCTCTGTTAGGGGGCACTATACCAGGTTGTAATCTGCACCTGTCAGCTCGAGGTTGATCGAGTTGAGGTGAAAAAATCATAGGCTTGTCTGCTGTGTGACGTAAGGGCACCCACTGTTGATGTTGGGCAGGTATCAATACACGCTGTGAGGTCACTGCGAGGGTCACTACGGTGATGGAGGCTGATGGAGAAGGCTCTGGATGTTTTGGGCAGGGAGGCCTTGTTGAGGTAGGTGGTCTATTTTGCGGTGTCTTGGAAACGGTCGTAGTTTTGGGGGGTGGGGCCTTTGGATGGTGTTAGGGGCTCCTTGGCTTTGTCAAAATAATGTTCCTTGGGATGACTTTAGGTGAGGCTACACTAGGAAGTTGAAGTTTTATTTTTTCTTAAATGTCAGACGGCGTTGGCCGCAATCCAATTGAGCTTGTAACCATTGCAATACGTCCAGTCCCATATATCCATCATATTGGGTGCACTCGGAATAAAATACCACAAAAGGATGACGGCAGGAAGCTTCTGGGTCATGTGTGGTAATATGCAGGGGCGTGGTCTCTCCTCGGATGATAAGGTGCCTGTCGCCTGCACTGATGAGGTTCGTGGTAGTGGCGTGCAACATTCCAAGCTTGCGCCGATGTTTGTCATAAAATGTATTGAACAAACAAGATCTCGCAGCTCTGGTGTCGATTAGAAAACGGACAGAGATGCCTTCAATTTTTGCTAGATGGTAAATAGTGGGTGATTTGGTAATAACAGACTCCCCCGCCGAAGCCATGATGAGCGGGGGAGGTATTAAACACACCTGAGTAAGATCTTCTGTTTCTTCCATATCCTCTTCTTCCTCAATTACCTGAATTGGGTTGAGTTCAGGAGGAGAATATTCTTCATCACGGAATTCTTCTTCCAGTTCCAATTCTCGGGTTTCTTCTTCTGCTACGAGGACCCGGTTTGGCAAACTTCTTTGTTTGGCTTGGTCCCTAATGTAATGCAGGGGGCACGCTGAGTTACAAGCCTTGAAATCAAAAGGATTAATGGTGACAATAGGGCTATCCCGGCTTCTTTGTGAGGGCATATTACGTTTGGGACCTCGGTTTGGACTGGCTGGTAGGTGAATACACTCGGAAGGAGTGTTGTGGGTCGGGTAAATCTGCTGACCCGAATGTTGTCGGCCCTGTGAGTAGGGTTGAGGGCAGCCATGTTGCACATACGGTGGTCTTGGTCCATAGTTGTTGAAATGCCCTGGTTTTCTGCCTCCTTGTGGATGTGTAGGAAACCGCTTAATGGCTCCCACTGTGGAGATTATAGGCCGGGTGGCTAATAGTTTGCGGATCGTAATCAGATCCCTGCCATAACCGACGGGATCTTGGATGGTGAAATGCTCCTTAATAAAAGCAGGAAGCACTCTCAACAGCAAGCTAAACACTTGTTGTTGCTGCTGTTCAGAGGTCTGGAGGGGATATGCGGACTTCACTTGTTGGGTCAAAACTCCGAGCGTGATGTTCAGGTCCCCCTCGTACCTCATGTCGTCGATTTTACTTAGGGCGACGATGGAGCCTAATGAAGGTTGCAACGCATTGATGACGATGCTCCGGAATTGATCCCATGTAAGTTCAGGGGTCAGTTGTCCGCTACCAGGGACACAGCCTTTCCCAGGTGTGTTATTAATACAGCGATCTTTTAACGATCAGTTTGGTATGCCAGGCTAAGCACTGGATTAAACATATTCAGGTATGTACGAGTATCATACGTGTCTGCCTCATACTATGGTACATACATAGGTATGGGTATATGTGAACGAGTAGCCATGATGACTTATATATATACAATGCTCTATTTCCTTTGTTTTCTGTGCCGAATGGCTTCTTCTCGAATCAAGAACCACTGTCTGCCACCAAAGTTATGCCAGGTTTATGCTGGGGTTAACTGGACTATTTAGGTAGGTTCTTACTTGACTGGAGAAGTTGAATCCACATGAACACATGCACAAAGGTAATAGAGGATAAATATAATACAGAGTACAAGCATAGGTTATATTATTCAGTGTAACTATAATGTAATATACAGTTTCTGTCAGACATGGATAGGTATATATACAAGTTGCAGAGCACGAACGAGGATCCACATTTAGTTCCAGGGTGAAGACACTATGCACTTTCGGGATTTAAATTAAGAACTTCCGGCGATAAGGCACTTCCGTGGCACTTCCGACGAGGTTATTGGGCCGTGGTGGTGGTCCTGTTGTGTGTTGATGACAGCAGGATGGAAGATGTTGTAGAACTCTTGGGTTTGGGGTCTTGAATGAATATGTTCCGTTCTACCAGTGTTATGCGCAAAATACAATCGGATTAACAAGAGGAGAATATATACTAGTGTTATACTGTCTCGCTCAACTATCCTGACCTTTATAAGAGTCATTAATTAAGAACCTTACAGTACTCTTGGGTTTGGGGTCTTAAATTAATACAAATCTGTTCTGCCAGTGCCATACATATCGTATTATCGGACTAACGTAAGAGGGTTGATATACTATGTCTCTTAGCTGTCCTGACCTTTATAAGAGTCTTTCAGGGACATTGGATGGGTTTATTTGGGCGTTTTACGTATATGTGTCTTATTGCCAGAGCCTGGGACAACGGATCAATTGCTACGGAATCTCACGAGTTCTTACTTAGAAGAAGCCAATTGCCAGTGCGTGAACTTCTAACAAGTACCAGATAGGGTCGGTTTACTACTGCTTAAGCGCAACATCAGTAAAGCTTTCTTTAGCGAAAGTAATTCCTGATGATCGAGGCAGAAGAATTAATATTGAGTTGCCACCATGGTGATTCAATAACAATTCCTCTGTAGAGCCAAGGTCTATAAATCCTCAATGAACCTTTATATGCCAGAGCTTGAATAGTTTATTGACTATAGCCCAAATTTTCCAGCTCTTAAAATATCTTCCAGTGAAGTATGTTTTAAGAGTTTTCCAACTATTGTAGATCTTAACTTTGCCTGTCATAGTCTTACTGCTTTTGGCATTTCTCCGGTCCCTTCTCCGGGCAAAAAGGGTGGATGTGCTGGGAGGAGGACCTGGGGCGGTTGCGATAGCCCCTCTGGATTTCTCTATCATGGCGGTGGTGCGGCTTGGAGGAAGAAGGGCGCGTGGTGGTGTAGGATCTGTGCAAGGTTTTACTTGCCTTGCCTTCCTTCTGGTTCTTCTTTCTCCTGTCACTGCTTGGATTCTTAATCATGACTATTATGTTCTTTCTGGATGTTGGAGGAAGTGCGGGCTTGATGGAGGCGACTAGAGCATATTCTGGTGGTATGGCACTTAGTACCTCTTTCCTCGGGGGTGTGGTGGCAAGGGTGGTAATATTACTTCTTGGCGGTGTTGTGTTTGCACTCTCTTTTCTCTTTAATTGTTATTTCAATACATATATATATATATATATATATATATATATATATATATATATATATATATATATATATATATATATATATATATATATATATATATACTGTATATATATATATATACATACATAACATTTTAAGACTGAGTGCTCCACACATACGTGCAATTTCAGTCTCTTGTCCATATGGCGGCATTCCAGGCAACCCTGTTAAGGGCTGATTCACTTGTCAAATTTTGGGATTTGAGATCAGTATGCGTAGTCCGGTCCCAGGTCTTCCTCGGTCCACCCCTTGGGGCAGCCCCCTCCTAAATCACAGACCTGCATTTTTTCACCCAATTTTGTTCATCCATTCTCTCCACATGTCCATACCATCCCAGTCTACTTGTACGCATCATCTCGCTAATACTCTTTATACCTTAACGTCTCCTCAACTCATCATTTGTTATTCT